>JANXJC010000059.1:13845462-13868271 GCA_027564655.1 Leptodon cayanensis
TTCCCCGGCTCCAAGCCGGACCCGCCGCTGGCCCAGGCCGAGCCCCTCAGCGACGGCGGTAGCGCCTCGGGGAGAACAGGTTTAATAATTTCCATTTGGTCTTGGAGCATTTAAAGTAAGAAGTGTTTACCTTATAAGTAGATATTTTATTTCTTAGGATCTAGAATAAAGACTGCAACTAAAAGTATTTTCTAATCTTCATAAATGCAAATGTTTAGAAAATACTTTTATTAAGAAACTTGCTTTTATTGAAAAAGTATAATGACGTTTCTGCTAAGAAACGTAAATTGCACATACTTTACTTGGGAGAGAAAAAAAAATCATTGATGTCTCTCTTCCATTTGGCTAAACTTATTTTTCTTTGTTGTTAACACCTTACTTGCTGCAACTTAGTATCAATTTGAATTGGCTTTCATTTTTAAGCCCTTTGTACACTTCAAGCTGAAATTTAAATTAATTCAAACTTATATTTGGAAAGTACAAATGCAAATTGAATGTGAACTCTATAGGCTTATTCGCCCATGTTTTGCATAAGAATGACTGGTTCGATTTGGCAGCTACATTACTTTTTTCCTGGAAAGCAGAATGGGTGGAAGACTTTGGTGCATAGTTTTGCAGCTCTCATAATTCTAGTGTCAGGCTTGCTGAAGAGTCTGCATACAACCATGGGCAAGGCCCTACACCTTGCTTCAGAAGTTTTGCTTTAGTAGAATACAGAAAAAATGGTTTTAGTCTCTTGAGGTACTTTCAATAGCACATAATTCTGTGTGAAAGATGTAAAGTACTGCATAATAGCAAATATAGGTATGTTTGATAGACATTACTGAAACATATATTCAGAGTGATCTGATTACTGGGATTTGTCTGATTATCTATTGGACGTAAAAATGGAGGTTTATTATTTATCTTTGTTCTGTAAAATCATTACAGTTTTCTGCTTCCTATGGCATAAATATCAATAAATGCTGACATAGGGCCAGGGAACATGGGCACTTGTTGCGAGGGCATCTTTTTCCCTAAAGATGGATGATTTGTTTTCATTTTGACTAAATTTTGAAACTTTTCTTCAGCCACATCAAAACTGTTAGCATATAAAATAAATCAATGGCTAATATTTTTTTTAAAGGTTTCTGGGTGTTTGAATTCAGATTCTCAGTTTAATTTGACAAATCCCAAAACTCTAAAAAAATCACTTACTAGAATCTAATCATGTTTTGGAATTTACTTGGAGAGCAAGAAAATTCATCAGAAGCATATTTCCTGAAAAAAAAAGATTTAAATAAAAGATCCCATTTCTTGTACACAGTGTTCCAAAATATCTTTTCTTAAATAGCTCTTCTTTCTACTTCACACCAAAAATCAAGTCAGAAGCAAAATACAAAATACGGGGTTTGCTGGAGAGAAGTCCTTAGGAAAAATAGTCTTCAATGTCCAATTCCTTGAGATTGTACAGGGAATCCCTATTTAGCTGATTGTTTAAGACCAATCATTTCACAGGAATATTACCTATGCAAGGCTAACTGTTTGCAGCAGAAAGTGTCTCAATCAAATACTTCCTTTGGCTTTCCACTGCTACTTTAACAATGCGATAAATGTCACAGAGAATGTGTATATGCTATGCAGCTGACAACAAGTAACTGCTTAATAACTTTCCCTTGATATATTTTTAACTGAGATGTAGTTTCAGTGACTTAGGAACATCGTCATTAGGAAAAAAAAACTTAATACATGAATTTGCAGTCACTAAAAATGATGAGTCTTTTTCAGAGTTCATAATATATCTCCATCTTATCTTTAGTACTAGTTATTTAGTTTATTAATTATTCATCTTCTTTGTTTATCATTAATTTTAACTCTTATTATAAATAAGAGTAACAGTGCAGGAAATGAGGGGTGAGTAGGTGAGTGGAACAGAGCTTAACTGTGGTTCTTGGCACTATCATCTAATCACAGGATATGAAATATTTCAAGAAACAAAAGGAAATTATTCCCACTCTTGTCTCTTATATTCCAGAAGTTCTCTTTCATAAAGGAAATAGTATTCAAATACTAAAAAAAACCAAAACAAAACAACCAACAAAACCAAAATAAAACCAGAGGTAAACTGAAACAAGTCAAAACTCCTGTGTTCTTCCTCCCACCAAAAGTAAAACAAAACAAAAACCTCAAACATAACAAACCCACCAAAAAAAATCAATTTTTCAAAAACTGAAACGCTAAGACTACAATCCTTTGTTATAGATTAGAAGGCACTATGTGCCATGAGTAAGTTTGTAATGTCTCTTTCATACTGTGGCTTTGTAGTCCGGCTCAGAGACATCCCTGATTGTTGGAGACTGACAATTCAACTGCACTGAACAGGCCAAAGTCTGCTCTCCTGCTCTTGTTTTTTACTTTTTTTGCCTCTTCTCAGGACCCTGAACTCTACCATTTCATGTTCACCGCAGCCAAGGCTGCACCCAGCCTTCACATCCCCACCCAGTTCTTCCTTGCTTGTAAGTGTCAGGTCCAGCAGAGTGATTCCCCTCCTCAGCTCTTCAATCACCTGTACCAGGCAGTTGACAGCAATGAACGCCAGAAATTTCCTGGCTTGCTCGTGCCGTGCTGTGCTGTTCTTTCAGGAGATATGGGAAAGTTCAAGCCCCCCATGAAGACCAGGGCCTGCAGACATGAGGCTTCTTCCATTTTTTGAAAAAGGCCTCATCTACTTTTTCCTCCTGACTGGTAGGTGCGTAGCAGACACTCAACACAATGTTACCAATGTTGGTCTGCCCACTAATCCTGATCCGCAAGCTCTTAGCTGGCTCATCACCTATCCCAAGGCAGAGCTCCACACATTCCTGCTGATCTCTCACAAAAAGGGCAAATCCCCCTCCTTGCCATCCCAGCGCATCCTTCTCAGAAAGACTGTATCCATTCATGGCAGCATGCCACCACACTTGTATGATCGTAGTGAGGACCTAGCCCTGTAACTTCACACAGGCCTCTAATTCCTCCTGTTTTCAAAAGTAATTCTGTAAGTCTGTGAAGGAAAGGTCCTATTCCCAAATCACTTCTTTTTTAAAGTTCTTTCCTCCTCACTCTCTTCCTTGTGAGCATGTAGAAGATCCAGGTTCAAGTTCTCACTCTTTGCAATTTGGAACAAGCTAAGAAAATATTATTTTAATTTTTTTGCAAAACTGCATTTTATAGACTAAGTCACCAACTTACTTATAATACACATAATAGCAAATGAGCTTTCCAGGCAGTACAGAATCTGTAAAAGGCAATTCACATACAATTTTAAGATATTTAACACTTTACCTTCGCTAAGCAAAGGCTGTCATCTGTGTGAACTGCCCCATGTGGAGCTCCAGCCCAGAAGCTAGGTCCCACATTCAAAATTGTGTGATGTCCCAGCTCCTTATACAACATCCTTTGCTATGTACAGAGATGGGAAATCTTAAAGTTTTGCATTCAGAACACTCCTACTTTTCACCTTGCTGCCAACTGTCACCATAGAAGGAAAACCTTTTTGTGTCGTTGAAGAGTTCACGGAAGTTATTACAAGAACATAACTTGGATCTCTTGGGACATACAAGAATTTTTTCTTTAGACTATTGTTTAGAAATTCTTCCCTTGGACTAGAGACTCTGGACAGTGAGGTTGGGAGGTGGCCACAGAACTCCAACCATCTAAGAATAGGGTCCTCTGTTACTACACTACGGCCACAACCCTGCCAACTCCTCCCAAATCTAGCCCCTGGGCTGTTTAACACAGCTGCGTCTGACAGAGTAAACACACATGAAAGATGGTTCTTAGTGCTGCTGTCAGCTCCAGCAGGTCAGCCTCAAGGTTGGGTTGTTTGGTAGCTTCCTCTGTAAATTCCTGTTTTCGAAGTGGGTATCTCGATTCTCTTAACTTCAAGTTAAGGCAAAACATCAAGTCCAGGTACTTCATATTTTGCCTGTATTTGCCTTCAGGAAGATAGAATCATCTGAAATCAACTGAACTCTAAAAGCATTTTACAAATTCTAAAATTTATTGGGAGTTACTAAAATAACAGTCAAAACATGCATGTGTTTGTAAGGAATACAGCCAAAGATACAGATAAGATTTTAACGCTAATGTCTCTACTGTTTTTTATGCAGCATATTAAAAATATCTGAATATTGTTTCTCATTAGGTTTTCCAGAACTCTTGCTTCAGGTCACTAAGACAGACATCCAGGTACCATAGCAGCTCATGTAAGAACAGCTGAGCAGGCATCTAGTTATGACTGTTTTTCATAGGGATGTAAAGCTGATCATAGCTGTTCAATAGTTCAGAAAGATGATAAAGATCCTGATCAAAAATATGAAACCCAAAAGAGGTCAGAAAGGTGGCTCGATAATGTTCTTTGGAGATTTTGACAAATTATTTTATTATTATTACTATTATTATTATTATAATTATTATTATTATTGCAGACTCTAATGGAAATATGATCTTGCAATTTCTTTTTTTTCTTTTTCTTTTTTTTTTTTTGACAAAATAGACCTGTCCTAAAAAGCCTACTTTCAGACTGAAAAGAGCAGTGTTTTTCTGTGTGTGTCTCCTTTCTCTTTCTCTGAAAGTGATAGAAACTGTATCCTATATCTGAAATAATTCCCATTGAAAAGGTCAGCAAAATCAAGACACCTTTGCAATGTCTCAGGTTTTGGTGAAATGCATATTTTGCTGAAAATGTTCCATCCAATTGTAGTACGAATATTCTTGCTTTACTGCTAGTAGATTCTCAGAAAGCTTCCACTGCCACTGGAGAGTTGTTAGTGGTGCTCAAAGAGTCACTTTACTCAAACTCTAGGCTGGTACATAGTTGTGGAACTCTTTTTGCATTGCTGTTTATGGCTTAAAGATGGATGGAACCTAACACTTTTATTTATTTTTAATAAATAATTGCCAAAAATTTTTGCAATACCAACAACCTCTAAATAGACTAAATAAATATTCTTTTCCTCATAGGGTATGTGGGACAGGCAGCATCAATTGTCATTAGCTCTCAGCCTTGTGCTTTGTGTACTAACAGAAATTTTGCTCCAACTCGAAACATGGGACTGTGCCTCATTCCAGTCAGAGACTCAGAGACCTCTGATTTTATAGCCACTTTTCTTTATTTCTGGAGGAGTCAGAGCTTGTTCAGAACTTGTCCAAATCTATAGCACTTGCTTCCAGTCAAGGCACCCAACATATTTTTTCAGTATTTTAAATCTAGTGAAAGTTTCTGTCTTGGGAGAGGCTTAAAGAAGAAATATCAGATGACAAGTGCTAGTTGCATCACTTAATGTGACATGCAGAGATATCACGAGGACACAGGGCAGAGGATCCTGCATAGATGAGATGCAGGTTCCTGAACAGACCAAAATAAAAGCTTAAAAATTGCATTACATTGGTTTATGTTTGCAAAGATTATTTTTTTCGCACTAGGCAAACAGCTAGAAGATATTTTTAGAATTGAAATTAATATCAGCCCTGACATTTCTAGGTCTTCTATAGCATAAGCCTGAAGGCTGTTGCTAGTGTGGTTAATTCACACAAGCAGTTTTGTTCATTGCTATCGTGCTCTGATACCATGTTTGATGGACTCTGACAACTTTCTACATCCCTGTAGTCTTTTGTCCTTCCTGTAGCACCCTCTGTATCCTTCTTCCACCACCTGAAAGTTCACGCACAAAAAAAATCAATTTTTCTTTCTTGTTTGTAAATGTTAGTGTTAAAAAAGTGGTGTTATACCTTTTATGTGTTTTTCAGCAGGAGGTGCCTAGCCCTCCAAATGTACAGACACATATTTCTTTGGCCCACTTTTCTTTCTCTATCCCTCTTTCCCACCCTGATCACCACTGTTTTGTGAAGATGGATTTTAAGTTTGTGGAATTATTTCCACTTCTTTTATAAAAGTTATGGAAGCTTAGTAGAGGTTAATGTAAGATTGTAAATCAGATATCTGCATATAGCTGCCCATCTCTCTGCCATTACCATGAAGTTTACGAGCAGACACATTTAGAGGGAGTAATATGGGGAAAATACCACAGAGGGTTTATTGACAAAATTCAGGTTTGGGTTTTTTATTTATGGACACCAAACTCCTGATAATTTTTTTTTTTCTGATGAAGAGATGACAAGTAGAAAATTATTGGGAGATTGTTTTTGTTTTTCTTTTGTTTTCCAGATTTCCCACTAGCTTTAATACAGATAGATAATAGCATAAAAGCTGTAGGGTCTCTTCTGAGGAATGACAAGTATTTTGACAGCTAAGTACAAATAGGCTTGCATTTAAAAATACAAGGCTCTGGATCATCAAGGCTTGTTTGACGTCCATAGAATTAAACGCATCTAAACAATAACCTTAATTTTCCTGTTTACACCAAACAAACTTTGCAGTTATCACTATTACAAGCCCAGAAAAAGCACTTGAATTGCACAATTACTGCCTTCTCATCCATAAACAGAGTATTTCTAGCAAAATTATCAAAGCTGTATGGTCTGTTGGCCTCATAAGGGCTCTTGGGCAGCTTGTGGAACCAGCTCAATTGAGGGTACGCGGTTCCGTTTCTGGCATGACTAATGCAGTTGGGAAGCATGCCAAGATCAGGCTCTTGAGGGAGGGAAAGCTAGAAGGAGCCTGGAGGGGGAAGATCCAAGCAAAGGAATACCACTGAGCCAGCAGGCTTCACTGGAACACCATTTGACATTTGCAGGGCTGTAATGTTAGGAAGCCTGCAGCAATACTGAAGCCCTGCTGCTCTAAGGGGCATCACTGCTGGAAAGGAAGCAACGATCCCCATGGGAACAAGGTCGAAACACGGACATGAAAATGAGCAAGCGTAACACATCAGTACTTATGTTGAAGAGGGACGTAAAGCAGTACAGGAATGGAGGTGGTTGTGGGGGACGTTTATTTTTCTTGTAAAGAAAATGCAAGGGATTTCGGCTTACAGAAAAAGCAGGTAGCCTTTAGTGATGGGAAGCAAAACGCAAAAAACTTAGCCAGGCACTTGCCCTGTAAATTTCATTATGAAGCATCAATTAATGCAGAGGAACAACTGCCAGCAGTTGGCGCTCCAAGTCCGGCCCCTTTAAGTTACAATAACCTGGCAAAATAAGGTCACCCATGTTGCTAGAAAAGATGCCATGCAATTTCTCTGCCTAAATTACCTTGGTGCATATCAAATATAATTCTCCTCTTCAATGGAATGATAATTTATAGCAAGCTGCCAGCCTCAATGTCAGAAGGGTTAGGCTGGTGATTGCCCAATTTGAACTATCATTGTTTGCTTTCTCTGTCTTTTTTCTTCCTTCTTTTGTATCTGCTCCTGAAATGCTGCCTACCTTGGGAAAACAGATCCTTATTTATAGCGCTGCAAAGGTATTAAGGCTGTTAAACCGAGTGAGTTCTTTAAGGTTCATGGCCAAAAAGGCTGACAAAGCTCTCACTGTTTTCCTTCCCTGGGGGGGGGGGAGAAAAAGAAAAGAAAGGAAAAAAAAACCCAACCCAAACCTGTATCTTTTGTTCTAGAAGATGATAAAAACTGCAGTACTGAGCACTGACAGTAATTGTCTGTCTCCAGCGTACTGCATGAGAAATGAATTATATGATCTTGTGACAACTGGTTTTCGATGTGGCTGGAAGGTAGCATTAAATGCTGTAGGATTTCAGAGGAGTTTAACAGTTGCTCAGCTGCAATGCAGGTAATTTAAATGAATTATCCCACTTTCGCTATGCAGCGTGTAGGCATGCTTCTTCATATGAACTGGTCAAGGTTATAGTGTCATGCAGTGTATCATTTCATAATCCAAATCTGTTACAGGACACACTGAATGTAATTTGCATTGTACAGATTTTTAGAAGCTTACATAGATTATGATCGCCAGGATACTCTCTTCCTCCCTTAGCAAAGCATTTCCACATTCTATAAAACAGGTCCCTCTCCCTGTTCAGCCAGTCCATGCTGCCTCTCAGCCAGACGTGTCTGGCTAAGATATACATATTATTCTGCACATGCATGGAAGTAAATGTGATGAATACACCTGAGGGTTTGTTTATGCTGTGTGTGCAAGATGGTGTTTTTCCATATTTTGTTTTTACATTTTCATATTATGGGACAGTAAGTTTCAGATCATATCACTTTCCACAAATAAAGCTATTAATAAACTGTCTTCTCCCTGTACTCTCCACAGATTATCCTTGGCATTATAGGTCATTTGGGTGTATTCCAGTTTACAGGGAAAAAAAAAGTTATTACCCAATGGTTAAACACAGTGATAACAAAATTAAATCACAAAATATAAATAGCTAAGATATTAGCCCGTTCTTGGGAAACGGGAAAGAAAAAGTTGGAAGTGTTAAAAACTGCCATTTTTGACAGGAACAAAAAACATCTTTAATATCAGTGTTACCACATTTCTGTAAATAAAATGATTTTGTATAAGCAGCACTGGCAAATGGAAAAAAAATATAAGTATTCCTCTCTCTGAGAAATTCATATATATTTTTGTTGTCTTTAACCTCAGAGTTTCATTAGGCTCATAGTTATATCAATACTGTGTAAGGAAATGAGCTACTAAAGAAAATTGTTTTGTGACTTGTAATTGTTCCTGTATTGCTGACATATCAAAATCCCACTGAGAACTGACCTTCAATAAAAGGAACTGCTCTGCAGCAATTTTTCTGATTTCCACAAAGGCTAGGGTGTCCCCAAAAACTTGTCTTTTGAATGTAGCATTCATATGAAGGCACCTTGCCTAATACTCCCTTTGTTAGGCTAATCAATGAACTGAAGTTACTATGAGAAATTCCCTGTCTACATTGAACATTCTTGTTGTTGAAAATACTGCTGCTAACAGGCACTGACCAGAAAGTATTTTACAAAGCTTGTAAATGAGGGAAATATGCTCTTCTTCTTAAATCTATGCCTGGAAGCCTGAATTTTTTTATATCAGTGCAAACTCTCTTTTGGTCAGGTATTACAGTGGGTGATGTGAGATGTCACACCCAGTGCCATCAGTCATGTCAAGAGATGGGTTTGTCACATAACTGAATGAAACAGCAAGACAGAACAAATTACAGAAAAGAAAATGATGAACGTTGATCTGCCATGGAAAGGCACCTCAGGCTATAACAAAAATAGACTTTGTTGTGTGCCACTGGCAATGAATACTGAAGTGTTCATTGTTTGTGGAAAGGATTTTTGCTGATGATAAAACCAAACTGAACACTGAGATCTCTCTGCAGAGCCTTGAAGGCACTTGAGGCAACTTTACTGGAACAGGCTGCAGTCCAAAAAAGGAGGACAAAACCTATCTATGAGCAATATCCAGCAAAGAAGCAAAGTCTTTAAATTACTATGTTTTCCTCACCATTTCCATAATTTTAACCTTGACCAATTATAGCGTGGATGGAAATACCAGAGAATGGAGTCCTTAACGTTAGTGCTATAATAACTTCTATTTCAGCTCAGAGTATATCTGCATAACATAGGGATGCTGTTTGCCAGTGAGTTGGCTTGTTCACAATAGTGCACCACGTGGAAGCTCTAGCAGTGATAGCAATGGTGTAACCATTTTTTTGTGTTGTGTTTTTTGCTGTTTTCAATTACTCGGCAAGAGGTAGACTTGGAATTTATTCTGGGTCTTGCATCCTGTCTCCAGTGGTAATTAATATAGCATGGTTGGAGAAAACAGTAACCTTTCCACAAAAAAATATGCATAAACACCATCTGATATATGTGATTAGGTCTCGTCTAATGACTACGGATTGGTTAAATCTGGACTATGTGATCACCTCCAAGTTTTTTTCAACAATAAAACCACAAACCTGTATATTCTTTTATCCACATAAACATCCAGTTCCTTTTAGAAACTCAGTATATTCTTCGCTTCCACAGCTTCCTGCAGCAACATGGTCACACTGTCTAATCCAGCATGTTTTGTGCCAGCGTGTTTTACTTTAGTTTTTAATTGCTACCTTACAGGTTTTCAGGACAAACAAATTGCACATATAACCAAGTAGATAAATATCTCTGATGCATGAAAAATCTGCCTGATTTCTGTCTTGTTTTGATAAGTCTTTACATTATGATAGTTTATACACACTACTGTTGGTGTTAGAACATTAAACGTCACCAACTAGTGATATGAGGGATATGTTAGCTTCTTGTCAGTTACAAGGAGAATCCAGAACAATTAAAAAAATTGTGCATTTGTACAGTCAGATGTATACTTGTGACATTGCTGGAGCAGTTAAATATGTCCCTCAATGGATATTACTGCCCTTCAGTTAGACTTTAAGGGTTCCTAAGCTCTCACACTAAAGGTGATTTGTTAAAATCCAATTTACTTTCAAAGAAAGAGGTATCAGTGCTAAAATCCTGAAATACAGTTTTGATCATATGCCAGCTCACCAAAGAAGGGGTTTTTTTTGTAGCATGTCATTAAAGATTATGCATGTCCTGCTCTGGGGCACTGCATAAAAAAATAAGAAAGTGCTGAAGGTTGCAAGGCTTACAGGATAACGTTCAAGGGTTTGGTAGGACAAACAAAAGGGCAGTCTCTGTTGCAGTCTCATTCTTATTGCTGTTAGGAAATGACCATAGCAAATTATCTTCAGACCTTACTTGTAGTTGTCTCAAACACAGATAGGTGGTTTTCTCCAAAAGGCACGTCAGAAGCAAAATAAATATAAGTGTCTATGCTAGTGCTCTAGTTCAGACCAGGAGGGCACTCTCGAAGCATATATCGCAATGATGCCTTTGAATGTGCTGTGTTTCCCATTGCGGGCTAGCTTTGGGTACAAGCATCATGGTTATTCAGGAACTAGTAGTGAACCAGGGAACTAAGTTACTTGCTACTGCAGATAAACCAATGCACATACTAATAATTCATTGCAATAAAAATAATTTAATTTAATACAAACGGTGAAGAAAGGTCTGATGTAACTTTCATATAAATTAAAAACAACAAAAAAAAAGGCAAAATCCCATTTTCCTGTAGCTGAAACAGCAGAGAAAGCAATACATTTGTGAGAATACGGATGGGGCAATTTTTTTCATTTCCTTGAGTAGGTGTCATCGCTTGCTTTTTTTAAAGTGCTTTTCCTTACCCTTATAACATTCATTTTAAAAGGAAAGCAAACAAAACTGTACTAAGAGAGTGTTCTTGTGAAGATTCTGGGATTTACTCTGGCACACCCATATAATTGAAGGCATGAAAGAACACCACAATATAGGAATAAGTAGGGCTTTTGTGCCGTGTTTAGTTGGTAAACACAGTTAGCTGAACCCAGCTGTGCCTACATAATTGCGTCACGTTGCCTACACTGTCTAAAGAGAGAAAGCACAGCAAACTGACCTGCTATAGAGATCGTTACGTTTTAATCTCTCCTTTGAGAGAATACAGATGTCAGGTAAAACCTTGGATTTCCTCATTTTTATGAGTACTTAATTACATGATAAATTTGACCAATTTTTAATTAATACCTAGAGTGTCCAAAGTGATTGCTGTCAGGACCCTGAGGGCACCTCCCTAGACCTCCCAAATCTAGGGATTTAACTGTCTGGGTTCAAGGACAGCTCTGATGTGGTGCAACTGTGTAGTCTTGAATGAGACAGCTTGCGAGGGGGGAATCTGTGAGAAAATTTTTAGAAGGAGCCTTGCTGAGGGCCCTTATAATAACCACATTTGCTAACAAAATTATTAGTAATACCATTACTTGTTCAAGTGTCCATTCTTCTCTAAATATCAGATGTATTTTAACTATAGATCTTTATAATGTTATAATTTTATTACAAAATAAGAGTAAAAATCTTGTAATAATAGGATAATTCTTATTGCTTTCTTATTAGAGTATTAACCTAGTTAACATGTGCTTGTAGTTTATATCTGTTATAATCTGTTATAATTTTATTACAAAATAAGTGTAACAATCTTGTCATAATAGGATTATTCTTACTGTTTTCTCATTATAGTTTTAGCTTAGTTAACATGTGCTTGTAGTTTAATGTATCACATCACAGCACACTTATTTTGGTAGTACTGTTTAGCTTAGAAGCTAATCTTGTGAACTGCACTGATAGGAGTTTTGTACTGAAAGACTGGTTTGTTATAAGACCACTGTCAAACCCAGTTCCCTGTAAAACACATATACAGCCAACCCACTTCTTTGGAGCTTAATTAAAATATAGGTCTTTTTTTTGTCCTCCTTTGTAATTCCTTTCTTTAGTTTTATCATGTTTTGCCACCTTCTTTCTAGTATATGACAGTGATATATGACCAGCCTGCGGATGAGCTAATGCTCCGTGCAACGTGAGTCACCTAGCAGGTCGTTTCTTCAGGCAGCGAACACCTGACCTACATTTTCAAGGAACCAGACAGGTCAACTTATTATCCTATTATTCTCTGCATACTTGGATAGTAGCTAAGCAGCTACCATAAGGAATCCAACTCTAGACACCTAACCAATCCCTCTCATATTTTATAGTGATCATAGTTTCAGCTTTAAGTAATCTTGGCAGCTGGTGGGTTACACTTCATGAGATGATAAATACATTATTTATGTGATTCTACTTTCTACGGGTAGGAGTAACTGACTTATAATTTTCTTACTGAATATTTTAACAGTGTGGCTAGAGAACTATGAAGTAGGATCAGTATTTCCTTTCCAGAAAGTGTTTAAAGAAAACAAATCTCATTTGCTATATAATCCCTTCTAACCAGCAATATTTTCAGATCTATCACTGACACATTTTATAAACAGTATCTGGTTACCAAGAGGTACCTGTAATGCAGGTCTGAGAGTCAGGAATCTTTGCTCTAAACCTGAATCCACCATAGATTTGCTGTGTGACTTTCAGGTTTATCTAAGTATTATAAATTATAAGAATGACTCACATTGTGAGTGTGAGTATTATTGAAATACTCTGTAAATATAATGCTGTATTAAGTAAAATATTTCTGAACAGAAATCTAATGAATGCCATGTGCTCGTGTCTTCAAACATCTTCATTTCCAGACTCAGTGGTAATGATGGCAAAAAAATACAATTGACTTTTCAGACTTTCAGTTCTTTAGGACTTCCCAGACTAAAGATGGAAATTATTCCATTTCTTTACTTCTACTGTGTATTTAATATTTGTCTTAAGATTTGTCTTTACAGCATTTCTTTAAAGCATCCTCTTTATTACAGTATTCAGAAGAATGCAGAAATATTTGAGACATATTTTATAGTGAGAAATATTCTGTGTATCTAGAAATGAATAGTGCTACCACTGATGCAGTAGGGCTTATTTAAACCTATTGCAAAGGAAATGCAGTCATGGCTTAATTACTTTTTGTTTATCTTATAATTTAATGAAGATATTTTCATATGTGTAATCTCTACTTATTTGTAAAAAAATAGTTTCAAAATTTAACAAGACTGTGTGTTGTACATACATATGAGAAATACATGTTACCGTTTGCACTGAGGCCCTTCTCCAGAAATTACTTTTTATTGCTTATATCCTCTCCTCTGATGCAGATTTTCTGAGGATTTTATTTCAGAGACTTTTACTGGTGTGATATGTGGGTTACATGAATGAAAAAAAACAGAAATAAGAAAAAAAGATTCTACTGTGATTAAGTTCAGGAGTTTCTTCCATAGTCTCAGCTCTCTGCTCTGTTTCCCATATGTGTATACATATAACTAATAATTCATTTACGTATGTTTCTGGAAACTTCCTCCTAGACAAATGAGAAAATTATCATTCAGGAGGTGTCAGCGGGAAGTGCAAGTGATCTGAAGGGGAAACATTGATTCAAAGGCCCCCAGAATATAAACATTTTGATGAAATAGTACTAAATTTTACTAAAAGTATTCAAATCCAGCGAAGTATGCATATGGATGCAATATACTGAAGGCCTTCCTGGACAAAGTCTAGACAGCCAATAACAGGAGATAC
Organism: Leptodon cayanensis; assembly: GCA_027564655.1. NCBI lineage: Eukaryota > Metazoa > Chordata > Aves > Accipitriformes > Accipitridae > Leptodon > Leptodon cayanensis. Next base: position 13,859,415 of record JANXJC010000059.1, read on the forward strand.
TGATAAATGATTTAATGCAATTTGATACATAGGCTGATACTGCAATTTTTTCTTGAAAAAGCGCTTGCAGCCAATAAAATATTGATCGAAGTACCCCATCCACAAGGGCATACACCTATACTCAGTATCACTGACTGGTATCTGAGCTAACACCAAGACAAATCAATACAGCTATTTCCAACATTCAGTCTTTCCTCTTCTGAATTGCTGTAAACACTATATTTATTTAGTTTACAGGAATATGTTTTATTCAATAAGTAGTGTCTGAACTGGTGTTGAAACATTTTTCATTCAGTAGCCATATCCATCTCAAAAGCATTTTGATGCCTTTTCTAAGCAGAGCGCTATATATTTTTAAGTCTCTGAAGGAGTAACCCTGTATCCATCAACCAATCATTCCAAAAGCCAGTTTTGGCAAAGTTTGTTTGAAAATGTTGTTTACAGATGTCCAATAAGAGTAAGAAAATATGGGGGTAGTTGTCAAAATCTAGAAAATTATATAAAACATACACTTCTCTGTACTGCTGGATATCAAGACATGATTTTATCTTAGTGATTAAGGGAAAATACACAGTTTATTTTGCTAGAAACTGAAAATAACTTATATGCTTAGCCAATATGGATGAAGTGGATATTTTAAAACACCTTTCCAAGAAGATTCATGCATTGCAAGACACTAAATCAGTGATGGTTACTAGAGATGCAAAAATATTCAACAGATGAACATGGCTTTCCCTAAGAAAAGTTGTATTTCTATTTGCCCACTGATTTACTGTAGATTTTGTTGTTGTTGTTGGGCTTTTTCATCAGAAACGGCAAGAAAAATGTAAGAAAAAAGGGAAGAAGGATAGCTTTGGTGGTGTTTGTTTCTTGTGGAATTTTTCGTGGAAGATATTTACTATTGCCTACTGATCTCAAGTGTCTTTAAGTACTTGAAGTAATAATGGGATCTCACTTGCTTTCACATTTCCTTTAATAGACTTAGACATAGATCCACTGTTTTCCTTCTCTCTTAATAAGCGAAGTGAAAGTGTCAGCAAAAGTTATGTGCCAAAGGGGTACATAAGACCTTCCTCTTCACTTTGTAATCAGGACACTCTTCTATCTCAAGTATCCTGACTATCTGCGGAACAGAGATGCTCAATGTCCTCCTTGCAAACATTGTTATCATACAACAAAAAAAAAGAAAAAAAGTAACTTTGCTTGACTAAATGAACTGCAAAAGCAAATAAGTGGACTACAGATGGCTGTTACTATAAAACTAGTAAATCATACAATAGCTAGTTACCTCTACTGTCCCAACTGACATTACAATTACCTTGGGCTTTCCACTAAGGGTAAGGGGGTAGCTAATAAGAATAAATATGAAATTTCATAACAAATAATTGCTTGAGGGAGGGTCTTTGTACAGTGATTGATAGATAAGGATAAAATATTTAAATGGAGCTATGCAGTTTTAATAAATAACAGCTAATATGGGATGTTCCCTCTGTAATGTGATTAATGGAGACACACAGCAGTAAACTTTCCAAGTGGTGCACAGGGACTTAAGCTGTGTGACTCTTATTAATGCCGGTGACAGTTGAGCAGCTAGATCACTGTGTACCACTTTGAAATGCAATTTTGCTTCAGTAATGGTTTACATGTTATTTGAAATTGTTTTAAGAATTAAGCACTTGAAAGGAAACATTTTATGCAAATAGGGTGCTTCAAAACGGTAGTTGAAATTTTCAAGCTTGCATATCAATAATTATTTTCCTATATTCATGTTCTCGTTCTAAAAAACAAAACATCAAGATTGCTGAACAACACCTTCATATGAAGTCAGTACAAACTATATTCTCAGCACAGTTGATACAAAAACAGTGTTTTCTTTCCTCCAAATTTCTGGTTTTACAGGAAAAAGTTTGACCTAAATGAGGACGTGGGAAATATAAAATACACAGAATGAAGACTGTCATGAGATCTCCTCCCCTGTCCCCTCCCCTTCCACCCCCCTCTCTTATTGCTTTTCAAGTGTTATGCTTTGGAGTATTTCCATTTTGAATGGACCACTTAATGAGCATCCAAGTGGACAAAGACGGTTGAATGGCACGAAGCTTTTTTAGTTTCATGCAATGTGCATGGTTGTAGTGATAACGACTGGAAGCCAGTTGTTCATGGAGGACATAGTGGTCCACATAACTGGTAACCTGACCAGGCACAGGCCTGTGCTGTGCTGCTCACATCCCTTAGCTGCAGAGTGCACTTGGCCATCTCCTTGTAACAGAGGAGCCTGTAGGCAGGTCCCACTTGGTACCGGCTATTAAGCCACCTGTGTGTCCTTGCCTTTATCTAACAGTGCAGCAATAAATTCTCAGGTGAACACCCTTTCTATCTGGCAGTCACAATGTTGAGTAGAGTTGTCCTTTTTTAAGAAATCTTGTAAGAGCTCAAAAGACCAAAATGACAAGTAACCTTTCCAAAAGTGTGCTGCACCCTGACTAGCAGCCCTTCAAGACTGCACAAGCTGGGGTTCCCAGCATGTGAAGGGGTGTAAAATTATCAATGATAACCTCTTTCTTCATAATGTTAGCTGCAGTAAGTGAACTTTTATAGAATCATAGAATGGTTTGTTTTGGAAGGGACCATTAAAGGTCATCCAGCACAACCCCCCTGCAGTGAGCAGGGACATCTTCAGCTAGATCAGGTTGCTCAAAGCGCCGTCCAACCTGACCTAGAATGTTTCCAGGGATGGGGCATCTACCACCTCTCTGGGCAACCTGGGCCAGTGTTTCACCACCCTCATCGTAAAAAATTTCTTCCTTATATCTAGTCTCAATCAATCCTCTCTTAGTTTAAAACTGTTACCCCTTGTCCTATCACTACAGGCCCTACTAAAAAATCTGTCCCCATCTTTCTTATAAGCTCCCTTTATTGAAAGGCCGCAATAAGGTCTCCCTGGAGCCTTCTCTTCTCCAGGCTGAACAACGCCAACTCTCTCAACCTGTCCTCACAGGAGAGGTGTTCCAGCCCTCTGATCATTTTTGTGGCCCTCCTCTGGACTTGCTCTAACAGCTCCACGTCTGTCTTGTGCTGAGGACCCCAGAGCTGATGCAGTGCTGCAGGTGGGGTCTCGTGAGAGCAGAGTAGAGGGGGAGAATCACCTCCCTCAACCTGCTGGCCACGCTTCTTTTGATGCAGCCAGCGTATGGTTGGCTTTCTGGGCTGCAAACACACATTGTTGGCTCATGTCCAGCTTTTCATCCACCAGCACCACCAAGTACTTCTGTGCAGGGCTGCTCCCAATCCTTTCATCCCCCAGCCTGTATTGATACAGGGGGTTGCTGGAACCTGGGTGCAGGATCTTGCATTTGGCCTTCTTGAACCTCATGAGGTTCACATGGGCCCACTTCTTGAGCTTGTCCAGGTCCTCTGGATGAGGTCCCTCCCATCCCTCAGGCATGTCAACAACACCACTCAGTTTCATATCATCTGCACTCAATCCCACCATGTCATTGATGAAGGTATTAAACAGTACTGGTCCCAATACAGACCCCTGAGGGACACCACTCATCACTGATCTCTATCTGGACATTGAGTCATTGACTATTACCCTCTGGATGTGACCATCCAGCCGATTCCTCATCCACCAAACAGTCCATCCATCAAATCCATATGTCTCCAATTTAGAGAGAAGGATGTTGTAGGGGACTATGTTAAAGGCCTTACAGAAGTCCAGAGAGATGACATCCATAGCTCTTCCCTTGTCCACTGATGTAGTCACTCCACCATAGAAGGCCACGAGGTTGGCCAGGCAAGACTTGCCCTTACTGAAGCCATGCTGGCTGTCTCAAATCACCTCCCTGTCCTCCACGTGCCATAGCATAGCTTCTAGGAGGATCTGTTCCATGATCTTGCCAGGCACAGAGGTGAGGCTGAGAGGTCGGTAGTTCCCAGGGTCCTCCTTTCTACCCTTTTTAAAAATGGGTGCAGTGTTTCCCTTTTTCCAGTCACCAGGGACTTCATGTGACTGCCATGGCTGTTCAAATATCATGGAGAATGGCTCGGCAACTACATCAGCCAATTCCTTCAGGACTCCGTGGTGTATCTTGTCAGGTCCCATAGACTTATGTATGTTCAGGTTCCTCAGGTGGTCACGAACGTGACCTTCTCTTACAGTGGGAGCGACTTTGCTCCCCCAGTCCCCCACTTGTGGTCCATCCACTCAAGAGGTGTGGGAAGAGAGGTTGCTGGTGAAGACTGCGGCAAAAGTGTTGTTGAGTGCATCAGCCTTCTCATTGTCTGTTGTCACCAGTTTGCCAGCTGTGTTCATTGGGGGGGTACGCTTTCTTTGACCTTCTTTTTCTGGCTGACATACCTTAGAAGCCCTTCTTGTTATTCTTTGTGTCCCTTGCCAAGTTCAGCTCCAGGCCTTCCTGACCCCATCCCTACACAACCAAGCAGTATCCCTATACTCTTCCCAGGATACCTCTCCCTGCTTCCAGTGCCTCTACATTTCCTTCTTGCTCTTTGACCAGCAGGTCTCAACTCAGCCATGCTGGTCTCTCGCCTTCCTTTCCTGATTTCTTACACTTGGGGATCGAGAGTTCTTGCACCCTATGGAAAGCATCCTTAAAGATCTGCCAGCTCTGTTCTGCTCCCTTGTCGCTGAGGGCAATTTCCTGGGGAGTCCTAATGACTAACTCCTTGAACACCTGGAATTTTGCTTTCCTAAAATTCAGGGTCCTGACTTTACTCTTCACCTGACCCATATCCCTCAGAACTGTGAACTCCACCAGTGCATGATCACTGCAGCCCAGGTTGTCTCCAGTCTTGACATCACTGATTAGCTCACTTGCATTGGTGACCAACAGGTCCAGTATCGCATCCCCTCTGGTAGGGCTGTCTATTACCTGGCTTAAGAAGTTACCCTCAACGCACTCCAGGAGTCTCCTGGATTGCCTACAGCTCCCTGTGCTACTTTTCCAGCAGCTGTCAGGGTGGTTGAAGTCCCCCAGCAGGATGAAAGCCTGCAAGCGCGATGCCTCCCGTAGCTGGAGTAAGAAGGCTTCGTCAAAGGGCTGCCCTTGATAGGGTGGCCTGTAGTAAACACCAACCATGTGAAATTAAAGAGGCTTTAGAGAGTTTAGCCTTACTTGGGAGGGGAGAGGGACAGAAATCAGATTCATCTTGGAACACAGTCAGTCAGAATAGGAAAACAAATCTGAAAGAGATTTGTTTTTTAAGGAAGTTACGCCTGAGAAGCAAAGACCTGTACAGAATGATAATTACAGATGTGTTTATAACATGCAAAAGCAGCAGAAAAGCCTCCTGAGTGTTGATCTATATATTAAAAATAAAACCAAACCAAAACAAAAACGAAAACCAACTTCATACATTGCATTCCATTGCAGTCAAACCAGAAGTATTCTATTCAATTTTGTTTTAGAGGAACAGTCTATGGTCGAAGATACCGAGACTGTACAATGTCTATCAAAAACATCAATTGTTTTTCTAATCCTCCACAGCCTGGAAATGAATGTAGCCATGAGACTTGTTTCCTGAGTCACCACATGTTTATAAATCTCATTGGCTGATCTGCATTGTCAACAGCATTAATTAATTATTCAAGTGGCAAAAAGGTCTTTGCAGGGGATCTGTTTCCATCTCTGTTTCATATAGATGTTAGTTAGTATAACAAATAGTGACGCATCTTGCTCATTTTTATAAAAAGCATCCGCAAAACAGGAATATTAAAGCTGTAATTTGGAACACACAGAAGTGGAAATTTGAGAATGCCCTGTGTGACATCAGTTTGTCTTTCTTGCATACGTGTATCATGATACTTTTGTAGGGTTCCGTCCACCCGTATACGGACAGGGAAATTAGTCAGGTAGGACTGAGCAGATACCTCTCGCTGTTAAGTGAAGAGACAATGCAAAGCACTGCTTTAAGCAGTGGAAACTGCGAGACCAGCTTAAATGAATGGAAATTACCTGCAGTAGTTACACTCTACTTTTGTTTTCTTTAATTAATTTCACAATAAATTCATCCTAATGAAACTATTTTGAATCAGGAATAATGTCACAGAAATCTATTCTTAAAATGATATAAAATCAGAACAACTGATAGTAAAATATGTTCAAAGCATATAGTATTTTCTTGAAAAAAAAAAGGGAATAATTTTAATTTTTTAATTTTTTTTTTTATTTCATGTCAGTGTGTCAGCAATCAGAAGTAGAAAATAAAGACATGATTTTTAGGAAGTACTGGATTTCATTTATTCATTTCAGGCTCTACCTAGAAGGGAATCTTCAACATATAATGTTGTAGTTTTCATTCCGGGCTCCTAACTAATTTTGTCTGATGTCTTCAGGCAGAAATATTAGCTAAGTATTTGCATAATCATTTGAATATCCTTTATGTTATATAATTTATCTGATTTTTTTACATCCAAAGCAAATAGTTTTATTTAGGCCACTCCCCTGCTTTGGAGCAAGAAACGAGCCTAAACATCGCACAAAGCAAAGGGACTGGCTTTTATGTATAAAAGTCCTTCCCTGAAGTGAAATCAGAAAGAAAAAAAATATTTTGATTGTCACTGCTTTTTTCTCACCGATTACATGCTTTTTACTTCAACGAGGAATTCATTTCATGGAGAAAGATGCAACACAATTACTCAGTGCTTTCAGGAGTTATTAATGGTGTTGAACCAATTTCTTTTAATTGGAGGAAGGGTGTCCCTTCCCCCCTCTCCTGCTCATTATGGTAATAGAACCTCTTATGGCTTTAATTAGAAGAGAAATGTTAAGAGAAGCTAATAGGATAAAAGCCTGCTAAGTTTTCCAATCCCAATTCTTCTTTCTCTACTGTGATTAAAATAGTTTAACCCTCTGTTTTTCCTGGATTTTAGGTCAAGTGAAGGGTGCTAAGAGTATTTATTAATACAGGATTTTCTAGCTAGTGATTTCAAACTATCTTTAAAATACTCAGGAACAATATCACTTTGTAAGGCAGACTCCACAGTTTAGAAACACAAAATCTGTGTTATAAAGCAAAGCAATTTACACAAAAGACAATCTGAACCATATTCAAGGTTAGGACAATGTAGCAATACTAAACATGCTATTTATATGTGATATACACTTACTTACTGTGGTTGACCCAGTAGAATTTTTAGTAAACAGAAAAACAAAAAGCAAGAAGGTTGAAGGTTGACCACTTAACAGGTAAGAACAAATTACAGGTTTTGAAGAAGGTTGTTGTATTCAGTGCTTTCACACAAACCCCCTCCACAAAAGGGGGAGTTATAAGCATGCATGCCATAAGGTTAATTTTAAAAAGAAAATAGGATTTCAGAGCAAAGTTATGAAAATAAAGTTATGGGATATACATTGTGTTGTATACTAGGCATTAAGACTTGAAAAATAATATTTGGAAATATTGTATCATCTGGCTACTGTTATCTTTGATCATCAGTGATTATATTTCTGATAATTATAGAGGATACAGGAGATCTTGTATGATTGGAGAAAGGGAAACATAGTTTCTATTAAAAAGGAAGAAAGAAGATTGCAAAGAATTATAAATGAGTTGGTGTAACTTTATTCTTTGCTTAGGTTCTGGGAAAACATATTTAAAATACATTTCTAAATGCCTAGAAGAGATATAATCAGATCCTAGTATGGATTTTTTGTGAATGTAACTTGTCAAACAAAAGCTATTATCTCTTTTAAAAGAATAAAAAGTATCTGTATAACATGAATATTAAATACTACTGGGTACTGTCCTCATGCTAGACCTGGTTCTGCTCACTGTTTATATTACAGACTTAAATAACATAGTGGTTAATAAGCTTATAACACTTGTAAAGGGAGTATCTGTTATTAAGCAGAATCAATCAAAATGTAGAAATATAGAAATGTAGAAATCCGTATGTAGAAATGCAGGCTGAAAAATATCTATATATGTAGTTATAATCTCACGGTTACTATGAGTCACTAACTAAATCTGGTTAAGTATATAATGATCTTACAAAAAAGGGAAATAATAATCTACGATCTCTGAAATAAAATCTTATATGTAATATGCAGCAGATAATGCTTGGCACTAAACAGGACTCTGCTGAATGTTATGTCTGATTTTAGATGTTATGAGAAATGGAGAAAGTCCATTGGACAGCACCAAGAATGATAGAATTTTAGAGGAAGAAAAAACCACCACAAAACCCCAAACCAAAAAAAAAAAAAACCAACGCCAACAAAATCTGAGAGGAATACTAAGAAGAATAGGACAGTTATATAAAAATAAAAATTGACATGAGGTCTAACAACTTTCTTCTACTAACATGACATACTTGCCCTATTTTTATACTTTTGCATTCCTTTCCTACACAGTAACTTCTGGTTACCATAAAAAATGACCCAGCTGGTACTTAAGCCTAACTCAGTGTTCTTATATAAAAGAGGTGGTGATCCAGACGTAAGGATCAACTTAGGCTCAGTTCTAGGGCCAGTTCTGTACAATGTATCTATCAATGATCTGGATGCAGGAGCTGAATGGATTAGGAAGCATTAGGAAGTTTGCTGATGATACCAAACTGGGAGGTGCCGTTGACTCTCCTGAGGGACAGGAGGCCTTGCAGAGGGATCTAGATAGATTGAAGCATTTGGCAGCGATTAATGGTATGAAATTTAACAAGTCCAAATGCCGGATTCTGAACCTGGGACAGATTAACGCTGGGCACAGGAATAAATTGGGAGAGGAGTGGCTGGAGAGCAGCCCTGCCGAAAGGGATGTGGGGGTGCTGGTGGGCAGCAGGCTCAGTACGAGTCAGCCGTGTGCTGGGGCAGCCAAGAGGGCAAACCGCACCCTG
>JANXJC010000059.1:13868639-13891464 GCA_027564655.1 Leptodon cayanensis
TTTAGACTCAGCATTAGGAAGCATTTCTTTACCAAGAGTGTGGTCAAACACTGGACCAGGCTTCCTAGAGAGGTGGTCAATGTCCCAAGCCTGTTAGTTTTTAAGAGGCATTTGGACAACGCCCTTGATAACATGTTTTAACTTTTGATAGACTTATGCCTTACGGTTTTGTATAGGACTTAGCAGTTTGACACACTAATCATGCTAATTATCTCACTAATTCACTTGTATCGCTTCTGGATCAGACAATCAGATCAGATTTTTAGCAAATCAGCTTGATGCTCAAGCAGAGACATACATGCACTCCCAGTTCTTATGAACTGGTCTTTTGATAGGCTTGCACAGCATTTAGTGTAACTTCTCCTCATTCATTGCAGTATGGCATTCATGCTTTCACTCAAACATAATATTAGTGCTTGTTACTAAATATATATGTATTAAACGAAAATATATTTACATATTAAATGTAAATATAAATGTTATCTATTAATTGACTGTTAGTAAAAATATACAGAAGGGGAAAGGATAAATGGGTGAATATTTGTGTTATCTAAAGCAAGTAACAGCTTTGGCAATGTCTGTCAAAGTGACTGGACAAATAGAAGTGGCTGTATAGAGTAAAGCAGTTGTTGGTGAAGACCTGATGTCAATACTGTATCCATTTAAGGGTATTCTTTTTTTTCACTTTAGACAAGGTACAATCTGGTACATGCACTGACCACCCATTGGTAGCTGAAGTGCCCCTGAATTGCGCCTTCCAGTTTACTGAAAGGAATTCAGTTCGTGCCCTCTGAGACTGCTCCACAATCTGGACTAAAGCACAGTAACTGAAGACAAATGGGAGATTTCACTTAAAAGACACAGTCTGGATGCCAGCTAAAATTGTATTTTATAGTCATTTTGATCTGCATTCCTTGTCTATGTTCTTTGTAAAGGAATCCTGGCCACAATTTACATAATAAGCCTCACCATATGTGTATAACGCAGCCAGATTGCTAGCTTTACTTTGCAGTGCTTCCATTGCAGTCAATCTTTTTTCTTTATTCTTTACTAATCAGATTTTGGATTTGGTATCTGTCTTTTACTGGCTGAGTTTTAGCTGGGTTTTTTGCCATTACCTGCATGACAGAAAGCTAAGGAATCTTGTGTCTATACTGTGATAAAAAGTGACCTCAGCTAAACAATGAAATGAATCCTTCATTGACTTGTGTAGTATTAGTGGTTTTGAATTACTCCAGTAACCAGTTTATAAACCAAACATCTATACCTGTTATAGATGGCATTTATATACATCAGTTTTTACCAAAGTAAGTCAATATATAGTCCTTTTTCACTTTGCAACATGCAGATGAGTGTTGATTTAGTTTTTTCTAGATGAAGGCTCAATGTGTTACCAGCAACAGTAAATATTTAAGAAATTTAACTGAGTGGTATAGACATGTTATATTAAAAGAAGAAACAAGTTTGCATGTTTAGTCATACATACATGCTACTAATATTACCCTTGAGACCTCAGAGATACAAACATAAAAATCTCAAAGAAACTTTCCAAAAAGGGCAAAACCAGAAAATATGAGGAAGAGGAAATTTCAGTTACTCATTAAGAGTGGGAATGAACTCCAGATTCATCACCTAAATGTAGGTGCATATACATGAACTAGGTATCTAAGAGCTCATTATACTCAATGCACTAGAAAACAGTAGGTGGATTCTGGAGAGCTCTTTAATGTACCCTGAAGTACATATGTACACTTCCTGAGGTATATGACTCTTTGTAGGCACCTGCATTTAGGTGAATAGACTTGATACACCACGTTAATGTAAGTTTTGTTTGTGTAAGACTACTTACTATATAAGTTAAGGATTAGATTTTAGTTTTCCATATCATATTCTATTTAGAGGATGACTCTAACATTGATACCACAGCTTTTAATCTCAATGAATTCAAATTCAGTGGGTCATATCCTGTTGGGTATGACCAATTTCTTGAGGGTTTAAAAGGATTCTATCTAACTCCTGGGGATTTAAAAATGTTACTTTTTCTTTTTTTTTCCCATTTGTCCTTTTTACTTTATCCTCACATGGTTTTAAGACAGTAAAATATAGTATCAAGGAAAGCATCTAGGACTAGGGGAACCCAAGCTAAAGTCTAGCATTAAATGTAAATAATATTTTAATGGTTCCTGTTAAGTTTATTTCCAAATGTAAGCCTGTTCACAGTCAGCTGATTACAGTAGAGGTGATGCAGTACTCTTGATTTAGTGGCCTATGAATCAAGTCTTTAGCCATCTTTTTTGTCCTGGGGTTGGTCATAGACTGTTGATTTACAATATTCTGAGGAGGAAAAAAAATATAATTCTGACTAACACTGTAAACAATGGCAGAACATGTAACAAAAATATCCATGACATACATCAGGAATGCTGCCCTGCACAACATATCTTTAAAGAAATTTTGTGTAGAATACTATCTCATCTGGACTTTAGGGAAATGATTTAGTAAGAGATTAGATTACATGCCAAATTATTCAAAATATTGTTCAAATTCTAGAATGCTGTGTGCATTGAAATACATACACAATAAATATAGACGTGTATATATACTTATGACATTTACATACCTGCTTAGTCATTTAAAAATACCAATTATAAATTACATAGCACAACATAGTTCAAAACACCCACTTATGAGTATGTTTGCACATAATCAAAGGTAGGTAATAATATATTTAAATTTAAATATGAAGCTCAGAATCACAAAAATGGAAGTTTCATTCTCAGATTTTTCTCTAGTTAAAGAAATATGGAGAAAAGCATTCCAGAATTTTTCCCAGACTTATTGTAAGCAATCAAATTTATTTGAATGGAGTACATCTATTTGCAGCTGATGAAAGAATATAGCAGTAATTCTTTTCTTCTCCTTGGACCAAGTCATATAAGCCATTTGATGACAAAATATTTTTTTTTCTTTTAGTTAAAAAGGAAAGAGAATTTCACACACTCATTTTTTTTAGAAATAAATTTGAGCTTCATTGATAAAAGGTGTGATATTGACAAATTTTAAACTTTATGTGATTTAAATCACATGCTTTGCATACAAGGAAATCAAGGCAGTATGTACTACACAGAGTTGCATGCAGTAAAAAGAAACATACATGCTCTACGACAGTAAATATTTTGTTGTCGCTTTTAAAATTATGATCTGCCAGATACTCTGGCAAATGAGATACGTCATGAATACCTACATTACAATGGCAATGATGCCAGAAGCAGAAGAAAGCAGTACATCTGCTTGAGTCTGATAGCGAAATCCTCAGTTTTAGTGTATATTTTTTTCTTTCCAAGCTGTATCTTTAAAAAATAAGGGATATTTTTCTTTGTCTGTTTGTTTGTTTTTCCTCTCTATTTGCATTCTGGTGGGGTTTATGCTGAAGTAAACCTAAACTATTATAGAGCAATAAGACACTATTTTTACCAGGATTTGTTAATTGAAGTTAGAAAAATATAAAAAACAGAGTATGCCCAACAATTTATACTACAAAACTCCTTTTTTTATGTGGTTACAGTTTTATGACATTTCAAGAGTTCAGGATGAAATTTTCAGTGACAGGTCCTTGATCTTTTTCATTGTTACTTTCCTTTCAATAATTTTTAACAACATGGGAAAAAGAAAGCCTACAGAAAACATATTTTTATGCAAACACACTCACAGATGCCTTTTCTGAAATTAGTAGAATAAACTGAATACTCCATGTAGCACCCATGGTGTTTGGTTGCAGTTAATTTAGTAATATATCTATAAATCTGTCAAGAAAATGTATTATTCCATCTCCCAGAAAAATCCCATGTTAGGCATCTAAGACTTCACTTAAACTGAGCGTTTCAAATTCTTTGGATATTTTTGATCTCTCAGTGATTTAGTTCATAATTTTAAAATTATTTGACTGAAGATTTACTATTACAAGACATTATTATGAAAATAATATCATTAAAAAAATTAAGAAGAAATTAATTCTGAGTAATATGTACCCATAAATACTAGACCACACTTTAAACAACAAGGAAAGTAAACCACTGAAATCCTAATCCATTCTGTGGATGGTATAACTAAAGATTGCCTTATATGGTACGTTTGTGAGTTGAATTGTCATTGTCTAGACAATCTTCATTTTGCAATTCTCTAACTTTGGATTCCTTGAAATTACAAACTCATTAGTAATCTTTAGGCATGATTCGTGTGAGACTTTAATATGATACTATCTAAAACCACAGAATCACAGAATGGTTGAGTTTGGAAGAGATTTCTGGAGCTCATCTGGTCCGATCCCTCTGCTCATGCAGAGTCAGCTAGAGCTGATTGCCCAAGGCCATGTCCACAAGGCTTTTGAATATCTCCAAGGATGGAGATACCTCTCAGGGTAACCTGTGCCAGTGCCTGGTCATCCTCACAGCGAAAAAGTGGTTCCTGATGTTCACAGGGAACCTCCTGTGTTTCAGTTTGTGCCCGTTGCCTCGTTCTGCCACTGGGAACCACTGAAATAAGCCTGTCCCTGTCTTCTTTGCACCCTCCCTTCAGATATTTATATGCATAGATACTATTAACGTCTTCATTAAAGAGTTATACAGTGAGATTGAGTGACCCTCAGTAAAGTTGGCAGATGACTCCAAGCTGAGTGGTGCAGTTGATATGCTAGAGGGAAGGGATGCCACCCAGAAGGACCTTGACAGCCTTGAGGAGCGGGCCTGTAAGAACCTCATGAAGTTCAACAAGGCCAAGTGCAAGGTCCTGCACCTGGGTCGGGGCAGTCCCCCATATCAACACAGGCTGGGGGATGAAGGGATTGAGAGCAGTCCTGCGGAGAAGGACTGGGGGATAGTAGGGGATGAAAAATTGGCCATGAAACAGCAATATGTGCTTGCAACACAGAAAGCCAGGTGATTCTCCCCCTCTACTCAACACTGGTGAGACCCCACCTGCAGTCCTGCGTCCAGCTCTGGGGTCGCCAGCACAGGAAAGACATGGACCTGTTGGAGCGGGTCCAGAGGAGGGACACAGAAGTGATCAGAGGGCTGGAACACCCATCCTGTGAAGAAAAACTGAGAGAGTTGGGGTTGTTCAGTCTAGAGAAGAGAAGGCTCTGGGGAGACCTTATTGCGGCCTTTCAGTATGTAAAAACTTATAAGAAAGATGGAGAGAGCTTTTTTACCAGGGCCTGTAGTAACAGGACAAGGAGCAACAGTTTTAAACTGAAAGAAGATAGATTTAGACTGGGCATAAGGTAGACTTTTTTTTAAGATGAGGATAGTGAGACACTGGAACAGGTTGCCCAGAGAAGTTGTGGATGCCCCGTTCCTGGAAGTGTTGAAGGTCAGGTTGGATGGGGCTTTGAACAATTTGATCTAGTGAAAGATGTCCCTGCCCGTAGCAGGGGGGGGTGGACTAGATGATCTTTAAGGTCCCTTCTAACCCAAACCATTCTATGATGCTGTGATTATCATTACCTTAATTTCAGTGACCGCATGGAATCTGTGCTAACATTTTCAGCTCTTACATCTGACAATCTGCTATGATTGCCAGATTCTTACAGAACTTTACTACGTGTTCACTGGCATTTCAGTGATGTATTGGAATAAAGCCTTTATTTACCACTTTAAAGACCATCTAGTACTTCCATTAAGTCTCTGCTGTCTGTAACAAGTACCATTGTGGTAACCAAAACAGGAGTCAGTATATCACTTTTTTTATTTGATGAGAGCCACTTTACAAGCAGGAATATGAGGCCTTTATTTCTATTTATGTTGTATTTCTGAAATAATTTTTGTTCCTGTTTTATTGCTATCTGCTTTACTAGATGTAGTTGACAATTTGCTAGTTGTGATAATTTCATATTTGATTTACTTTCACGTAAAACCTTGTTGTTGTATTAATTAATCAAGGAAGGAGAAGCACCAAAAAAAAAAAAAGAAAAAAGACATATTGGTGACCAGAGTCATGAATGAAGGTTCCAAGTAAAACCTCTGAAGTGCTGATTTTCTGAAAACCACTGTTTGATCACATTATAAAGGACAAACAGTAACAGTTTAATAAGGATGTTGGAGGGACCGTCTCCTTTTTTTTTTTTTCTTTCTTTTGTCCAAGTGAAGTGTCTGGATTGTGGCTTTTGAAAGAATCGGAGTTAAAGCTTATTTACTATCACTTTCTGTAATACCAAAGAAAGCTACACAGACTCACAAACTACGATCAGTACTAATACAAAAAAAGATCCTTCAAAATACAATACAAATACGATACAAAAAAAGATCCTGTTGAAGACATCCATCGAAAGTAAAGTGACCTGGTCAAGTCAGAAATATGGAGAAGTCAAACGGTGGCATAAAAGCCAGAAAAGTGCAAGCTAACTGAAATTTCTGCATCTAGGAGAAAACAGTTCTAAAATACAGCAATTCTGTAAGACAGAAAACAGCTATAAAATGGGAAAGAAATGCTCAGAAGGCAATAATATTGAAAGGGATTGAAGGGTCAAAGATCTCTAATATCAAGCACCCCTATTAATGGCAAGAACAGTGTCTTATTTGCAAGACAGTGAAAAAATATAGCTATAGATCTGTGCATTGGTTTCAGTTTAGTTTTGACTCTTCCTCTCTATGGACTAATTTTTCAACCTTTGTTAAGAAACAGCATCCTTCCTGAAAGAAATTCTTAAATAGATCCTGCAATGCAACCTTCAGCCCCATTTTTTATTGGCTATAGTTAGTGACTACAGCTTCGGTGGCAATGGCTCCCCTGGGCTGGGGAGGTAAGACTGCAGGATACAACAGGGTCTCTGCCTGCACTGCCGTATCTCAATCCCAAGAGGTGTTTATTTCATGAGAGAAGAAAACTAGTTTCAGTCTAAGGCTAACACTTCTTAGAAACATCAGAATTGTTTGCACATGTGCATTAGTTTTTTCTTAATAGTCTTGCAAGTGTGTCTCATACTTTTTTTTAATGAGACAGTATCCGAAATTAACAGACCTTATCAAAGTCCCTTTGGCTTTTGAAAGTGGGGAAAAAATAGGAAACACAATATTATTAGTCACTAGTAAATAAATAAGTAAATAAATGAAACAGAGATGTCAGTTACGTATTACATGACTGCCTTTGTTACAACCACATGCTCTATAAGGAAGCAAACATAGAGGAGCAATGTTATTTTCCTCCCTCAGTTACTTTGACTTTTTTCCTAAAATTTTTCTTTCATTCATTTTTTTTTGAGGCCATTCTCTTTGCTTCTTGGGCTCTATCCCTGTGTTTTTTCCAGACTTTCATCTTCCCCACAAACCTACCACCTCATATTCTTTTATGCATATACACATACAGAATATTCTCATATTCTTTCATATAGATATACACATACAGATAAATAAAGCCCAGAACTCCCTCCATTGTCTTGTTCTCTTTTCATAAATTGTAAGACCAAGGGTAAGAGGAGAGGACATGGCTGTTCAGGGTTGTAATATCAGTACTTTTCCCTCTTCCATGGTACAGGAGGGGTCACAAAGGGTCCAGTGACCCAAGGTCAGCCTAGCTTTGCTTTATTTCTGATCTGTGACCAGTACTGCCAGACTTAGGGGAAGCATGTAAAAACCAGGACATGTACTAGACAACTCTCATGCTGATAGTTTTTTTCTTGATTTATTTTTTTTAGCAATGACAGTTCAGATGAAAAGATTACTTCTAGACACACATTCTTCTGAACATTTCTGGAGCCAAGAAAAAATGAAAACACAAAATATTTACTAAGAAGAGCAAGACAGACAAGTATCGTCAAAATACAAGAGAGGGAGGCCCATTAGGTATCTGACACAGTTATCTAAGACATACAGAAAGTAAAACTACGGAATTCTTTGCGGTTGTTTTTTTTTCCCCAGGCAAGGTTCCTTTGTTGCACAGTGGCATCTCTACACCTTTTTTTTCGTGCCTCCTAAAGTCAAGGACAGTTTAATATAATCACCTTTTGATAACAAGATTGATGTTTCAAGGTCAGAGCAGACTATTGTGATGATCTTTCCTGATCTCCTGAATGAAACAAACCATAGAAATTCATCCAGTGGTGCTTGTGTCAAGTCTGTAACTTCTTTGTGAGCCACAGCATGCCTTTGGGATAAATCTCCACATTTGATTTAAAGACTTCAGTTGAAGAAGCACACACCATAGCTCTAGGTAACGCCATCTCCTTACCTTCCTCTATATGCTTTCAGTTTCCTACTACTAAATCTTACTAAACATTTGTTTGCCAGATCATTTGGTATTAAAGGATGTGTATTTGTAGATCACAACATTTCAGCTCTTAACCTTCTCATTGACAAACTAAACAAAGAGCTTTTTTCGTTAGTCTCTTGGTAATTTAAAAGAGGATTTTTTTTTTTTTTTCCGGAATAAGACAGATAAATGAATAATCAGTGTGACAATCTGCACTTGTCAATAAGCAAGCAAGTCTATTTCCTAAACCTATTAAATGCTCTGGTTGCTTTATATCCTACTTTATAAAAGAGTCTCTACTAAGCTGTTGTGAAGAAAAATGTCATCAGGGGACAGCAATGGCATCTTTTAAAGTATCTTAGCATGGAAGACAGCGTAATCCATTCACGTGTAAAGGGACAATTAGAATGTGAGAACTACTACTACTACTGAATCAAACTGAAAAACATAAGTATTTAAGGAGAGAATGATGCTGAGAAGAGGGTGAATGTTTCGTGGGGAATAGTGAGGAATAAGTTAAAAATCATTACTAATTACTTAATAAAAAAAAGTGCTCTGAAAGAACAGGTAATGTCAGGTATACCGATAAAACTTGGAGATTTATTAGTATGACTGTTTTTAAATTAAAGGTAGACAACAAGAGAAGAGTAAACCTTCTGGTTGTTTCCTTAATTTGGCTGCTAGCCTTTGCATCCACGGTACTGAGCTTCTATTTGCTTGTTTCATTTACACTGATGTGAATCTGTGTAAAAGTAGCCATGCCTGAAATCATTTTTTAGTAGATAATTTTGTATCTGAGCAGTGACTGGCAAGTACACCTGGATTCCTTTCTGCTGCTAAACAGCACGTTCATCACACAATTACATCAGTCTTTATTTGGTGGTGTCTACAGGATAAGCACATGTGGGTAAGGTTTGCCTATACTTCGTGTTGGACAGATATCTCAAATTCTTATAATAGTGCTAGAAATTTTAGAACTGTCCTGGCCTATTTTTGGCTGAGACCAACAAATCCTGCAGAGAGACATGGGAATAGTATTTTATTTTATCATACCTATGGTTTCAGCTATAAAAAAAACAGTTCTCTTACTCCCAAATTTGGGCTTTTCATCCTACGCAAACAAAAATTAAATTATCTTTAAAAGCATAAAAAACAGTGCATAATTAACTATGTCAGTTTAACATTATATAAAAAGGCCCTGTCCTAGAACTTAATTGCCCTCATTCTAACATTAGATAATACAAATCACCATTTAACATCCACCAATGTGATAAAGACTTTGTTACGTATCCATACTTCTGTTTCTCCAGCACACAAGCATGAATTTGGATGAGGTCTGACTTTTTTCGCTGATGTATATGAAGTGGTAACTTTCTAAATTTTAATAACTATGAGAAATAGCAGAAAAATGATTTTTAAGCACATCTTAAAATTGCCACCTTGTTTAGCAACTGCTTATATTTTTCAATTCAGAGCTTATCAATGACAATAACAAGGAATAGAGCTCAGGTCACCTCTTTTTAAAATAATTTAAAAGGCTAGGTCGTGAGAGGTGTTAGATGACTTCACATAAGAAGGACTCCATAAACCTTCTTCTGTTATTCAGTGCTAGAAGTGCTTCAAACAGCAATCTTCCTTCTCATCCTCCTTCTTTCCTCTTCACTTTCTGCCTACTGAGTAATTAAGGAGGAGGTAAGGAACAGTATTAATCACTTCACCTCTCACAGCAGTTTGCAAAACATGACTAAAACTGTAAGAAAAAATACCTTTTTTTCATGGTAATGGCAGATTACATGCGGAGGAGGCATGAAGGAGACATATTCTGCTTGTCTGGCTTGAACTTCTACTGAGCCCTGCCCGGCAACGGCAAGGCAGTTGCTAGATAAGGGTACCGATCCTAGGTCTGTGAGTTAGGCCTGGTTTATGGGTCTTTGATCAGAGTTATACTACATCAATAGGACCATTCCTTGGGGGTTGTTGCTGACTATTTTGATAATCAAATTATGTTATCTAAAACATGACTTATAAATGAACACTTATAACCCTTTTTTTTCCCCAAATACATTCCTGTTGTGTTAAAAATAAAGAAAATATATTTCAATCTATTTGTATGTAGAATTTGTGGCTTTGTTTCATACAAATCTATTTAGTAGGTTTTTTGTTACTATGCTTGTTTTCAACTAAGGAACTAAATACAGTTGCCCCCAAAGTCTATTCACAAAAACCTATTCATTTTTATAAGTAGAACTTGAGGTTTCATATCATACAAACCTATTTAGCAGTCTTTTACCCAAAGAGTATTTAGAAATGCGTATTCATTTTGGGGACTGCACTGCAAAAAGAGCATGGTATTTTTGTGCTAAAAAGATACCCCCGAGGGTCTGCAGCTCAGGGCGAGCAACGAAAGGCCAGGTACACCCCATGGCTGTGTGTGACCCACAGCAAGGAGAGGTATTTGCCTAAGTGGTTTTTTTAATTCTTCTTTTTCTCAATACTTGAATCAGTGGTCAGAAGTTTGTGCTAACTAAGAACAAATTAAATTAAGTAAAAATTCCCCAACTCAAAGCTGGTTTGCCCATGGCAGTGAAATATGTTTATCAGAAAATATCTTACAG
This sequence comes from Leptodon cayanensis, assembly GCA_027564655.1. Lineage (NCBI taxonomy): Eukaryota > Metazoa > Chordata > Aves > Accipitriformes > Accipitridae > Leptodon > Leptodon cayanensis. Next base: position 13,879,496 of record JANXJC010000059.1, read on the forward strand.
CTAGTATTGGAATAAAGAAAATCTGATAATGCAAGAGTTAAGATTTCATGAAGTTTTCTCTGAAGTTTGACATAATGAGCTCAAAATAGAAACAATATTCTGAGAAGAAAAAGATTTATCTGGAAGTACAGTAAATCTTCACAATTATTAATACCATGCAAACATAACTGGAACTATCTAAATGCAAGAAATTAGAATAAGGTAGCATCACATACCCAAAGTGATCCATAATAAATTGCAAGAAAATCATTCTCATGTAATGTGTAGAAGAAATATTTCCCAAAGGAATCTTGACATGAAAGATTTTGTTTATGTTAAATACAGTGGCTTCAAGCTGAGTCTCTTTTGCCCATGATGGTAACTGGTAAGTGATTTCCCTGTCTTCACCTTGACCCACAAGTATTTTTCATATCATTCTGTCCATCTGCTCTGTTGAGGAAGTGGAATGATAGAGCTGCTGGATGGGCATGTGCCAGCTGGCTAAGGTCGGCCCACCACATCATTAAGCATAGAGAATACAGAAAAGCCCAAAGTAATAACCAGCAAGACTTCTAAAGAAGCTAAGGTGGAGCATCACAAACATCTACAGTAAATCATGAGTTATTAACTCTTTGGGTATATAAGAACACATTCTTATTAGTTTACTGCATTTTAAAAATATAGTAAGTGGAAACTTGAAACATATTCCAGAGTTTTTATGACATCATAAGCATTTACTTTTCGTGTTGTGATTTATGGTATTTCAAAACCATTAATTATTTGAAGAGAGCCATGTTAACTGAGAACCATCTGCCTACCTGATACGAATGCAAACTTCACTGGCTTGTATCTTTTACTTCTGATTGACCTACCATCAATCCGGATTTCACATTTCTCTCTTGCTTCTCTGCTTCTGAGTTCTGTGCTTGGAAAAATCAAGATATATTCTTCAACACTGAAAACGTACCTTACTTCAGAAAGGTTGGAGCTCAAGACACACATGATTTGGAGGTGTGCAAAATTATTTGGGTTTTTTATAAGTATTTGAGTTTGAAAGTGAGCAGAATTTGGGGCTCATGCAGTATGAAGTGATTTAAAATTATTGGAACACTTTTAGTAATTTGGGAGATTGGGAGTTTCCCAAATCGGAAAGTGGGGGAGCTTTTTAATGCATAATGAACTATGAATGGCAGTTTAAATGTTTGATCACCCAAGACTGGGTGTAGAATACATCAGATGTCAGAAGTCTAAAGAAACTAACTGCACTAATGAGAGTATTGCAATGGACTATTAAGCTGCTTTCTCTGCTGACACTTGCTACTATGGTATATATGGCCAGGTCTTTGATCTCACTTTGTTTTTCGCTCTTCTGACTCTTTAATGACATAGAAGTGCTTAAGGTTTTAGCAGCTGGATTCTAATATTTTTTTTCCCATCTTGCTTTCTTGTTTTCACAGTTATCAGAAACTCTTTTTGCATAAGCACTAGTAACTTGTTATTTTGAAACTATCATCTGCCACAGGATATCGCAAAGAGTGAAAAAAAGCAGGTGGATGAGAAGTCAAAATGTCATAATCTCCTGATACTGTCCTGGCAAAGGACAGCAAAAATCCATTTCTCTTTCAATTCACCTGGCTTTCTTTATCTGCACCAGAAGTCAAACCCCAAAATTTCTGTTATACAGATAGACACACACTACTTACTTGAAATGTTTCATAGATGACCTGAAAAGGGCAGGCAAAAAATAGGATTGTAGAATTTTTTTTTACTAATTGTCTCTTGTGGAGTTTTCTTTTTTTTTTTTTTTTTTTTTTCCTGGTTTTGTTTTCTATTTGTTTTGTTTGGTCTATGTTTTTCTTATATCTGGATTCTATTTATAGTTGCTTCTGGAAATTCCTAGGGACTTCTGCAGCCAACAGTTCCTGCTAGCTGTTTCCTGAAAAGATATCCTGATTAAAAACGGACGGCAGCAGCAGCCTGTAACAGACAGCTGAGTAGGGAATATCAGGCTCCGGCTCATCTGTTTTGGGAGCGCCTGTTTAGCTGATACACAGGAGCACAGCTAACACAGACATCAGCTGTCAGCAGGGCAGGGGATGTGAAGGGGGCCGAGAAGTTCTGCTCCAGGCAGTTTGGGACTCTGTGACTGAGGTGGTGATGTGCTGTGGCTATTTCTCCGTCTTTTACCAGCTGGAGAAAGTAACCCATGGCAAATTGGACTCCTTGACTCAGATGGAGCTGCAGAGGGTGGGTGCTGCCACCCAGGCCTGGGGCTGAAGAGGCGCCTGGTGCCCCTCCTGCTCTGGGGTGACAGCAGGAGGTGCAGGAGGAAGAAGCGAACAGACTACACAGCATCAGGATGCTCAGCAGGAGACCGACAGTGTTTTCCAAGATGCTTCGCAGAGGCAAAAGCTTTGAGTCACACCATGAAAAGAAGGAGGAACAGCTAAGGGCAGACCGAGACTCCAAAGACGGGGGAAACTGGAAGCTTGTGGCAACAAGAAAAAAAACTTCTCCACCACCCTCAGTGTCAGTGCAACGGCCTAATTGCCAAGGAAGGGGAACAAGCCCAGTTAAGGCAGGCCTCCAAGCCAGCTTGGCAGGGACTGACCATTAGCACTGAAAGGAAGCTGTGGGTCACATTGGTTGGAGGTTCTCTTCTGCAAGGGATGGAGGCACCAATGGTTCATCTAGGCAGGCTGTCCTGAGAGATTTGTTGCTTGCAGAGGGGCAAATTCAGAATGTTTCTGCTGAAACTCCTCTGGCCTTTGGAGCCAACCCTTCCTGTTCATCCACATGAACAGTAACACTGTCAGGGGAGACCTGGAAGAAGTCAAAAGTGACTACACAGTCCTGGGGGCAAAGGTGATAGGTAGGAGAGCCCAGGGGGTCTTGATCCTACAGGTGAACAGGCAAGGCTTTGTTAGAAGAGGACAGATCCTAAAAGTTATCGACTGGCTGTGGCTGGTGCTACACGCAGGACTTTGGCTATTTTTACCATGCTCCAGTGTCACGGTTTAACCCCAGCCAGCAACTAAGCACCACGCAGCTACTCACTCACTTCCCCCCAACCCCGTGGGATGGGGGAGAGAATCGGGGGAAAAAAAATTAGAACTCGTGAGTTGATATAAAGACAGTTTAATAGGATAGATTGGAAGAAAATAATAATGATAATAACAATAATAAAATTACAATAATAATAATAATAAAAGAATTGGAATATATAAAACAAGTGACGGACAATGCAATTGCTCACCACTTGCCAACCGATGCCCAGTTAGTTCCCAAGCAGGGATCCCCCCAGGTCAACTCCCCCCAGTTTATATACTGGGCATGACATCACATGGTATGGAATACCTCTTTGGCCAGTTTGGGTCAGCTGCCCTGGCTGTGTGCCCTCCCAACTTCTTGTGCCCCTCCAGCCTTCTTGCTGGCTGGGCAGGAGAAGCTGAAAAGTCCTTGACTTAGTCTAAACACTACTTAACATCAGCTAAAAACATCAGTGTGTTATCAACACTCTTCCCATACTGAATCCAAAACATAACACCTTACCAGCTACTAGTAAAAGAAAATTAACTCTACACCAGCCAAAACCAGGACATCCAGTCTCTGAGGAATAAGAACTGCTCACAAGGTACAGGGCTCAGCTAACGAAGAAGGACAAGAACACCTTTCCCAAAGTCTGCTAACCTTGTGAGGAAAGTTTTAAACTAGCTATGTCAGGTGATGGTGATAACAGCTTGCAGATAAGTCAGGGAACAGGTGGTAAGTCCTTGGGCCAGTGTGATGGGATTAAAACTCGTAAAAAATGAATGTGATCATAAAACAAAAAGCAAAAGGCTTGCACACAATGCCAGCAGGCCAGGAAACAAACAGAAGACAGAGCTTCATATGCGGATGGAAGGATACAAGCTTTTTCAGAAAGGCAGGAGTAGAAGAGGAGAAAGTGGAATTTTCTTTTGCATCAGAAGCAGCACAGACGTTTGGGTCTCCTTTGCGGAGTGGGTGATAGAGTGGTTGAAGTCTTGTGGCTCAAGATCAGAGGAGTAAGAGCTCTGTGGTGGGAGTCCATTCCAGGCCATCCCACCAGAACATAACCCAACCAGAGGCCTGCGACCCCTGTAGATTGCAGGTAAGCTAGGGAGCATACAGTCCGCAGGAGTTTGCTTTGAACCCAGTGTAGTATGGGGGGGTCATATTTTCAATTAACCTGCATTGTAAGAGTAGTACTTACTGTGAAAAGTAATTTATGATTATTCTTGAAATAGCCTTTGCTTCAGGCAAGTGCTCTCTCTCATTCTCCATTGTGAAGAAACAGACCATCATCAGAAACAGACGTTTGTGGAAGAGAGGCTATATGGAAAATTATGGCAACAAAGTAAAAGCTATAATGTACATTTTCTTCACTGATATTTTTATTGGCCCCGTTGAACCTCCTATTTGGTTACTGCCAGACTAAGAAGTGTTTCCATAAAGATATATGCTGTCGAATGTCTTGTGGACTAACTCGCCATTAAGTTTCAGGGCTCGTACTAATTTCCACATTAACATGAAGTCCCCCCATTATCTGTTGCAATTATTGTGTCAGAGTATGTACTTTGAAAATAAAGGATTTTAACATTTTGAGTTATTGTCTAAAATTTTTAGGAAAACTTTGCAGTGCGTTCTGTGCCATAGTTACACAACAGTGGATGCCCTACTTTGTGAGCCATTAAACAAACTTTCAGCAGTAACACTTGCTAAGATAATTTTACCAAGGAGATTCATTGAAGTCTGAGTAATGGGATGATGAAAATAATGAAGGAAATGAAGCATTTACTGTGTGTTAGTATTCACAGGAAAATAAAAGACTTTTCTGTGAGTACATTTTTGCTCAAGTAGGATTAGTTTGATTATTTTTTCATTCCATTGTTCATCTCTTCATGCTATTGTTTTTGATAGTAGTACAAATTTCAGCTCAAAAAGGACAAAAGATGTTGAAACTCCATTTTTTCAAAGTTCAAGGTTGTGTGTACATGGAGATACTGCAGTACAACCGTCCTCTAGTTATTTAGGGAAAGCTGGTATGTAAGGACGTGAGAGATGATAAGTGAATTAATTCACAGATACAAATGTTCACAAAATTGGATTCTGCAATTCATCCACCTCAGAAAGATGCATACTCTGCCTATATAAGCACGTGAGAATTAACCCACTGGTTTCAATGCTAAATAATAAGGCTATACATTTATCATATGATATAGGCTAGAGTCCTTGGTCCTTAGTACAAAAATGACATTATGCTTAGATTTACCAATTTTAACATACAAAATATAATATTGGATGTGCTTCTATGGCTTTTAAAAATCATATTTAATTTTTAAAATTGTAAAGAAACAAGTTATTCAAGAGTATTGTGGCTGAATTATTATTAAAGTGATAGAAAATCAGAACTACCAGCCAGTGAGAATTCTGTTTCATTTCAGTGAAAAATACTTTTCTTGAGATACATATTGTACGTTAAAGTATGGTTAGATCCACTGACATTTCTTGTTTGTATGTTTACATTAGCACAATATCAAACTGTTAATCATCTTCTGAGAAGTGCAATCTGAGATTTCAGTGATGCTTTGAAAGTTGCATCTTTATTTCTCTCTTTTCAGAGAAAGAGGGAAATAACATTCTTTCTGATAGGTTCTAGAGTAATATTTGGGTTTTTTTCCCTTCTTCATCCTGTTGGTAACTAAGATTTTTTGTTACTCAGCTCTCTATACTCCATCATTTCAGTTTTACGCTCAGTTTAAAAGGGAACCTTTCCCTCCAAGACTATTCCTTGAGAATCTGACTGCCAGACCAAGGTTTGTCTTTCCCACTAATTCTCTCTCTCTCTAAAAAATGTTTTTATATACATATTAACCAGATATATATGGGGGGGGGGTGTTTAACAGAACTAGTTTTTCGTGTAACAGTTGTTTCAGATTTATGGCAAGAAGATTCCCCAAATTGAAAAGTTTTTCCTCTAACTTCAGTGGGACAACAGACATTCATTCCCTTTAGTCCTTCTGCCTCTGCCTCTACACACAATATTAATGTCCTCCTTTGGAAACAGAGATAAAACCCACTTAGATTTGAGATTGTATTTAGACTATTTTTAATTCCATTCTATTCTATTGTCTTTTTTGTTTTGTTTTGTTTACTTTTCCTTTATCCAAATAAAAAAGGAACCTCTTTGGTTTAATGTCAGTGACAGGTCCAGCTATGTATATGACAAGTGACTTTCACCCAGGTCTCTATCTTGGACTCTAAAATAGCTTCCTTTATGATCTATGTCTATGTCCATTGCTTATAGACTGTCTACTTAATAATTTCTGAGATTCAAACTATTATTCCAAACTATCTATGAAAGCATCAGGGGGTTTTGCCTCATTTATATTTTTTAGGAGGGAATACAAATTCCAGATAATTTGTGAGTTTGTGATTTGAAGAAATCTAAGCTTCATCATTATTCAGCTCCTTGAATATTTCATTTTAATTCACATAATCTTTTCTGAAAGCAGGATTTTGGTATGTTTCATTTAATTTAAATTAAATAAACTTCTTATCTTTTCTATTTTTGCCATGATCTTACCATTCATCAAAATGAAAGTAAACAAGCTGAAATTAAACCACCTCTTAATAGTTCTGTGACTATCTGATGAAGACATCTGTTAATTATCATATACAGAAAAAAGTATTAAGCCTGCTGTTATCAATAGTATTTGTTATCTAGAATGTATCTTAAAATTTTAAATCTCTTTAATGACATGTTTATTTTTTTCCTCTAGGTAAACAGATATCCATTTCTAAATGCAGTCATTTGGGAATACAACAGATTTCCAGCCCTACTTGCATAAGACACCTTTTAACATCTTACCTTAATATTTGACCCAAACAGGTTCTATTTCATTTATATCACCTTAGTTATTTTGGATGTCTAACATATAACTATTCCTCTTGCACTTGAAACCTCCCCTGTACAAGATGTCAACTAATGTTTCTCCCATTCCCAAGCAGCGCAACCCTTCAAAGTTTGTATTCCGTGATTGATATTCTATTTTGTTTCTGTTCTTCTCATTGTATGTAGTTTACCATTCTACACTAGTTGCTCTAGCTTCTTGATTTTTTTTTTTTCAGGTTTCTGACATCACAGTTGTTTCTCTCTGACCTCACTTAATTTCTTGGGGCATAATTCTTTCACTAGCAGTATCTTTTATCCAATGATCTAGTTGGTATTAAAAGCTGATGAGTTCAATTTGGTTGAATTATTTTGGTTCAACTGATCTGATTCAAAATGCTTCAGATCACAATTTAAAATATTTTCATTTTAAAATGTTTTATAGCATTACCTTAAACAAAATTTGAATTTATTGCTGAAAATAAAAGAAAATTAACAACCCATGCTAACTAGCAGCTTTATTTTTAATACTGAACAGCACTGTTCCTCTTTATTCTCTGTGATTAAATGGTAAATTTTTTTTAAGTCCCCAAATTGCTAAAATAAACAATTTAAAAAAAACAAAACATAATAAATATCTGCCCTGATCATAAAAATATATTTGAAAAAATAAATGATTTTTGAATACCTTATTAGAATATCAAATGAAATATAATGGACATATGACTCTGTCTGCACTGATTTTAGTTCATATGTACTGAGTTTGCTGGCAGAAAACTGTGTTATAAATGACCTGGCTATGGATGAGCAGTACTCTCTAGGTAGGAGAAGAAGACATTCCCTTACTCTCACACAGTCTCAGAATTCTGGGTAGCAGCAATGCCCCAGTGATGAACTGTGCAGAGAAGGAAGTGGAAGAGCATTCCTAGCTCCCCCTCTCCCCTTCTCTACTAGTAAATGAAAGATTTATGCCTCCCTCAAGAATTGCATCATTTGCCATGGAGGAAATAATAAATTCTGACACAGAGGAGAGAAAACAATGTTATCAGAAGCAGCAGCTATTCCTGAATTTAAAGGACTGAAGCATGCAGTCCTAATTTGTGGCCTTTATTCAGAAGTGTATACAAGGGTTCCAACTACTGGAATCATACGCAAATATTTTGGATTTAAGCTGTTGCTTCAGAATACCTTAGTATTTCCATGAGAGTATATAACATGCATGGAAGAAAACAGACAGACAAGAAAACAAGTTTTTTGAGGAAGAAAAGTGCCTAATGAGACAGTGACACGAAGGAAAGAAATTCAAACCACAAACAATCTGTCTTGGATTATAGAGTACAATCTAATTTAACTCTACAGACATATCTGCTTCATTAATGAAGTCATTAAAAGTATTTCTGATGCCATTCATACATTGCTGTTGCTAGAGAAAATGCTGAAAACTAAATAGCAAAGCACATTATCCAAGGATTCAAATGTATTTCATTCACTGTGGAGAAGACATATGGGAATTGAGGAGAACTGACTGAACATAGTATGAAAGAGTCTGTAAAAAAAGTAATAGACATACTAAAAAATAGTTTTATGGTGACATTTGCCCACTGTAAGATTATATATACACAACACTTTCAGACAGTACATCCTGATGTTTTAATTCCCCCCAAGCTTTCTTGGTTTCTGCCTATAGGGAAAATGTTCATCTGTAATCTACCATGGCCTCTGGCAAATAACTTTAATTCTTACGATCCACTGAATGCCTGAAGTAAAACATATTATTTAATTAAAAAAACAATTAAGAATAAGACAGAGGAAAAATGCACTGAGGTTAAAAACAAAAAAAGAAAAAAAGAAAAAGTCCTATAATCTAACGCAAAAGAGAAACACAGTTAAACAAAATGGCAATGCTCAGCTATAAAGTAAGGTTTGTACTAAATGTATCAAGGGCAACCTATAGAAATAAAATTTGTCAGCAGAAAAAAAAATGTCACAAAAGTACAGCATTAAAAATTTAGCTTGATGTAATTTCATAAAGAGGTTTAAAGAAACATACCTGGAATTCTGAAAATTAGTGAAATCCAGGTAAAAATGCATTAAAAGTTATATGTTTCTTCTTAAAGTACCATGGTTGTATATTAGAATAAAATGTCTCCAAACAGCAAGTCCCTCTGGAAAACCCTGATGACCATTTTATGCTTTTTTATTCTGAATTAAAATAGAGTTAGGAATGTGAAGTGTTCATATGTTGGTCATCATCTTGGGAAAATCGAGTTAACATTGCTTTGGATATAATTAACATTTAGTGAACTCTTTATCCCCACATCAAAAATTTTTATAGAGCCTCAGATAAATTATTTGACTATAGTCCATCACTGATCTTAACACAGAGCTAAGAAATTGTATTTGTCATTATTATACATTATAGTAAATTATTCCATGTTGTGATAGTATGCTTTGTGTGTAGGTATGTATTTGTATATATGAGAAAGACGACTTTGGAAAAGTTCCTTTCAGTATTGGTTCTCCATTTTCTGCAATGGCTGAGGCTCACAGCCTGCTCTGGGGTTCTTGACACACCATGGTCCTCTGATCCTTCAAACTGAAGTTTCTTTTCTGCCATTGCTGCTTTCAAAAGTGTCATTTCTGTAACAAATTGATAGTGCATACTTACATAAGGTCAGGAAGTGCCTGGAGCTTCGCTTCCACAAACTTCCAACTTCCCACTTAGTGGTGCTGGTTGAATTCCTCTTCAGCTTTTCTGCATGAAATTGAAGAAGCAAAGAAATGGAAAAATCTAGGCTTAGGGAAGGAGGGGTTTATATATAAAAATCTTCACGCGCTTGACTTAAGGATGCTATCCATTTATCAAGTCTCATGAAATCAAAAATGTCTAAATTGTGAGGAATTATTTTCTTTATTCTCATCTCTTCTGATTTCTATGGTGATCACGGTCTTGACAATGTCTTTTATGAGTTGCCTTTTACACTCTAACAATACAATTAGCTAACTGTAAAATGTAGAGGCCTTTTTTCTTTCATTCAGTTGCTCTATGACTCCCCCCTGAATACCAGGTTCAATATATTCAATTGATTCATCACATGAAGTACCGGAAAAGACAATGAGTCTTACATGTGTGTAGTACCTCGCACAGTACAGTAATATTCAGAGTTGATCTTATTCAACAAAATCAGGATAGTACCTATTTATTCAGACCAAACAATTTAGCGCAGGATCAATTTAAAGTATTCATGAAGAATGATTTCATTATGTCAACAGATTTTCCGCGAGTGTCCTCATTTGTAGTGGATGAATTTAGACTACTTCCTCTTTGCTTCATGGGCAATGGGTGACTTGCTGACTTCATGTCTTGTAATATGTATGATATCAGGTCAATCTTCTAATGATCAGAGCAGCCTTTTACAACCCTTCTATGCTTGCATATCACCTTGTTGCTCAAAGCAGTGAAACGCTTGTTTTGTTCCAGTTGAATGTCTAAAGTGTTTTACATGACATTTACATTTAATGAAATGTTGTATTACTTGAATTACAAGCAAAGAGCATTAGGAAATACAAATGCAAATCTTAATTCCCAACAACAAGAGACACCAGTTATCTAAGCACTTAGTGCAACATCCGAAACGGCATTTCTGCCCTGAACCTTCAACTGAAGTAGAACTGAGGTAACAAAATTGAAGAGAAGTGCAAAAAACCCATCTTGCTTCACTGATTTTGGTACTTGAGAACCAAAAGAAAACATGAAGATTAAAGGTTTCTATCATGTATATTTAGAATCCCTACCATCTTGTCTGAGCATCTAAGTCACCCCTAAACCCTTCTGTTTATTTTCTCCCTGGATGCAGGACTCTTGCATTCTTAGTTATTTTTCTAGATTAAAGTAGCTTTTCCAGAACTTATCTGTGATGACTTTAAATTGAAATTTCCCAAGTCTAGGCAAGTCCGTTATAAATGAAGTTCATTTTATGTACAGTCATTTTTTCTGTTTCCACCTGATTTTTGGTGGAAAGCAATGTCCGTGTCTGCATTATCTTTGATATGTTCTGGTTTGGTTTTTTTTTTTTTAATTTTGCCAAATCCAGACCTGCCAAATCCAAAGTCCAGTGACACTATTAGCATATCACCGTTTTCAAATTAAAAGTCTAGGAAGCTCAAATGGGTTATAAACTCAGGCACAGCATGGTTGATATAGACATATGTCTTTTGGATGAGCAAATATTTGACTCAGAGCCCAGCACAGATCTGTTTAGAAAATGTTATGCAGATGTATCTTCAAATATAAAAACCTGTGGAGAGAGGGTTCATAACCTTAGCCTTTGAAACAGCGGTGTTTCCTACACAAAACTGTAAAAAGACACGTCCAATGATTTGTTATTAAATAGAAGCAGGATATAAAATCTAATTTTTTTTTTCTGCTTTAAACACTAAATCCTGATCTCACTTACCCTTGGATATGTTTTCTAAATTATAAAAAATTATTAAAAATTTTGAAATAACTATATGTTATAACTATATGCCAGTAGAGGCATTCTTACTAAAATATAATATGGTTGATCTTTTTCTAATTTTATGTGAATTCTGTTCATCTGAGTCTCAATTATTTTGTTTTTAATTACTGTTCTTCATAAAGCACATTCCTGTGAGAATTTCCAGCTAAGTTAGGCAGGAGCTATTGCTTGGCACCAGTAGTTATGGATGGCTAACCAAGGATGACAAAAGAAGCTAGAGAAACACCTACTTAGATTTCCATAATAACATACACCTAGAATGGATAAACAAACATCTAAGACACTCTTCACTACAAAAACTGAAGCACAAAAGCAATTAGCATACCTCATGCTATGGAGATCTACATATTGCAAGATAGATCAATGTTATTTTCCTTTTTACCTGTAATTAATTATGGTTGATGATAATTTAGAAGTTTTTTGTTTATAGTTTTTCTTCCAGATTAAAAAAAGCAAAAAAGTTAAAATGTTGATAATTGGCTCTACAGATCATAGATGTGAGTTTTGAGAAATAACCAGAAGCTTTTTTTTTTTTTTTTTTTTTTTTATTTATCATT
>JANXJC010000059.1:13895729-13937727 GCA_027564655.1 Leptodon cayanensis
CACTGGCACAGGTTGCCCAGAGAAGTTGTGGCTGCCCCATCCCTGGCAGTGTTCAAGGCCAGGTTGGATGGGGCTTGCAGCAACCTGGTCTAGTGGAAGGTGTTCCTGCCCAGGGCAGGGGGGTTGGACTAGGTGAAATTTGAAGGTCCCTTCCAACCCAAACCATTCTATGATTGTGTAAATTTTTTATCTGGTTAAGTAGTAACAACTATAGCTTTTAATCTAAGTATCTTTGGTGCTTTTCCTGGTTTCTTAATAGAGTAATTATGGTAGAATCTGTTCAAACAAAATCTACCCCATTCTTATCCTACCATTCCTTTTGCCTTTTCTATGATTTCTAGTGAATGTGCACTTGATTGATCTTTTACAAGGCATTCCAGTTCGGCCCATGACTCGGGGTTTAATCATCAGCTATCTGGAAGTCGTGATTTGTTTTAAGGTTGATTAAGGTAAGGTGTTGGTCAGCTCTGCTGTCAGCAGGAAAACTGATTAAAAATAAGGATCCTGTGGTATCTACAACCTGATTATGCATTCTTATAAAAAGAAAATATACAAACCATCCAGCAGTGAGAGAGGTAAACATCTTGGCTAGTATAATATGTAATAGACAAATTGTAAAATCTCGATATATTTTCTTTTAAAATTTCAGGCCAGTACAGATCTTCACAAGTAGAATATTTTTTTCCTCTCATTTATAGTAAATATTTTTTATTCTTTTTTTGCTTTCCCTCCATTTGTTATACATTGACTAGGATAAACCAGATAGACAATACATTAATAAAGAACTAAGTTAACTGTGAAATCCCCTAATTAAATCAGTAACACTAAGTTTTCTCCTAATTTATATTACCCCACCTTGAATAGCTTATTAAGGTCCATGCAGTTTTGTAACTCACTGCAAGAGATCTCTGAGAACTTTAGTGTAAGTTCAGCTCAATACTCTCAGTTGAAATTCTCTTGGATTTGTGGTTGGAGGTTAGCATCAAAACGTTAACACCGCACTTCAGGCAGTGAAGAACAGTCTGGCACAGACATTTACAAAACTGAGGGTACATAATCTATGAAGAAGTATTATAAAACATATAAAGAAGTAGCAGTATCTCCAAAATTTCTGCATCCTGTTTGGAAACATAGCTCTACACACCAGTGCTCCAGCACAGAGGTGGCACAGAGCCAGAACCGAGCGAGCAAATAAGAGGAAGCAGGAGTCAGGTTGTAGAGAGGATGGCAGGACAGAGGAAGTCAGGAACCAGGCAGATCTCCATTCTTCCTATTAATTTCTCTTTATCAGAAAATAATTAGAGTTCAAATATTTAATTACTCTTTCATCATTTACTAGTCTCGTTGTTTTTAAACATTGTCAAATCTGGCAATTTAATTGCATCAATGGGACCAAATCAGAGGCCTAATATGGTCAGAATTAATTTGGATTTAATACTGTCTGGCCTGGTATGACAAAGGCAGACTCAGCTTAAGCACAAGCCTTTCTAGAAACTACAAAATTAACCTGATTCACGCATTTGACAAACATGACTGAATCTATAGCACTATCAAATGTTAAAATAAAAAATTAAGTGGACTCCCCCAAGGCATCCCTTTGTGGGCAAACCTGGAAACAAATGTGACCACCACAATGCAGAAGAATAAGTATGCGTATGGTGTCAGGCAGACAGGATGTGAGGCTGCAGTGACATCTTCAGACAGGCTGCTCTGTTTTCATATTCTGGCCAAACTCTTGAACCTGGAGAGGGGTCTGTGGGATGGCAATAAATCTCAGTCCTTTGACACATGTCCCCCATGACAGGGACAGAACACTTATTTCCTTAGAGCAGGCAACTTTTCAGGGCATTGTTTTGCAAAATGGGCTGAAAATGCTGGATCATATTTCCTCCAGCCATGCACGATATATGAGAATATGGAGTTCTACATCCAGGGAAAGATGGAGGAGACACTCAGCAACAGCTCTCACTGTCACTACATCTTCAGAGTCTCTTGCTACCATTCCTCTTCCAAGCTGGTATCCATGTCCTTCAAATAATGATGCCGGGTTACTCTGCATCTTCCAAGAGCTTTTCTCTCCTTTCTTTTTTTCACAAGTCTCCACAAGAGAATGGACAGCTCTCCAGAATCTTTTCCCTCAAAGTACCATATTCTCCTCAAGAGTTGGAGCAGACCACCAAGAATGAAACCATTCCTGGACATTCACTATTTATTTCCTGCAGATATGTGAGGAGAAGATGGTGAGAAGGTGTTGCTATTTCTTCATCATTGGAGGATATCTGGATGACAGGAGAGAACACTGTCCTAGATGGTCTGAGAAGTCACAAGGCATGGCACCATTCCCAAACACCATCCTCTTCACAGTCCTGATTCTGCAATAGCCCTGTTTCTGTCCTGAATGTGCCCTCTGAAGACTGAGTGGAGCTACAGATAGGATGGGTCATCAGGCGTTTGCAAGGTATCCTTCTACTAACCACAACACTGTAGTGTAAAAGAGTAGTTTTTTCCCTTGTAATGAATTAATCTCTGCAGTGTGGGAAGGCCAAGCTGCCAGAGAGGTTCCAGACTTTGAGAATTAAATGCAGGAGGTGTGCAAGAGATTAACAGTGAGAGGAAAAACAAAAAAAATCAGAGGGCTTCTCTATGGTTCCCAGTAGAGTAGGAGAAAACTTAGGCTAGAGTTTCTGCTTCAGTTTCTCTGAAAGAAAATCATGGAACTCTCCCATTTCTCCAAGATTGAGGTTCATCTTTGACTATAAAGTACTTAGTTGCAGAACATAACCATATACAATCCAAATCCAAACAACCTAATTAGTTTCTTTAAAGACTGTTTGTCAAGGAAAGTAAGTCCTAACCTAGCCTAGCCAAAGAAATTCAGGGGCTAATTAAAACTCTTCATTCTACTTTTAAACTAAATCCTGAATGGGATTTCAGGTTTTATGATTTCAGAAAGCGACATAAACAAGAAATCAACAATTTTATAGAAAAACTTGTTGAGGAAAATCTGTATGTGTTACTTAGCTTTGCATTCAGAGCTGAAGCAAAAGATTGGGGAACAGTAAGGAATAGATTACCTCTTCCCTTTCTTCCTTATTAAAAACCCTTATCTCTCTAAATCAAAAAAAAATTGCACTGAGCAGCAAGTCCTGCCATTTTTCTGCCCTTT
Organism: Leptodon cayanensis; assembly: GCA_027564655.1. NCBI lineage: Eukaryota > Metazoa > Chordata > Aves > Accipitriformes > Accipitridae > Leptodon > Leptodon cayanensis. The sequence goes on from JANXJC010000059.1 coordinate 13,898,896, forward strand.
TATAAAAACTTCACAGTCAGACGACTCCTCAAATAAGGAAGACCAAAGGTAAGCCTCCTTTTCTGGCCAACAGGCCTCAAAACCGTATCTTTCAGGAACATCTGAAATTGACGTTTTAGTTCATTTTTTCCATCCCATCACCTTTCCTCCACAATGGTATTCAAAGCGTCAGGCTGTAGACATGTAAATACAAGTATCTAGATATCAGCTCCCATTGTAAATAGTGGAACGCTAATTAATACAGTTAATCTTGCCTAGACAGCTGTTCATCTGTTCAAACATAAGCACCTTCTTCGGGATGGGGTGAAGGTTCTTTCATTCTACTCACCGGTTTCTGTTGGCTACAACATAGTGTGTTGGCTACAACTTTTACTTAGACATCTAAAACTTAGATATCCACACCTCATTATTGAATTCTGCACACCTCATTCTGAATTCTTATTGTGAAAAATATCTGGTTTTGTAGAAACGAATAAAATCTGCACTGTTCTGGGGAAGGATTTAAAAGTATGAGAGTTGAGAACACTACTCAAAAAGGATGAAGGGCTTCAACTGCTTTGAGAGAAATTACTTGAAACTGAAAATGAAATCACGTGTGCATATCTCCTCGAAGCAAACTCTGTAAGGATTGGGCTATCGTCTCTGCTACCTCTTAAACTTAATCTGTCTTTAGGCTATGTCTGGCAAAATAACCCAGTTTCTACAAAAGGGATGCAGGTTGTATCTGTTTTATCCTGAAATAGCTAAAACCTCCCATATGGAAAAGTATGTAGGGCAGATAAAATTCAGTCTGGTTTATACAATAAGCTACCACTCTGTGACAGTCATATAAAAGCTGTTCCTTCTCCAGCTATACTTTGAGACAAGAAATTACTCATGCCATTCCTTTTTTGCTTGCTTTCTTAAATGTCAAAATAGCTTTTGAAGTCCAGAAAGGATTCGTAAGAATAGGAAGATATGGCATTTCAATGTTAAGGGCCTAAAGTTCTGTTTGGAAAGGCGTGTAAATGTTTTTATAATTCCAGACGGTAACCCCTGGAAAGGTTTTGTCTGGACACCTAGCATGAGGTTTGGTGACATTCACTTACCTCTACTTGCATCTTCTCTAACCATAAATTATATAGATTCTTTAATAGATGATAGACAGATGACATGCTAAATTTCAGGACACATTAATGGAACCATAATGAGTCTCATCTTTAGTAGTTCCTTTCCCCACATGGAGATCAGGGATGCTCTTTGCTTAATTAGAGAAGACACTGGACAGAAGCATATGTCTCTAGTGTTGTTTTGCTGAGGAGATGGGTGATTATTCTGGCCTTGTCCATGGTTCTTCTAGCAAAAAGAATCAAAAGCATAAAAAAAGAAAAAAACAAGCTTTGCACACTAAAATAGAGATTTTCTATGCCTCTAGAAATTGCGAGCCATTTAGCCTGACTTGTTAAAGAGTTGAAACCAAACTGAGCCAAGGACCTGGCTTGTATTCTGTAGAGTTTTTCCTGAAATTCTAATTAGCCATTTTAATTTCCTTCTTAATATTATCCGTGTCTGACTCTCAAATTTAGTTTCTGCGTAAAGTGTAAGCATGAAAAGGATAAAATATTAGTTCAGACCTCAACCAAACTATGTAGGTAGCTAAACCTGTCAGACTTCCCAGCCAGTCTTCTCAAACATATTAAGGGGCATTCCCTCTGGGAGAAAACCAGAAATGACCATTCTTTTCTCCCTGTGCTGTTTTTCTTACTTCCTTCTTCCTCTGCTCCCATACGTCACTTTGCACATGTAATCTAATAATGTAATTTAAAGGTATTCAGATTAATCTAATGAAATTTATGTGTTTTATAGCAGTAGATTATTTTGGCCTAATCCAGGTGGTGTGTGAATTACAAAGATCACAGAAAGAGCAACCCCCCCCCGACCACCAAAAACCCTCCAAACCCAACCCTCCCAAACCCCCTCTAAATTCAGAAAATTTTCTTATTCTTTCAATCTTATCAAGTTATAGTCCACGTTATAAATGCTTTTTTTATTACTGGATTTTCAGCTTCCTTATTTTTGGAGTATATTTTGGCAATAATGGAAAACTGTGGAAAATGGAACACAGAATAAAAATGGAAAAAAACCTTGCTTCTTACCATGTGTATAATTATTTCATTAAATACAACCAGTATTCACACGTCACTGACATTAAAAATATATATAAGTACTCCCCTGCAAACTTGAAATGTACATCAGATAAAGCAAAGAGCATGCACTGAATATTCAACAACACTGAGAATAAGATCTGGGCAGGCTCTCTGAGTAAATATTAAACAGTCTGCCAAGACATTTTCACCTTCCATCTGCTCTAAGAAAACCACTATACACATACATAGTCCCAGTGGAGATGCATTATCAAAAGCCCTGTCTAAGGAGGGAACGAACTTCTCCATGTGATTTCTCATCCACAGAAGGAATAGGAAGAATACGCAGAAGGACAAGAGTACTTTGTTTATGTATTTTTGTTTGAAGACTCTGTCTACACATACTTTTTAATCAAAGCCTTCTGCACAAGACTTTACTTGACAGCTCTAAAGGAATGCAAGTGACAGCATAAATGTAAAAACACATTGTTATTTTAATCACCATAGTATAAAGTATCGCACAACTACTCATGCTAGAAGTCAAGTTCAGTTTCTCACATCACTTTAACTAAATTACAGCTTAAAACACTGAAGGTTGCTCTGAAGTGTGGACCATAGGGTTCATCAGTTACATGCTTTTGCCAGTTTATTTCTAGTACATGCAGACCTATTATCTCTATAAAACATGATTTCTTTTTCATATCTGTTGGGCAGGCCTGCATTCCACAAACAGTTCTGCCTTCTTCCTATTTGGCAACTCAGTTTCTTCAGACCTCCAGACAGAAATCTCCTACAAGACTACACAGATTGGTACATTGTTTTCTTCATTAATAAAACAAAATGTATTGCTCCTTATTTATCCTTAAATTCGCAGTCCTTTTTTTTTTTTCTTAAAATGTTAGTTTTTAAATGTTGTATTCTAATATTTTGCCTAATAACAAAAAGCTGTTATTGGATTCCCTTTTTAAGCCTTATTTTACATAACACATACATTTTATTGAATTTGAGAGAACAGTGTAGTCTAACCTCCAGAAGAAGTTTGCCATTAACACTTAATTTCAGTGTTGAAGACAATCTTCTGCACATTTCCACTTTGTCTTCAGACTGACCATAGGTGTAACATAAACAGCTGCTTACGAAGGTTTCCCACGGTCCAGATGCTAAAAGTGCAGAACATCAGTCTGACACTAATTATGCTCAGTAAGAAGGAGCTATTTTTATTATAAATCAGACCATCCAAAATTTCTGAGTTTTGAATGCAAATAGCTTCACCACTCTTTTGATCCTAAGACTTAGGAGAAGAAAACATCTCTCAAAAGCAAAACTGTACATCTTCTCTTCCGATTTTTTTTTCCTTTTCTATTTTACATATTCCATTTACTAGTGGCAATAACAGTTTCTTCTGTCAATGCAGTATCAAACTGCAGCATGGTTAGAATACTCAATAACTGCTTTTCTTTTTTTCCGTTATTTTGGGACTGTTTATGCAATTTTTTAAGATTGCCTGCACTAAATCATTTATACTGCATGGCATCCTTCATTGTTTTACACGTATGAAGTAGAAAGAGAAGTTACTGAAGAAATATATGCAATATATCCCTAAATATAAAACTTTCTGAAAATAGGAAAGTCATTAAGATGGAATGAATACTTTATTTGTGTCAGAGTCCCCAGCTGTTCCCAAAGGCCTTGATGCAAGGTGTGAATTACCCTGCTGAACAGCACTTTTAAGTACTGTACTGAAATAGCTGCTTCTTATATTCATCATCTGTTCTGTAGCATCTGCTTTCAGTTAAAAACAGCTGAGGTGAAAAAAGGCCTACTTCACAGTGGAGATCTACATTATACACCACTAGAGGTTTTTGCCCTTGCCTGTATGTTATATACAGTAATGTATACATACAAACAAGAAGACCTGTCTGACATGATTCTTCAGCATTTTATAATGTAATATCGGGTGAATCTGCCAACAAAGGCCTCGGTGAGAAACAATCGGGGGGGGGGGGGAAGAAATAAAGGCAAAATAATAATAATAGAAAAATATATATTTTTTATTCTTAGATTCTAATTAAAGATCAGGAGGTACTTAATGAACCAAGAAGAAAGGAGGACTTTGCGCTTTAATAAAAGCAGTAGCTTTCAGTATAATAGTGTCACTGTTATAGCAAATATATTCAAGAATTCTAAAATACATATTGAAATCTTATCACATCCAGAGCTTCTTGCAGGCAAAGCCACTCTGGCTTCACTGCAGTGTTACAAAGCTAAGACACGTTTCTTAAAACATTAAACAACATGGTGTCACTGTTTGCCTTGGATGAAGTAGAGGAGGGCTGTGCCCACTCACTCTCTAACGTCTCGCACAGATGAGACTGTCAGACTCTTAACATTTTTTTCAAAAATTATGTCAGTCAGGGTTGAAAGGACACATCACTTACATACAATAATCACACTTAAATCAGCAGTCTTTTCTTGTTTCTTTATATGCATCACAGAATTTGTTTAATATATTTTAGGGTTTCAGCTTTCATTTCTATACTTATATGAAAATGGGAACATTAATTTTTAATCTTCAGCAGCTCTGCCATGTTTCATTTCCATGTACTAGAGGGACAGGAACAAAAACAAAGAACACAAACAAAAATGCCCTGGTATTTGTAAGCACTGTTATTACCATATAGGGCAGCTTGTTATTTCTTCAAGAGGGCTTACAGCAGCCACTCATTGTTCCTCCTGAAAATACTACTAAAAAAAATACATATATTTAATCAAAAGGTTTAGCAGCTTATCCACAACTGTAAATTAAAATTAATTTCAGTGACATAGAACTGTTTTTCTTACACAACTTTTATAATTTTAAAATTGGTATTATGCCATTGATATAATGCAATTATTTGGCTGATATAAACTCCTACAGAGATGTTTATTGATACCTTTAAAATTACAGAACACATTGTAAAAGACAGAAAGACCAGATCCAATCTCTAAATCCAAGCTCTGACTGTCTAAAGAAAAGTTAGTATGTGTTTGTGTTGCAAATAAAAGTACTTACAAAAAAAGTCTTGATTCTGACTAAACAAACAACTTTGTTAAAATGAAGCTTGACTGTATGGTCAAGGTAGATACAGAAAATGCTGAGAATGTCAAGAAAAAAAGAACCTTACATGATGGGATCAACCTCATTTCACAGACTTCTTAACTTTGTTTGGCTGAATATTTGAACTGCTGTCTTCATAGACAAATCCAGTTTTCTCAACTATGATTCTTTAAATGTTAAGGTCGTTGTAAATTTTGACTGTCCCTTGTGCACATTAAAAATGTGTCAAAGCTCATAGTTCAATCACAGATTTAAAAGCTCTTGTCATGATTTTTAAAACACTGAGACAAAATTATATGAATGAAAAATGCCTCATAAGCTTAAGTTCACTTAATAGTACCTATTGGTAGGATATCACTGAAAAAACCTGCTAAAAGTTAATCTTTCAATTCTACATATTTATGTGAACCTCTTAGACTACTAAACTTTCAGATCATGTTATACAGAACGATTTAAAATTAAATATAAAGGGAAAAGGGCTATACCATCCTACTCCCTATTCAAAATGCAAATTACTTGCAATTAGGCAAGCATACATGTTTCCCACAGACAAATACATTTGCCCAGTGATCCCTCACATATAGGCTTGTGAGCCCCTCCAGCCAAGCAGGATATTGAATTGTCGATACAAGAAAAGTGTGCCTGCTTAGTTCACAAAATTCATCTAGCTACCAGGGAAGATCTTGCCTCGTAACATAATAGTGTTAAATAGCATCCAGACAGCAAAGAGGAAAGACTAGTGACTTTATTAATTAGATGAAAACAAGATGATGATGTACTAATGGGACTGACCCTCCATCATATTCCTACCAATGAGGTATATAAACAAAATCTTAAGCAGGTGATGAATATCCGCTCTGTTTCTCTCTCTTTATAATTATATAAGTATATGGATAATAATTTATACATATTACTCTGGTAGGAACTGAAATTATTTCAAAGTGACAGAAGTTGAACTGGGAAGAGTGGAAAAGAGGTGCCCAAGAAGGGTGATATGTGACACAGCAAGAACATGAATATGAGGACCATAAAGTATGGGAGGACCGGCAATACTGGGGTTCCTGTTAACAAAGAAATAGAAACACCAGAGTCTCTAGAGGCAAAGAACTGGAGCCAAAGTGCTACCACCCAAAGCACCTCAAGAGGCTCAGTCCACAGAACCATGCTAGTACTGTGCTGGTAGACATGATGTCTCCTCTTAGTAAGGAGGAGGCATATTTAGTACTGATTTTTCACTCAGTTATTCAAGTCCGTATAACTGAAGACTTCAACTAAGCAACTGTATGTGATAAATAGCCTAAGAAAGTGCCCATAATGTTGTCATCATCAAGACTGAGTACTTCAGGCCAAAGATGTAGTGGCAATTTAGGGAGAAGAATGAGCTACTGAGCTTGAAATCAGCAGAGGTATCCCACAGCACGACTGACCGGCTCTCTTCCTGGAGGAGTATTCCCAGCAGACCTAATTATTGTAGTACTACAGATATCTGTTGGGCCTTTGGGGAAACTGTTAATTCTCAGATACGGAGCATTGCTTCTGTTTTTTTCTTCACTTTTCTTTTGATAATTTTCCTTAGCTGTGGTCTAATGATCACAATTCATTCAGCATTTAATCTGAATGGGTGCTGAGATTGCAGAAAGCTCTGGTAAGCAAGCGGACTTTCTCTGATCAATAGACATTGTCCCTTATTTTTCAAGTGGTCTCCCTTGGAGGCCAGGGTGGGGCAGAGGCGTTGCTTTTTTTCCTCTTTCTTTTAATAATAGCTGTGTTTAAGGGCTTACACTTTCATGGAAATTTCTTAACATGAAAACAGTGGAACTGACTTGTTCTTTTAAATAGCTTTCCATTGGAAAATAAGGTGTTCTTGCATATCAATATACATGTTAGATCTGTTTTTCAGGATATGTTGAACAGTTTAAACTGCCTTTGAAGTCTAGGGAAACTGGGATTCTTAAAGCTTCTGAAAATCATACAATTCATCATAGAAGAACAACTTTAACTGAAGCAAAATAAATAGTATTCTTCCAGCAGTAATTTCCTGACAAAGTGGATTGTTTCTTTCAGAAGTTGCCTATTCAGGAAAAGATGTTTAGAAAATTATCCTATATAACCATATTTTGGCACTTTGATTTAAATTTGGAAGAGGGAATGAGGAAAGAAAGGAGAAGTTGTGTTGAACACACATCTGGCTAAACACATGCAGAATTAGCCAGTGGAGATGGGGAGTGCATTGCATGGGGCTTGACTGGGTGGTGGAAGGATGGGTAATGAATAGAAATTAATGAAGAATGTTTGGGTCTGAATAGTCAGCACTGACTATGGCATGGTTTTCGAGAAAGATAGATTATACGAGTATGCAATGCAGCTGCATGAATTGTGCAAATATACAAACAGTATGCTAGGAGGTAGAATCTAACAGAACAGTTTGAGAAATGCTGGTTTAGGTGACTTCCTTGTCTGTTATGAAATTAATTTATTGCCAAATCAATTTGACAAGTAAAATATAACCCATGTGCAGCACAACATGACACGGAATGTTATAAACTTTTTCTGATTTCTGATTCCTTTACTGCATATTGTTACCTTTTTTTCAATGTCTGTCTTGTCCTTAAAGTAGGAAAAACTATGAGGGAGTAAAAAGTTATGTTGGTAAAAAGAACCTTAAAGATCTGTGCAGCTTGTCTACATTGAAGTCTGCAGTGGCAGAGGAGATTTAAACAGTGTACTGCTGGTATAAGTCATAGTTCAGCTGCACAAACACATATCAATTATTTTCCTCATTATTTTAAGTTTTTTTGAGTGATTTAAGGAGGAAATAGTTATATCTGAACAATGTGAATGAAGGACAAAACAAAGACTGAACAGCTTAAAGGCAAATCTAATGGAAGAGTAATACTTTGTGCTTCATATTCATGTTTTACTTGGACTGACTTTTTACTGCAAGGGAATGCAGATTTTGTAGCTTCTTTATACCTAAATTTAATCTTATTTCTTTTGATAAAGCATCTCAGTAGTGTTTTATTTTTCTGATATAACACTTAAAATCATTTGACACCTTCTGTGTATCAGCTCTGATTTGTTTCTTCTGGCTCTGCTTTTACGTTGGCTTTCACTTTATGAAGGAAAATGTAGATTCCAGATCTCAGTAGAAAGTCGGTTTTGACGGTGCATAAATGTAAATGCACCTATTAATTTTAGTTCATAATCATATTAAACTCTACATGTGAAGTTTTTCTTTAACAATTATAATTTTAATGACTGTTCCATCAAATTGCACCCATTCTGAACAGATACTAACATTTTATTATCTGTTTATAATATGGCACTCTAAAAATAACTAACCTGGAGGTTATTGAAGTACAAATAAAAACAGTAGCCCTTAAATCTATTACTCAGTATAAACAAATAAATAAATAAACCCCTTCACAAAGTAAAGAGTCTTCCTTTGAGATAACAAACTGCCACCTTGGGTACGCATCAGTTTAGACCACAGACTGTAACAACTACTCAATTCACAAACAAAAGAAAACTAAAAAGGAGAGATCAAGAGAGAAAGAAAGATAAATTCTCTTGAACTTCTTTGTAAATTAATACAAAAATAATGTACTGTTGTCCTAGTGAGCAAATATCTCTGCAGAAACATTTGCCTTTAAATCATCATCATTTTTTTTTCCTGAAAATTTTGCCTAATCAAAAGGTTTGAATCTTTACAGAGTAAACAAGAAAGGGAAGCTTGTAACTGTGGATCATGAAAACTGTCACATCACGTGAGAGCCTACCACATCTTAAATAGATCCTGAGGAGTAGAATATACTTGAAATTGTCTACCTTTGTTAACTATTTCTGCTATTTTAATATATTTCTGTTTAAATATTCTGACATCATAAAGGCTGTTTAAGCAAGTTTGTTGTATATTTCTCCCACCCTTCTACTTTCTTTCTGGGTGTCTAAGGATGAAGCCACAAAGTTGTCATCCTACTTTCTCTGAATTCTCACTGGTATCTATTCTCTTCATACACAGCCCCTCAGGAAGAACAAATTATGTAATTGGATTGATTTTTCTCTTCAAAGTCCTGTCCAAGTGTTAATTCATAGGAGCTATTCAAAGGAAGTGATCTATAAATGGATTCTTCCCCTCATTTGAATGCAAGATTTCAACTGCATGGAACATGGCTTTTTCCTATAACCTGATATTTACAGGGCTTTATTGTGTTTTGATTAATAATTAGTACAGCAAATCTCTCTAAATTATTGTTGTATTTGAAAGGATATGTTACAATGTTATCTTGTATCAGGTACAATGAAATAATGTGCAAACGGGAAATTTTCCATATCCACATTCTCATTTATTTCTTTTTTCTTTTAGAAAAGAAACCGGTGCATACCAGTTTACTGAGATGACTTACCCTACTAAGCTTTCAATCTAAGTATATTTCTATATTTTCTTTGTCTTCAGACTTTTCAATCATCATAAAAATCCAGATCACAAATACAGAAAAGATGAAGATATTTAGCTATATAGATGAAGAACTAGTAAGATAGCAAAATGAGGCTGCTTTTTGGAGAACGCGTGATTCTAATTAGGCAAGTGAAAAAGCTCTAGGATAAATATCAATAAACAAGAATACTTCATTCTTTGTTACTAGACAAATTCAAGAGTCTTTACGTGAACATAAATCCCCAGAAGATAATTTATTCCCAGAGGAGAAAATTTACAGCTGTGTGTGTGTAATAATCTGAATTTTACATCACTGCTTTTCCTGCTTTAAAATTCTGGAAAGAAGAGGAGCTGGGGGATGATCTAAAAAAGGGATTGCTCCTTTTGATTTAATCCATTTATGGTATCTCTACCATCCATTTTTTAAAATACTCAGAATATGAGCTGATCTTGTAAGCTGAGCAGAGAAAAGAACCTATCTTGAAGCATTTCTGTGAGTATGTGTTGAACTAGATGTTTTTTGTTGCAAGCATTTAACAAATAGCTAAAGAGATCTTCTTACTCTGTATCTCTCATGACACATACATATACAAAGCTATCAGCTTTGCATTGCTTTTTTTTCTATGTTGAAACAGGAAGAAAGAACATGCCTGATTTGCACTAGGGGCTGCAAAATTAACATGCAAGGAGGTTTTGCAATATCTAACAAATGCTTAGTTTTCCTCAGTATATGCTCAGGAAGATATTTAAACCTTCAATCAAATTGAGTCAAATCTACAGTCTTACTTTTTGAACTGCATGTTTTCTGATCATATGTAGAAAGTTTGAGTTTCAGAAGAACTCTTAGGCCATCCAAGAAAATATCTTTTATCTTTGGAAGTCTAAATGCAGCTGAGCAAAAGACGATCTGAACTGTTATCACAGCATTTGGTGAAAAAATTATATCATATAATTATTCAGATGCCATTTAAGTAAATCTGATCTGGCCTTAATTACTGAGTTGCTGATTTTTACCTGCAGATGATATGCTTAAGACACTGTGCAGAGTTACAGCCCGCTACCCTTCATACTAAGGAATTAAATAGCCGTCTTGGGGTCAGAATATTAAAGTGTGATTCTAGAATGAATCTAGAATATAATCTCTTACAAACACACCTGGGCAAAAAAATAGAGCAACCACTTATTTAGGAAGTGTAGGTATCTATTAGTAGTGCAACGGTCAGTTTGATATGCGGATGTTCACCCTTAGAAATTTAGACACTTTCATTTAGTTCTCTTCATTCTGATTTATTCATGAATCTTTAAATGCGAGAGTTTGGAAATGTTGGCCAGGGCTCGTCAGCCCATTCCCATCTCCAATATTTCATTGGAAATTAATCACTAGTTGACATAATGTTACTTTTGTGTATTCTTTCTCTCCCTGCCAACATAAATCAAATTGTCTATGCAAAGTTACAGATTCAAGAGAAGGAGAAAAGGATGTCAGCTCTCCCTGCTCTCCCCTTCCCCCCATCCCCCATCCTATATCAGTTTATTTTTTGGTGGCTTAGTACCATTTTGACAGAAGACACGTACAATAGTTTACCACTATTGTTGTGTACTAGATTTTCTAAGAGCATCCTTACAGCGTAAAAGTCTTCAGGAAATGCTGTCACCAGTTTCTAAAATCTGAAAAGATCATTTGGATTAATTTGTAAGGTAACAGACTAATTTCTCAGCTCTGTAGTTGAATGGGAAACCCAATGAGAGCATCAGCATCCACAGTTTAAAAGTGGGGTCCTGAGAGTTGTGCTCTTGAAGCTACACGGCAGTATCTGCCAAAGAACCACTTTGAAGTGTTTCAATAGACAGGTTGTTCTTGGCCTGAGGTTGTTAGTCTGCCAGGCAAGGGCAGGCTCTGAGGAGAGCACAGCTACAACTGAGAGTATCTCTGGCTGTCCCAAAGACTGTCACTGAGACACAGATACAGCTTTCGGCTGGTACAGCCTATGGTGTTGGTGACTGCTCTTAATTATACAACAGTCTGATTTGGCAGTAACCTCCTTCTGGGCAATGAATTCACGTCCTTTCACTGGACTCACTCCAGTAAATCCATATCTCTTTTGTACTGGGGAGTCCAGAACTGGCCTCAGCACTCCTGATGTGTCTCTCCAGGGCTGAGCAGAGAGGGAGGATTCCCTCCTTTGAGCTGCTGGCCACGCTCTACCGAACGCAGCCCAGGGGGCCGTTGGCCGCAAGGTGCAAGGGCTCATTGCTGGCTCATGGGTAGGTTGGTGACCACCAGGACCCCCACATTCCTTCTCTGCATAACTCTTTCCAGCCACCCCTACACCCCGCCCCAGCATGTACTGGTGCCTGGGGTTAAGTTACTTACGCTCAGAGTAGCAGAAATTAACAGAAAGTAGCAACAGCAGAAAAAAAACATTATTACATAGCACGTATGTCATGTACCATGCATTATGCAGAGCATAATTTAGTGGTTTTGTTTATGTATGAAAATGACAGCAGCATTTCTACTGACAGATAAAGGATATCACTAGATTTATGCTTACAAATGTGGAAGAAGATATTAAAAGGGGGACAATGCACCCAAAAGGATTAATTACACAAACTTAGGGAGAAACTGTATTCAAGAAAACATGCAGAACAGTCCTAAAAGATCCTAAACGAATTGGGCTTCCTAATACCAAAATACCATCTCATGCTGAACAAAGGAGTTTTCCATTTCTCTGGGAAGATCAGGTTGTTATCTTGAAAACACTGATATAAATGAGGTGACGAACAACAGCATGCATATTAATACACTCAGCACAGAGCTCCACTGTAGCCTAAAGCATTATCAGTGACAGAGCTGAAGGAAAGATTAATAGCTCTGACATCACTGAAAGAAATAAGTAATCGTGCCACCGTTCTCAATAAAAAATATATTCAAATATAATCAGAAAAGGATCCTGAACTTGACATTTTTACAAATAAATCTAAAATCTAAATAGAAATAAAGAAGTAAAAAAGAAAATTGAAAATTAAACACATAAGTTATAGGCAAAGAAAAAATAAACTCATAACCAGACATTCTGTTTTTCTGTGATTCTGCAATCTGGCAGTGATGAAAAGATTAAAATATTTAGGAACAGAATTCAGGAGAAAATCCTTCATGAGCTATAATCTCCTGTTTTTAATCTAGTAAGAGCAAATGGACACAAATCCAGTGAAACGCATGAAATATTTTCCATGATGCTATTTAAAGTGTCAACTAATAGAAGTTCCTAGATTATGTTCAAGAATTTGTATCATAATGTGTGAACATTATGTTTCTATTGCCTTGCACTCTAAACCTATCCTAGTAGGGGGCACTGATGTTATGCACTGTAATGCATTCAAACAGAACAGTGAAAGAGGTCAGATTTGATGCCAGCTGTCTAATCTATCACAATTATCTAATTTTAAACCCTCTTGGCACAAAGTGAGGGAAAATAAATTTTCTATTTACCATTAATTTTCCCACTGAGCATAGCCTGTTGATAAAGAAAGCAAACAAAAAACAGTGTAAATGGATAATAACCTGGCACCATTGATCTAGTTCTGAAGGTTAATTAATCATACACTTGCCTTCAAGAAAGTGTTATATTACAAAGAACCTTATTTCTTGCTGACTTTATCAGTCAGATACTTTGCCCCCTCAGCACCCACAGCCAAGGCAAAGATTTGACTTTCAAAAGCTCCTTAGAAGCTGAGGTTAAGAATATGCAAAATATCTATAGTTCAGTTCAAATATTAATCATTGCATATCCTGCATTATTTATAGCACTGACCAGAATAGCAGTAGTAGGCTGGTACATATGCGTAAATTCATTCCACAGTATAGTGCTCCAGGAGGGAGTCGAAGGTCTGCTATAGGAGAAGAATGACTCTCATTCCACTGGCAATAAATCAGTGAAATGAGAATTAATAATTTCTATCCATAATGCTACTCCAGAATTTCCTCTGAAGTCATGAACCAGAAAAAGCTCACAGTGTATTGACTCAAGTAACTTATAATTATGCATTGGATTTTGTTCTCTCTAAAAAGTACATTTATTATTTAAATCAGAATGGCATGTATATTATTTTCTCACCTAAGTGTTGATGAAGGGTGACATATTTCTTGACAGTTCAAGTATACTCATAGTGTTGCACCTCTATGCCACAGTCAAATAAAGAAGATAGGAGAGTATTTTTTACACTTGATTTAATCAAAAGACATACAAAACAATCAAACATCAGTTAAAAGATAGCCAAGAACCTGGACCTAATTTAGAAATGTGATGGCGGCACACATCTTATAACTAATGCAAACATACTGCAGGCTACACTTCCCAGAACTTATTCAGATCAGTTAAAAGCATGCCACTTTTCAATAATTCCTTCTTGATCGGGATTATAAAAATATATTTATTTAATATAAATTTGCAAACCCATTTCTTCATCCTTCCTTCATTCTAGATTTTATTTTTTTCCCATGTGTATAGCATAGGGACATAGCTTAAAAAATTCTTTATGACACAAAATCCTTTGGTACTTTTTTAAATCTAACTCCACTGAAATGACTTGGGAAGATTGTATGAACTACTTTCTACAGTCACATGCCTACAGATGCACCCGGTGACTTGCTTTGACTATATTTATCGCATATTGCCTTTTGTCCCCTCTCTAGGAGAGTGTAGGCTGCCATTTTTATTTACGAGAAAAGATTTAATCATCCTTTTTATTTTTTAACCGTATCCTTGCTGAAAAAAACTGTTGAAAATTGCCATTTCTGTTAGTGCCATTTCATCTCAGCACCTTCTAATCCTTTCAGCATGATTTAGATGTATGCTGCAGCACCAATTTACCTAGAACATTCTTGTTCCTACTATTGCATGGCAATAAGGAGCACTGACCCTACTAGATGGTGTTTATTCAGCTTGCAACCTTTTTCAGATTTAATAGGTAATCCTTCATCCAAAAGGATGACCTCAGATAGATCTGCAAAGTGTTTGTTGTCACATTGCTGCATTCCATTTCATTTATGACTTTTACGGTGAAAAACTGACTTCATATTCTTCTAAATGCTTGGGCAATAATGGGAGGAGAAACTAGCCACAAGATCCTGTGCCACTATAAAATGCATCTACTAGTAAGAAATTAAAGGAGGTTTAATGCTTTTTTTTTTTTCCTGCCAAAATACATTGAAAACAAAGAGAGAAAAGTCAAGCAACCTTATTATGCACTAACCCCATTTGTTCATCATCAAATCTGGTGTAGGTCCAAACAGACTGCTTTCTCACATTAGAAATACAGAAGTGTGTTTACATACACTAGTAATAATCTAGGTCAAGCAGCCTCTAAAATTAAAACAGTAGGGGGAAAAATAGTTGTATATGTATTTGCTACTTAATAAACACAGCATAAAGTAATTTTCTCATCATGATTGCAAATCAGATACAGCTGCAATATCTCTAATCTTGCCAGTTGGCTGAAACTAGGGTGAGGCTTTTTTCTCCCCACTTTCTTATCTCTAGTGCTTTCAGATTTGAAGCTGGTTTTAATGAAGGGGAACATTTCAAACATTCTTCAGTTGTATTCTAATTTTTTTCAACATTAGTGACAATATTCTTGGCCTTTAACAGAAGAAGATATCAATTAAAAAAAAAATAGTCTAGGAAATCATAGTAAAGCAAGAAATGTAATTTGTGGTGCAGTATTTAATTAAAGTGAATGTTAATTCATTAAATTTTGCATTAAATTTCAGCAGTACACATGGAAGTCACTTGGAAGATCAGGCACTGATTCCTTTATATTTATCTGTCTAACCTATTATACATATTAAAAAGAGAGAGAAAGCAAATATTTTATCATGATGTATGACTTTACATTATTAAAATACAACACAGAACATAAGTCTGTATGCTTATATTTAAATATAAGACAGGATAAAATTGCTGAACAATGCCTGAATCTGATGTTCATGGTTCTAAGCAATGTGCAGTTTAGTAGGAACTCCAGAGAAACTCATCATCATGAGTAATTCACTTATTTTCTAGCCTAAATTTTAATTTTAAAAAATAAACTTTATTTTTTTAAATGAAATTCTGTGGAATGCACTGAAAAGTAAGGTGCTTCGGTTCTGCTGTCTGCGTTACAGGCTGCGGTGAAGGTTGTAAACTCGAGTTCACACAGCCAGTTTTCTAGCAAGTTGACTGACCAAGGCTACAGCATTACACGTTTAGTGTACAGCAAAGTTAGCAAAATTTTAACCTGTGGCCTGTTACTAGCAATGGCAAGACTGTTTGTTCTGGGTCACTGTGATGAAAGAGTAGATGCTGGGTAACTTTCTTTTCACTAATTGAAGAACCATGCAGAAATGCTAGCTAAATAGCAGTAAGGTCATTTCTGCATTAGCACAGGACTGCTGGTTTGTTAGGTAGCTCAGGCGGCTGAGGCCAGAAATCCCTGCACTGCACTTCGTTGTGCAGTAAAGTTATATCCGTAGTCATGTAAAAAGAATATCAGATATCCACTTACAGATGCTGAGATAACTGCCTGCATGGAATCAAGTAGCTCTAACTTCCAATTGTGTGACAAAACCACCATTTTCCTTCAGTGAAAAAAATGAAAACTACGGTTTCTGCAGGTAGCTCTGGAATGTAATTACCACTCTATGCTGTGATTGAGCGCATTTTTGGAAGGCAGAAAAGCCATGAGTATACATAGTATCATGCCTCTACTTACCCATATATCCACTGTGAACGAGCATACATTATGCTTCTTAAATTTCATGAACCCACTTACAATCATATGTATATGTTACTCCACAATGTAGTATTCAATTTCTTTTGTAATTAAAGGGGACAAGAAACTGGGTAATTGGAGAAAATTATAATCTATGTTCTCCACTATGGATGATCCCAGAAACCAATCTGAATGTCTTCCCTCACGTGTGTTTCCATTGCTTGAGATTATCACAGACGGTAAAAGCCAACAGAAAAATAAACATGCAAACCTTCTTGTAAGTTCAGGTACTATTCATACTTAAACTGACTGTTGACCAGTAACCTGTTCCCAGTCTTAGGAAAGACTGGCTATATAAACCACAAAAGGATAGAGTACATTGGAGTTATACCTACCTCAAAAGATTTCAGAGTTTACAGACTAGAATTATGATTATGCATAAACTGTATCTGAAAGCTTTATTCAAAACTGTATTCAAAGCTTTAACATAGCAGAATTTATAAATGAATGTGACAATAATTACTGGTTTGGAACACTTGTTTTCTTATCTATCCCTAATACAGTATAAATTATACACTGTGATATACCTGTTAAATCACCTTCAAGGTATAATGATGAAATGAGATTTATCAAGTTGACAGTAAACTTAATTTCAAATTGATTTATGGGAGCTCAGTAAATTATGAAGTGTTTGTACTATATAACCACTTCATCAAGGCAGGCAATGAAGCTTACTTTCTACCATTTACACCAAGACAGAGGAATTGTTCATGTGATCAAAGATTAATATTTACCTTGTATATCTCATACTTTATTCACAGAATATCGTTCTGACCTAGTTACTGGAGAAGATGCAGCTGTACTGAGAGATTTAGGTCACCCTTCGGTTTACCTCTTCTTTAATATTGGCCATGCTGTAGCCACAAAGCCAAAGTCTAGTTCAGAACTCAGTTAAATACATCTATTTAGAAAAAAAAAAAGAAAAAGAAAAGAAGGTTATTTTGTAGTAGGGTATTCCCAACAGCACCCCTATCTGCCACTGAATTCCTCATTTCTTCTGCCACCTTAGCACAGGAGATGTAGCTCCATCCAGCAGGACTGAATTAGCTACTGATGGAAAAATGATCTTCACTGTTCAAGCTTTCCACCTGCTTTTCTGTACCTAACTCATGACCCCAGCTATGGACATCTCTTTCCTTCTAAAACATGGGCAGAAGAGACGAGCAGCATTAACACACCAGGGTTCCTGAAATTTTAAGCTGAATATCACCAGATCTTTGTAGATTGGCCTCTGTAGACCTAAGGAGTAGTCCGCAGACTCCAGTAGGACTATTCAGATGTGATGTAGTGAAACGTAGTGAAGGTGTCGGTCCTTAACATGCTTTCACTCCTGATGCTGATACTGAATTAATTGAACATTCACTTACTGTAAGAGATTTTATGTATATTATAACATTTTACATATAGTATGCTCCTGTTAAATGTGCTGTCAGTGTTCATTATGGAGCAAGAGCAGTGACCAAATAAAACATCAAGTTCATTTTGAATTTTGGGTACTGCAAAGAACAAATTATTCACTGGCATGATGCTGTTTTTCCTTCTTTTCTTTCTTTTTTCTTTTTTTTTTTTTTTTTTTTAGTGTTGTGGTCCTTTACTTTGAAGGTGAAATCACGACATTCAACAGGCTGGTTAATTAATTAGTACCAAGCTCCTCACTGCTGACTAACAACAGCTTGTTTACTTAAAGTACTACTTAAACTGAAAACAAATTACTGATTTATCTTGTTGAAATAGTTGTGACACAATTCAAGCATTATCCATAGAAAATTGGCACTTTATAAGAAAAAAGAAAGCCATATCTTTCAACAAGTTTCAGCGGTAATTTTCATTAAGGGCTAAAATTTGTCCCAATGAATTATGCTGTCATTAGATATGTATTGCATAAGCCACATGGTTTTCTTCTTTCCTTGCTAAATTGCAGTATCATTTTCTTTCATGTCTTTGTCTACTGAGAAATAAAAGAATCATATATGATACCATTTATGTTTGTTTATACAAATATATGTATAGTATATTTTGCCTAGAAAAGTACCTTTTGTCTTCCGTGAATATTCTGACTTTGGGCTTTTGTTATAAGGAATCTTTGATTCATCTTAGGGCTTTATCGTTTATTATGAGAGAGGAATGAAATTAAGTGTCTGTTGTACTTTGTCTACTCTACTAAACTTTATTTGCAAAGGGCTTTTGTCATAATTGCTAGCAAGAGTTTCATGTCACTTTAAGTGCGTTTTGTAACAATATTTTAGGTCGATGTAAAGCTGAGTACATATTGTGAATTTTTTGAAATTTTATTGTTTTAATGTGTTATAAACTGAAGTTTTATAACATCATATAGAAGAAGAAAAGCATATTAAATAAATAACAGTACAAAATATGTTCATAAAAATGGCCAACACAATATGAAAGCAGATATATACCTTCCAGGACTGATTTCCAACCTTTCTAAACACTTAAAATCAATGATAGCCTTCCACAACTGTTTAACAGACCATGACCTATTCAATAATGTTATGAACAGGGAAGTATGAAAAGGAGAATCAACTCTGAGTCACCAGCAGAACATAAATCATTCAAGTATACAAAAGTATTCAAATTAGAGAGAAACTACCTTCCAGAATTCAAAATCTGTAAAGAAATAGTTCATGAAATTACTGCCTAGTCATAAGGAATTGTGGTGTGACTAGAGAAATAAAACAAGTAAGTGCTGTATTAACAAAGTAAAGAAAGTTACATGCAGATGCATTGGTTTAAAGCTTTTCATGGCTCTTGTTCAGCCTATATATTAGTGTTTGTCTTCTGTACAAATCTGGTTATGGTGTGCACATCACATAAAAAAAAGGAGACAGATTAATTTTCACCTGTGCCTGAAGTAAAAGACAAGTGGGGAATTATCTGAACCAAAGATATTGTCACAGTATTCCTGAGTCTGGTTCAGAGGGATAAATGAGAAATCAGCTGATCTTGATATTTTATATTTAAGAAAAATTGAAGAAGATAAGTAGAAATTGTAATAATTGGAAATTAAATTTAGATTGTGCCATATTAAACAAGCTTCTTTCTTTTGAAACAAAAATTGAGTCTTGTTATTTTATCAGCAAAGGGAAAAGAATGGACCTGTTTTATCTGATCTTCAATAAAGTGTTTAGTGTTATGCTATCATTATTTGGGGAAGTTCTGGAGGAAAATAAAAATTAGTATATGCATTGTAAAGTGGACTTCCAATTTGTTTTAAGTTAGACTATTGTAACTTTTGTGAAAGGACAGTAGTAGACAAAAGTTTTAATAAAAAATAAGAATTTTTAAATCCTACTGTATGATTAAGCAAGAAGTAATAATAATTTAGCATAAGATAATATAATAACATAAGCAGTATAGTAACAGGTAACACAATACAGTAACATTAATAAAAATTATTGCAATAGACATTATTAATATATATATAAAAAGGAAAGGGAAGGAACGTGTGGTGATGGACTTATGGATTCTTTTGCTACCCTCCAGAGAGCAAGCAGTACCAGGCAGCTAGCAATAATTTTGCAATTTGAATTCACAAAGCACATAGACTATATAATAAGTCAGAGGAGAGTTCTGAGCAAATAAATACTGTGATCTTTGATGAAACACAGGTCTCACCCTAGTTAAGGTACCTATTTTTCTGAGAAGTATGTTAGGAACCTTTTAAAAGTTAGAACAGAAGCACAAACTCTTGTTTTATATTGTCTCATGAAGATAAAGGAATGTGTTGTTTGTTTGGGGGGTTTTTTTGAAATGTTATTAACAAACTATTTCACATATAAATTTTGAAAATTGCCTAATACTAATCACAATAGAAAGTATTACACTTCGGGGACATATTTCCCTCAATAGCTACAGCAATCAAAAGATGACAGGCCTGATGAATTGTTAACATTGTATAGTCCCCTTATGGTGAATCATATCCAGCTTTTCTTTGATAGTCATACTTTCTCTTAATCAAACCTGAAAATAGTAGGAAAGATTTTGTGACAGGTTGCAAGTTCCAGTGAACTTCAAAGGCAATCATATGTTTAAAGGCAAGATCGTTGAGTAAAGGTTTTTGATGTGATGGCTTTGGGGGGTTAAATGGCAATACCTTATTATACAAGGAGGATAAATGATATGTTTATATACATGTAGTTGCATGGGTAACAGTGAAAGAAGGAATTAACTTTCAGTCAGTCAAGCAGTTTTTGTTAAAAAGACACCAGAATAAGAATTAATACAATGAAGTATGATCTATTGGATTTTGCATTTGTAACAGTTTCCTGGTCCTGGGACAAAGTATTGATGCATGGGACAGGTAAAAAACGGGGAGAAATTAATGTAATTCAATGACTTCCTAGGTGGTTTGAATGAGATAGGAATCAGACCTGTCAATTTGTTATGCAAATTTAGTGTGTATTTTTTAAAAGCACAGAATCTCCCAATCTGTATACAATTGTGTTCTTTTTTTTTTTTTTAAGGAAAACTGATTATTTTTACCAACATAGAGCAAATAGTTTGACCACTACTTGTTTATATCAGTAGTACATGTAAAAAAGTAGAACTGACCATCATCGTGGTAGAAGGCACAAGATCTTGTAATGATAGAGGGACTGAGATCTGAAAGACAGCATACGTAGGATGAGACATCTGAAGTGCCCTGAAAAAGCTCTGCCTAACTACTTATCAGCTGGAAGTCTACAGGCACTTAAATTTTTGGCCAGTAAAATTAATTGAACATAATATTTTGCTGAAAATTCAGAAACCTAGTTTTAAGAGTCCTTAATATAGATATCTACATGTGGAAGAGCTCTCTTATCTCCCATAAAACTTAGTGAAAATTTTGGCAGTACAACTGCAAGAGTCCAAAAATATTCAGTTGACAAAGTAGAGGTGCCTAATTTGGAATGAGCTGACTAGCTCTCTAATCCCACTGACTCTGTTGACTAGACCCTATTATTGTAGCCTAGATGTCAAGTTCACTTGTAGAAAACTGAATTTAGGTGTCCAGCTATAGAGCTGAAGCCTACCTTTGCCAATAAACCTGTTTTTGCAAAGGCTAGAGGACCTGCAATAACGACTGTTTTGAAGGGTTTAGTGTCCGTTTCCTACTTTAATAGGATTATTAAAGCTGCATTGAGAATCTGCATGTTAAATGTCCTATTTCATTAATTATTAAAGGCTGTACAATTTCTGGGAGATGGTCATGTCCCTGAGGGCACCAACAGCCCTGAAGGTTCTTGTCCAGCCCCCCCGGGGCTCCCCCAGCCTGCCCAGGACCCCATGTCAGCCCCCGGGGCTCCCCCCAGCCTGCCCAGGGCCCAGGACCCCATGTCGGCCCCCTGGGGCTGCCAGGTCCTGCCCCAGAAATGCCACCGCAGGGCCCGTCTCCAGCTCCCCACAGCCCTGCCTTTCTGTACATAGATTTCAGCTGTACATAAATTTCCCCCCCTTAACCTGAGGTGTGGTAGCATTCAGTATTCTCATGTCTAACCCATTTATAGAGCCCTACCAGAACCTCTCCCCCACCTGCCTGACATGCAGAAGCTCTCAGGAGACAAATGCTACTTTCTTAATATGGAGAAGGAATCGCCTTTATGTGAGCTTTACATGGCTTGAGGGAAAGGACATGCAAAATCCCATTGCTCAGCAATGACAGGTTATGCCAAATTTCTTAATAAGCAGAACTTCAAAACTATATAGAACTTGGTTTTATTATTTTTATCTGAACGAAAAAAAAAAAAGAGCCTTGGTAATCTTTACTTATAAAGCTGTTTACTAAAAGAATATCTTGCTCTAAAGTAAGATTTGGATCAAGTTAAAGTTGCATTAAAAATTTTAACATTCATGTGTTTTTTAGACTTGGATATTATCATAAATTCCGCTGCTGTATGAGCATAAAATGTATCACTTATTGTGTTATGCTGAAGTCATTAAAGCATTTATGATGAAAAAAACCTAGAAAATAGCGCTTACTCAACATGTTATATTTTAATTATATAAGGATGAAAATATCAAATTAAGATATATATATTCACAACTCATTTATATTCTTAACTGCAAGAATAACAAAAGCATTTTCTTATAATGTGGTTTAACTGAATTTAATGATACATTTTAGAACTGAGGCTTTAGATTAAAAAGAAGTATAATATTATGACAGAAATTAGCATAAGAATGCATTCATGACAAAACATTGCAAAAATAGTGATAGAAATTCAGTATTTTTTATAAATACGTTATCATTTTCCTTCTGTATTTGAACACATCCAGGATAGGAAGAGTGTCATGGTATGTTGTTTGAAAGGTAGTTATTAAATGATATTAGAATTATTCCTCCATTTATAAACCTTATTGTAAAGGAGATATGTAGCATGAAGTCTGCATAACGTATTAATGCTTTATATATATGTGTATACAGTATATATAATTTAAATTTAAACACCTGTCTATGTTTTCTTTAGATAAAACAGTCTACAAATTACACAATTATTTTACTATTCAGAACTGATTTCAGATCACAGTCTGTAATGAAGGTGATATAAATGGAGATGCTATGAGTATGTTACAACATGATACGATAGTACTGAAACCAATTAAGAACTCACATGGAGGAAACGCTAGCCCTGAGAAAGCAATAAAAGTACTTTTGTAAGTATGATTGAAAATAAAGAAATAGCCAATATTTTGAAAGAACATACTGACAGATATATAAATAAGGCAGAAGCAGAAGTTTAAAAAATCATATAGGAGAAGTAAGACGTTCCCATTTCCAATAAATGCAGTGGGTACAAATATGTTACCGTATATTCATATATTTATAGTCAATAAAATGATACACAGTGAAGTCTACAGTGTGTACAAACTACAAGTGATGATGGAAAAGGCCCAGGAAACATATTTTATCTATTTCTGTTCTCTTTTTTTTTTTAGAAATCCTTCTAAATTAATGAGTTTTAAAGGTTTAGTATTACCCCTTTCTTTATTATTTTCATTAGTAATTATTAAACATATTTCCATTGGTGTAATGTATTATGATACAAATCACCTGCACAGAAGTGGTTGGTTTGGAAATGCAGTTTTGGATGGAAAATCTGTTTGCATTTTCATATCTATGTATTTGCAGTATCAATGTATTGTACAAAGATAAAGCACATGTAAAGCCCAACACAAAATGAAAGCTATATGCTGCTCAGCTTTTCTTTTTTTTCTTTAAGTAGCATACTGAAATACTTAAAAAGAGTATATAAATCTATAAAGTATATTACTATGTAAACTATGTTCCTCCAGGTGACAAACAAAATACGGAAAATAACCTGAGAAATACACATTATCAGGAAATATACAATTAGCAGTAAAACTAGCCAGTGACTTTAAGTCAGAAGAAAGTACTGAAAAAGTAGGTTATCCCATCAGAGCATTCCCTGCTGAAGGGTAATTTGGCAATAGAGGGGTAGAGAAATTGGTTCGAAAAAACAATAATCCATCTAAAATACACATTTTCTTGAATATGCTTTAGTATACATGATTTTTTCATTGCTTGCATATTCTCTGGAATATGGAAAGGGGATATTAGATTAGATGAGATTTTCACTTTCTCTGGATTGAGAGTCAATATTCTTGCATTGAAAAGAAGATTGCAGATCCTTAAGGTATTGCATGCGGTTTTGGTTTGAGTGCAGTGCCTACCTGTATGATTTTAAATGATTTATATCATATTGGTGGAATCACACTACACCTGTATCTTCTTGTCCTGAGGTCTTGCAATTATAGCCAATCTCACTAATGAGCAAATTATCCATGACCCGCCCTATGAATCCCTCTACTATATGTTACAGTAAATATTTGTAATGATTTATTTGCTCTTTAATAATATGCCACATTTATCAAATTTATTTACATGCACTCTGGAAATAAACTTAGTCCTAAAAAAACCCAACAATGGTACACGTTGTATGCAGCATTAATATTTTTTATACTCTCCAAATTACACAGTTTAGAAGTAGAATGAAGAGGGAAAACTGGGAAGAGTAGTAAAAGAGTAACTTGTTTCTACTTTTACTTGTGATTATCCATGTTGATTATTTAATTGATTAATGGGGACATGTAAAATGAGGAACATGGACAACTGGATGTGCGGATAAGTGTGCTCTCTGAGATATAACTGAAATCTACTGTGTAGCGGCTTTTTTCACTTAAGCCTGCGACTGTGGAGTGCTCTGTTTTCCTGAGCTCATCTGACAATCTCCAAAGTTTCTTGCTTTCTGTGTATTGATTTTTCAATGGAATTGTCATTTCAATTGATGAATTCATGAGACATGAAGTAAAGATGTTCTCCCTGTTTACCTCAGGTGACTCCTGCTGAAGCACCAATGTTCTCTGCAAAGAGTAAGGAGCTGTGCCAGTAAATAATGACATTACAGAAAGAAAACAGAGGAAGTCGGCTTCCTAGCTAAAGCATCTTGAAGCAATATCCAAAAAGGAGGAGAAAGAAAGGAATAGTCCTTTCTTTCTTTTCATTTAGTTTTTGTCTTTCATTGCATCTTGGTCACTGTATGTGTATATATTCCCAAGTCTCCTTCTTGGCACAGATACTAGATTTCTAACAGAAATCTAGGAGTATAATATAGACCACTGATGTAGTCCTATACAGATGGCACCATCTATCTTCTGTATCTGCATATGTTCAATTCCTATTTTGATAAAAAGAGGAAAGACAGAGTTATTAAACCTGAAAAGCTTTCCAGAAAAAAAGAACAAAGAATGGCTTTGCTTTTTGAGGTAGTGCATGTGTAAGGATTAGGATGAAATAGTCATAGAGAACATAATAAATTTTATTTTCCCATAATGAATCCACTGCAGATCATGGGCCTGAATTGACTCTCTCAGGCTGGTTTCCATTAAGTGTGATAGCTGTCTCCCTTTCCCCTGTAACAGAGAGCTCTGAAGAAAAGACAGCCTATGGTACATAATTTTGCCAAAACCAGAGCCTAGGTTATGGACCAGAACAATGCAAAGGATTGGAAAGTGTTTGATTTTCAGAGATTAATGCACAGCTTTGGGTGAACAATAGGTAGCCACCTGGCTGGTTAAGTAACACATTTTGAACTGGCACCAGAGTCATCCTGCTGAAACCACTAACAGAAAGATTAATTACCTATGGAGACTGTTACTGCATTTTGTTTAATGGCCACACCAGCAGCTAGGAACTGGTAAACTGTGAGGATTTGAAGCGTTGTGTTTGGCTGCTGTCTATGTTGAACAAGGCCCAGTGGATGGAGAGTTGAAACTGAAGTCAAGAGGTTATTAACAAACATAATAAATTATAGTATAAATTACATGCTTCTGGGTTTCATGACAGTATTTCCTGTAGAATTTGCCACATTATTGCCCTGTCATATAATACAAGGGTTCTGGTGTTTTCCAATCTTATCCTTGTTAGGTACTAGAGACGGTATTGGTTGGATGTTTGCCTTGGTGATACCTGAGGTCACATGTCTTTTCTTTTCCACAGCTGTCTGTATTTAGTGAACCGTAACTGTGACTGTGTATGATTTTGTTTACTCCCAAGTCTGTATATTTTATTGCATATTCACGGATTCCTGTGTGACCATTTAATGCAGAATATTAAAACAACTTTCAGAGCAGGGATCAAGATCCATAGCACTCCCCCATTAGTCCTTGTAGAAAGTGCCTTTATTGGTGAGATACAGTTGTACATGACCTCTCATTCACTGTTTTATCCCAGGCATTTTCTTATATATTTTTTCATTTAGTGATTCACGATCATTAGCAGAGTTTAAAAAGCCTGGATCTAGTCTAGATCTTTTATAAGCTTCACTGAGATATGAATAAAAACCTCTGTAATTAAAAGAAAACATGCATTCTAATTTTTAAGGAATACTGTATATAATTTCACTAAATGTGATAATCTTTTTTTCCTCCACCAGCTGTAACTGAAATGAACCTCACCCTTTTCCTTGTATTGCATTCAGTGATCTCTACACATACTGGATGTCGTCCAATTCAAACACATTTAAAGGATTAAAATAGAAATTGGTTTGAGTATTTAAACATCTGTGAATTATGACAAAGCTTAAACAGATCTTCTGATCATACTGGAAGCCAATACCTAAGTGCTGAGCAGGCTTTAAGGTTCAAAATGAGCCCCAGTTGGCTGACTGATTTTAAGGATTAGGTAAAACTTGGTGTACAGAAGCACTCTATAAAATACTCTGAAGGACCAAGATTAAGATTTATGTTGTCTAACGTTAGACAATAGATTGTGTCCAAATCTCTGAATTAGTAATTTTCAACCTTTTTGTTATAATCAAAAATAATAAATAGGCACTGTTAGGGCGTTTTAGAAGTACCTGGCTGATCTGATATTTGCACTTTAAGATGAGACCAGCTGAATGCTAGAAATGTCTGCTTCTTTCCACTAGCATTGCAGATATCACATTATTATCATGCTTAAAATCTGCTTAATCTGGTATTTAAGCAGCCTGTCGGCCTTTATACTTACAAGTTCCCACAGTTTCCTACTATTTTCAATAAAAAGAACAAATATTAACTGTTAGCTTGCAAATTTTGAATATGCAGATAGGAATATTACTGAAATAAACTTCAACTCTGTTGAGAACAGGTTTCCCAGTTAGGTTGTGGACCCTCTGGCCCTGGAGATTTTTAGAACCCAGCCACACAAAGCCTTCAGCAGCTTGAGCTAAGCTTTGAAATTAACCCTAGTTTCAGCAGGAGGTTGGATTAGGTGACCTTCGAAGATCCCTCTAACCAAAGTCTTTCTGTGGCTCTAAGAATAGTAATGTCAGCTCTAGTAAAAAGATCCCACGGGTGTTAGATTAATAAAGAGCAAAAAGGCTGAAATAGAAGATACGACTTCTGCTGCATAATTATTTTTCAGAAAGCAGAATATTTATGTAGCTTTTCTTCAGTCTCCTTAATGTCCAAAACATTCTCCTGCCAGTGAAACACGAAATTGATAAAATTATGATTTTAAGTATAGAATGTGGCACAGAATGAGATTAGATATATGCTAATTAAGTCAGTTATGTTTAAAGGCTTTCTACAGTGTGTTGAATGTAATTTGAAAGGGAAAATTCTGGTCTTTGTTCTTTTCTGTGACCCCTCATGAAAAGAAGAAAGGATTTTCATATAGGTTTTTATACTTTTGGTGGGGGTAGAAGGGGAAGGATTTGGTTGCAGATTGTAGGATTGGTGAAATTTCCATATTTAATATAATAGCATTAAAAATTCTAGAAATTATATATTAAAAAGTGTTTTCTTCTTAATCTTTGAAAAAATTGCCAATGAATATTTAATGTTCTGTCATATTTCTGAAACATTAAGATGCCAATCGTAATAAAAAATTCTATTTATTCTGAAAGCGATTGTAGCTATTTAAAATCATCAAATAAATAGTTTTCAGTTGCATTTCCAAAATTTTGACATCCTGTTTCTGATTTTTTTTTTTTCCAGAAAGTGTGACAATTCATTAAATAGATAATATTATTTACTATTTTAACCTAGTTTAAGAGAGTAGCAAATTGTATTGCAATGATGAGAAGCTGCATCCTGCTGAAATATTATAATCTCTTTAGAGAATAGGTATTCCTATCACTTCTAATTACTACTTCTTACAAAATATTAAAAAACAGAGAACTAGGACTTGATTCAGTCTATCTAAATATAGGTATTTATTATCATCTAGGGGAAGGTAGGCTGAAAGAAATTGGGAAATGTGGAATTTCAATCGGTGAGTTTGCCACTATTACGGCTGTGCTGGAGGGCTTCAGTGAAGCAGAAAGGAACAGAAAATGTGGAAAGACTATTTGACTATTGAGTGCAGATGAGCTTGACTGAAAAATTAATATTTATTTTCATCTGTGTAATTTTTTTTCATCCCATCTCTGAAAGAAAATGGGGGAGCAGGAGAAGGGGTGGTGGGGAAGAGGATCCAGATACATAAATATTCCTCCTTTGATGATCAAAATCTGTGTCTGAATCCAAGAACTAGGACTTGGACCCTTTTTATGGGTAACATATTGCAGATAAATTCAACACAACAGAACTTCTACGCAGACAATCACATTCAATAAGGTTATGCAGTTCTGGGTTCTAATGAGCATACACTGGTGATTACCAAATAAACAGTTAGGAATTCTTGCCATATGGAAAGTTATCTTCAGTGTTTACAATGACTTCACCCAGCTGTCACTGCAAAGTGGCCAGCAGTAGAATTACTCTCTTTTCAATCTGTCAGGAAACTTCAAAGACAAGATACCATCAACACGGATTGTTGTTTTCAGTATTACACCCCTTACAGGTAAGAAGCTGTTGCAGACAGTCACATTTAAAGTTTTATAAACTCTTAGAAATCTCTCATATATATATGTTCATTTCTACAGTTAACCATTAATTTCAAAAGACAATGGCACAGAGAAATACAGAAGACATAATATTAATTGTATGTTACATAAAACTTCTCTGCATATAAACCAAAATGATTTGGCTAATCTTTAAGTGGCAACACGTTATGTCTTTATGTAGCACCTTTGGTGCATAGGTCCAGGAAGAAAGTTCTCATGTCATGAAAGACTTGATGAAATTCATTGAATCAGGGTTATTTTGTTGCTGCAACCAAGGGCATAGATTTTCAGTATTAGAAAATACCCTCTAGGGCAATACAGTAGACCAACATGTTTTTAATCCCTGGCTTCAGAGACAGTTCAAGGTTGCTTGTCTACATTGGCAAAATTCAGTTTTGAGGCAAGATCAGGATGCGTTCACATTAGAGCAAAAGAGGCAAGTAAAAGAGTGAGAGAGTTAATGAAGAGTGAGTGGATTAAGGATCTTTTGGAGAACAGTGTCTTGCAGAGCTGGCAGTGCTTATGTAACCATATCATTAATACAATGCATGGCTGAGATGATCTAGGTAACAGTATAAGAAGTGTCAAATTCGGGTACAGACTTAGAAAAACTGGGACCACTGGGGAAAGAAGAAAGAAGGCAGGGGAGTGTTGTTTATCTGGGAAGAGGCAAAGGCAGAGAAAGAGTGGAGGTCAATGGGGGAAGAGCAAGCCTGGGAAAATGAAGGGGATAGAAGGGACCAGCTGGTCACGTGTGAGATGCTGGTCCGCGTGTTTTTCTGACAGAGCACCACACCTGCACCAGTCACTGCAAACTGTCCTGTCTTCATAAGACACTGTATTCCTAACAATTTTCCATGTGAGTGGGATTTCTGTTCTGCCTGTGGGGATGCACATGCATGGCCTGATTGTGAACTTCACCATGAGCTATCCAGTGAGCGGGATGAGAGATCTGGGTGCCTAGAAGTACAAGACCAGGGTCTGGGTACCAGCTGCTGGACAGACCAAGCATCTATGGACAGCTAGTGAAGAAATCCATGTGCATCTCTGCACATGCGTATGTAGCCGTAGCGAACTCTCTTTGATGACAGGCAGGGGGAAGAACTGTCTTGTATAAGACGGTATTTGGGCTGCCATTTACATGTTATAACTTCTGTTGGTTCTTTTACTGCAGGTGGTAGACAAACACAAGTTTTAAGACTGTTAGAGTGAAGCTTGTGAAATGATGCATCTGAAAGTTCCTTGGACTGCTAGCTTCCTCACCAGACAGCTATATTTTGAAACTACAGTTCTTTCTTTCTTTTCTTTCCTTCTTTCTTTCTTTCTATTTTCCCTTTTGTGTTGTTTTCTTTTTTTCAAGTTAAAGGAAATTGTTGAACCTCCCTTTCTTTCCAGGATATGTAGATTTTTCTTAAAAAGTATAAATAACATACCAGTAGCTATTTCACAGACCTGAAAAATGTTTCAAATCTCTTTGTACAACACTAACAACATAAACCAGAATGCCTTTAACATAACATGAATTAAACATTACAGTAAAATAATAAAATAACAGCATCCCTAAAGCTATTACGTATTCTAATGGGGTTGTAATCCTGAAAACTTTATTTCTACGGAAGATTGGAAGACAAAAGCAATTGCTATATTATAACCTTTGTCCTATTTTCAGTGAAAAATAATCAAAAAGAAAGGATTTTTTTGTACTGAAAAATTGTAGTTAGACTTTTAGATAGGGAAAGGGGAAAATTAAAATCCATCACTGAAAGATATTATAAGTGTAATACATTTTTCCTTTCTTTTCTATATTCTCTTTTCTCCCTTCCCTCCAAAAGAAACAAATGAGAAAAGGAAAGAGAAAAGGAAAAGAAAAAAATAGAAACTAGTACTGTCTTTACTATTAGTGCATGAAAATAATGGAGAATATATTCAGCTGAAAAACATTAGGAACCTCAGTGATTTATTTCTTATTTTATGGAACTTCTTTCCTGCTAATGAACTTCCAATTGACAAAACTTTCATTACCACTAGTAATACATCTAGAAACAAGTGGGTAAAAGATGCTTTCTCATTGTTTTTGCAATATCTTTTTCTTGACCAGTGCTTTCCTGTAAACTGACATAATTCTCTGTGATCATAACTTTGGATACAAAAGAAATTAATTTCCATTTGGTTATAAAATGTCTATTTCCTGCTTCAGCCTGATCTTTAAAATGGAGATACTAGCTGAAAAGAGATCAATAATTTCAGGTCACTATCCTTTACAAAGGTTTATAAAGGTTAATGTCATCCTCAAGACCCCAATACAGTTAATTTAAAACAAACATAATTCTCTAAAGGTTAGGGCAAAATGCATCTCGTAAACAAGAACTTTCCATTTTTCACAGAAAACCATGGCCCTAAACCATATAGCTTCAACTGATTAAAAATATTTTCAACACAGAACACAATACGTGTCACACTACTAGTGAAATTTTATTTCAAAGGTTTCTGTGCATGTTGCGCGCTTCACGTAAACAAATGCCTCTGAAGGATTTTGGCAATTGAAAAATAATTTGGGTTCCCTAAGCCCTATCCCAATAAAATTACAGATATCCCTGACTGTAGCTATTTCCACTTCCTCTTTCTACCACTACGCTTTTGCTTTGCCTACTTTTAACAAGTAGAGACATTATCTAAGATCCTAGTCCCTTTATTTCTCTTCTGCAATGAAATTCTGAGAGTTCAGTGCTCTGAAGAGTCTAGTCCTGACCTAGTTCCTTTTAGCATCAGTTTTTTATCCTTTCTCTGGATTTAGTACAAGCTTGAAGAATTTGGATCAGGTTTTTCTTTGTGGTCTTTTCCAGAGTCAACTAATCTTAACCCTCCTCTTCTTCCTCTTTTAATAGAATAAATTGTTTAGCTGTGAATAAAGACTGAATATGGGAATGAACAACTGGAATCTGCCACCATGATACATGATATCTATCACTTATTGTGTGTTTACAGGTTTGTGTTTCACTACTAAAAGATTTTGATGATGGTATTGCTGCACCCTGCACTGCACAGAGTGCTGCCTTGTTCTTGTACCACCTCAGGCATCACATGAGTAGATTCAAACCTATTATAGTCCTGAGAAGGAAATAAAATAAAATTACATTGTTAGGTTACTTCCAAAGAGGAGGCTTGGGAATATTTTATATTAATGCATTTCTATATAGAAGAAGAATAGTTTTAAGAATTTTCCTTGGAGGAAGGATCATTTAAAATCCAACTGCATTCATTATTACACAAGCGAGGGTTTGCTCGCCTCTGCAGAATAAACTGCGTGTCTATTTCCATAGTTACCTGTATCATCATAAGGAGATGACCCTGGCTTCTAGTGTTCTGAGTGCTACAGAGTCCATCCCTGTTTAGGGCTGGTTTAGGGCTAGCCTCCTCAGGAGCAGGTTGGCATGTGCAAGCTTCGTAACACTTGGCCCAGGTTGCCTCTGGGTCCCATATGATAGTTCTGTGAGTCATGTGAATCATCCGCTCATTGTAAAATGAATCATCTATTTAAAGGTTAAGATTTCACTAATGTTGAATACACATAAAATGTCATTTTAAGGGAATCTTGTTCTCAGCTTATATATATACACACATAAATGTATTTGTTTAAATGTATTAACTGTACAGGCAACACAAAATAATTTTGAAGAGAAGGCTTACCAATTTCCTGTAAAGCCCAGTCAATCTTATTCGTTTGCCAAAATTTGAATTCGGTTCTGTAGTAGTAAAGAACATTCTACCTCATCTTTGTGAAAAGCACCTATTGAGTCCCAACAGCTTCAGCTACCTTTCACACATTTTAAAGTTGACACACTGAGTCCTTTCCTCAGTTTAGTTTCACTGTTTTTATGGCTGACTTGTCACAGAGGTCCAAAGTTTAAGCCAAATGTCCTTTCTCAAGGGCATCTGATGCTTACTTTGTTCACAAAGAGAGTTTAATGATGTAAAATGACAACTGCCCGCGTGGGAAGGCCAAAAGAAATATACTGTAAGCTTGAAAGAGAGTATGTTTAGAAAGAATGTTAAAAGTAGTTTAAGCCTAATTCCATGGAGTAAAAGGTCAAGTTGTATTTCTACTTTGTTTTACACATTCACATTTGTCTGTGGCAGAAAATACACCCATAACTCCTCTGAAGAGACTCTTGCTCCAGAATGCAGTATGTTCCAAGGCAAAGTCTCTAAACAAAATCAAATATTTTTTTAACAAGAATATATATATGCACAACATAGACATTTACACATAGGTAGCTCTAGAAACTAGTACCACATTTTAAACATAAACAAAGGAAAAATGCATTATAAAATTGTTCACAGTCCACAGATGAAAGTACTCAGCAAGATCTTAAAGCCTGAAGTTTAGGAGAGTTCTCAATTCACTCATATAAAATGACAAACAAGATTTTCTTATGTGGAGCAGGTTGCAGTGATCAGCAAAACCAAGTTTGAAGGAGACCAGCTGTGGCATTTTAGCCACGTAATACTGTATTGCCATTGCTAGTAACAGGCTAGTAACCAAATTTTCAAGGCCTCAGGAATGCAGCTTGTCAGGCTTAGTTTGCCTGAACTTTCCTTGATGTTCTTGGAGCTTTGATCTCATTTGGTTTACCTGCAACAGATTTTTTTAAAAAATAACTGGGCAGCTATGGCTACCATTTGTTTTACTTTTCCTTATATTTGTATGGAACTACCATAGTTCTTATACAAATAGTTGCAACAAGTAGTTGTTCTGTGCAAATGAGATATTTATGACTATTATAACAATACAGTGTAGAGGGAAACAGACCTAGCTTGATAGCAGTGACTTTGAGAAGTGGGGAAACAGGTTGCGGCATAGAAAAGTACAACAGGGGATGATAAGGGACATAGGCTGACACTAGAGGTGGCTGATTAAAGGAATGCAGATCTAGAAGCTGGACAAAATGTTTGAAAGTAACAAAAACAACAAAGAATAAGTGTCTAACATAAAATGCACCATATACGGTAAATTTGTGTGTGAAGTTGTAGATCAATGGAGAGCATGATGTGGAACTTCATTAGAAAACAGACCCAAATAAATCCAGAAAAGGAGAAAGGAGGGGAGGAAGAAAGAAATAGGTGGAAGAAGAAATGCATCACTATTGCTGTCTTTGCAGTGAAAGTGAAGAACCTGGAGCACAGATGCCCCGCTGCAACCACTATCTATATCCAGCCCTGGCCCTCTGGTGCCCCTGCCTGCTTGAAGAAGATTGATGCTGTCAAACTCACAGTACAAAGGGGTATTGAAAGAAGTAAGCATAACACATAATAATTTTAACTGTATTATTATTATCATTACTACAATTATTATGACTGTGTTTTGGTTTTCTGTAATAGTATTTCTTAATTTTACTTTTTTCTCCTTTGCAACATTGAAATCTGGACTAACAAAGATCCTTTGATTAGATTGTTAAGATTTACATGATACTAAAAGTCAGGTATTTGGCTTTACATATAAAGTATACTTCCTTTTTGCTCATAGCTATACTTTATTCATAAAGCAACTGGAATTCCAGTAGCATATATTTTTATTTTGCATCTACCTTGTTGAAAGATGGCTTATTACACAAAGTGAATAGATGACTAGGAGCATCTTGATGGGAATGATAGTAATATCCTTTCTGCAGATGAATAAGCATCAGACAATGCTTTTTGCTATGACATAAATCATAAATTTTTCATAGAAACAAAAAACAACAGTATTTTTGGAATAGGTATATCCGCCTTAATGCTCTCAGTCAAGCATTCAAACTTGATTGTGTCAGCTTTAGTTATAGTACTTTTATGTGCAAAATAAATAAAGGCTGATAATCAAAATACATAAATAAAGCCCATATTATGTTGTCAGAATACCTTTAAAAATTGTTTATGCACCAGACAGTGTCTCAGAGAATACTTCTGTTAAGGAAGAAGTTGTATGAATTGTTTCATTCACTGAGTGTTCCTCAAAACATTATTGAGGCAAAAAGAAAGATTCTCTTTAACTTAAACAAGTTTAAATTGGATTCTAAAACGAAGATTCCTCCTAAACATAAACACATCATGCCAATACAGATTTAGTAGGGTACCCTGGCAGTCCAGCAACTGCCCCTTCCAGAATGGCAGAGGCTGCCTGTAGGTCCTCTGCTTTATCTGTCAGCCCCATGCAGATGTCTCCATACCTTCAATAGCAAAAGATACCAATGTTCAGGTGGTTACATCATTCCTAAATGTCTGAATTCCAGAGACAAGGAAGTGTTCCCTTTCCATTTCCCAAAGTTGCTTACACTTTATTGTATATTAAATTAAATGTTATAGCAACATTTGGATGAGAACCAGCGACGCTATGGATAGAAGTCACAAAACAATCACGCAATTATTTGAAGTGGTACTCCTTCCTATTAAAATAATTGCATCTTTTTGTTGATCAAACTCTTAGCACTGGATCAAGGTATTGGATCAAACTCCTTATACTCAGCAACTTATTTTCTTGTACTTCAGGCCAGTCAATTCAATTAAAACACTCCCACTATGTATGATGAAAAGTCCTTTGCAAACATTGACTATGTTTACTGGCTGAGCTGACATTATGTCCACATTGTCAAATATCCTGTGGATATTCTTTTGTTTTCTTGTTCCATTTATTGACATGCTATGTATTTTAACGGTTGAGTATTTTAAAGCATATATACTCACTTCAAAGAGGTAATCTTGTGTTTTCCACTCGGAGGAACCTCTCCACAGACAGAATCTACACAGAGCCTTGTGTGAAAAACCATCCGGGGCCCATCTGCATGAAAGCAGGTTGTCCAGCATCTGAAGGGATGTAAAATTTACTTGCTATCTATATTATTGTTTTTGTTCTATCTTATTTAAACAGCTATTTCATTATGCCATTTGTTGTCAGGCCTTTTCTTACTGAGATACAAAAAGAGCCCAACACTAACTCTCTCTCTCCTCACCCCAGTGAAGTACATCTTTTTTATTGGATTTTAAGATATTTGTGTTTACTTACCACAATGGAAGATATTGGAAAAGTGATCTTATGACATACTGAGGCATCTCTGTTTAATTTTTAATTGTTCTGTTATGTGTGTTCATGTATAGGAGAGAGGCGGATGACATCCATAATAATGTCACTGAAAGCCTTCTTAAGAATAAAAACTAAGATGGCATTGTAATAAACAACATTTTATATTCTTTTAGATCAGAAACCTGACCAGACAGTTTTGAACTTTAATAGGATACTTTTCTGGTAAAGTACAAGAAAGATAACTGCATATGCATCAAATGAGTGGATTAGGACTCTTCAGAAGTTAAAGTTCATCTCTGCAATTAAATCAACTCTGGTAAAAACAGCAGCTTTGCAGAAAGGTCATACATGAGTGCTGAGAGGCTGCAATCCAAAGCATCTAAAATAAACAGCGAATGAACTGCCTAAGAGCTTGTAAATCTAGTCCTTCCTGTACATCTGCTGACAAAGCCAATATGTTATGGCAAGGAATTTTTTAAATAAACTTGAAAAAGAAGCTAAATTACATTGGCAGATTATTTGCATTGAAGACACTTATTGGAAATCTTGTCTGTCAATGACAAAAGTTCTATTATATTTTTCTTTCTACTTTTTTTTTATCTGTTTCCAAGTGCTAATGAAGCTGGAAATGGATCTTAATATATTCAGGAAAACAAAGAACAGGTTTTACAGAAGACAGCACTTTAAATGAGAAAAGATGAAATGTAAGATTACAGTTTAAATAAATATGCCAGGTAAAAATGGGGACACAACTAGGGTGCTTAAAAACCTGGTATATTAAAGCAAGTTACTATAAAACATTTTTCCACAATACAGTATCCAAAATCAAAAGATATTTTTTAAATAAAATTATTTTTCATTAAACAATAATAGCTTTCATTACTCATTGAAGGACTTGCACAGCCTTTCAGAGGAAAACAAAGGACCATATTACTCCACTTTTAAAAATGAAGAATCCTTCAAAAGATTTATGTGGTCAAGAATATCAGTAACAACTTGTACAAGAAGGAATAGGAAAGGATTCTGGGGAAACTAGGATGCAAAACTGCTAGAGAACATACAGCGTAATTTTCATCCAGTGTTTTGCAGGAGATAAACCATCATGCAGGAGCCTATCTGGAATATAAATAATGCAAAAGTAATTTTCTGCACTAAGGATATAGTGTAAGGATACGTTAAACAAACAAACAAAAAATTAAAAAAGGAATCTAGCATCCTATAAAAAGAGAATCTGAAACTCCATGTTTAATTTTAGAACAAATCTGTGCAGAGTTATAGTTAAAAGGGAAACAGTAGTACATGAGGTAAATATTGTTGCGTTTATACCCCTTTACACCACCTAAATCTTTTCTGAAAAGTTGAATTTGTTGATTAGTTGGAGTGGTATGAATTTTCACCACTGCGGCCAGCAGAGAAAAGATATTCTGTGATATAAGTGTGTCTACCAGCTGTGCTGGAATATATTAGTGGACTGACAGCATTTCATTACCTGTTAGCTGACTCAGCATTTCAAGTTTTAGAGCTTTTTTTTTTATTACAGTTTATATTGTCCTTAAATCATTTGTCTCAATGCAAGATGCTCAAATAAACTATCAATATTTTATAGAGATTTATTTTGCCCTCGAAGTACAATGCTCTGTGATGAACTTGTTCTTCTCATACTTCCTGCAGCTTGTAGTTAAAAATATACTAAGGCTTACAGTTGCTATCAGATTTTATTTGTGTTGACTGTTACTCAGTCTCCTCTCAGCTAAGCAGTTATATGGTTCAAAAGAAGATGGGTGACAACTCTAGCTGTGATCAGAATCTGCTTTAAAATAATCTAAGAAAAAATTATTTCACAATGATAAAAATAAGAGGAGAAATAGATAAAGGGGAGAAATGTATCCTTTTTCTTTTTTTTCCCCCACAGTGTAATTGTGAATGGGTGTCATGAAGCATAAATGGGGACTATGAATGTGTTGTGCAACTTACCCTATTTCCAATCCTCTCTTTTTATCATTTTTCTTGATTTCTTATTTAGGGATAACTAACCTAAGATGGTGCCTCATTCAGCTATTATTTTCCTGTTACTGCAACATCTGAATGACTAGTATTAATCATACCAAATAAACAAATTTGTGGCAGCCCTTGGGGAAATGAATGCGGAAGTAACTCCCTCTGTTCTTTTCCATTCTTGTTTGATTTGGCAATTTCAGTACTTATTTTGTCTATTAAAAAATACACGGATAGGTTTGAGGCAGATAAAACCAATCAAATTTTCAATGGAAAATCTATAAAACTAAAAAAGGGTCACTGTCTAACAAATATGAAAAGAACCTAATTGTATACTTTTAAAATGTAATTTTAAAACCATATTCTGATAAAAAGGTATATTTTTTACAACTTCTGAACCTTTCCGGCATGAGGTATTTTCATTTAAAGCATAAGCTTGAAAGGAACAACTATTGGTGTCACGTACCTTGAAATTAGAAACAGATTATTTCTAGATGATTCATAACTGTAATAATCCATCCTTCATCTTTACAACCGTTGCAACGGAACCAAGGTCTTCCTGTGAAACAAGCAAGGTACTGCATATGCGTGGGGATGTTTGGTGTTCAACCTGCCCAGCCTGAAACAGCAGAACCTTCCACGACACAGAAATGGAGCATAGGACAGGCTAAGTAGAGATGTGTAGGTGTCATGGTTTAATCCCAGCCAGCAACTAAACATCAGGCAGCTGATTGCTTGCTTGCTTGCTTGCCTGCATGCTCCCTCCCTCGACCCCCACCTCCTGTCCCTTGTCCCACTGGGATGGTGTTTGGGGTTTGTGTGGCAGAGTTTTGGTAGCAGGGGAGGGGCCGCAGGGCCGGCTCCTGTGAGAAGCTGCTGGAAGCTTCCCCGGCTCCAAGCCGGACCCGCCGCTGGCCCAGGCCGAGCCC
>JANXJC010000059.1:13938192-13995003 GCA_027564655.1 Leptodon cayanensis
ATTCCCACTGGTGGGGAGGAGGGAGAGAGAACCGGGAGTGGGGTTGAGGCGGGCAGCAGGGAGGGATGGCGGGAAGGTGTCCTCAGGCTTGGTTTTACTTCCCATTATCTTTGCTTTGATGTGATTGGTAGTAAGTTAAATTGATGTTGTTTCTTCCCCAAGCTGAGCCTGTCTTTTGCCCGTGCCCGTAACTGGTGAGTGATCCCTCCCTGTCCTGGTCTCAACCCACGAGTGTTTCTTTATATATTCTCCTCATCCCGCCAGGGCAGGGAGGAGTGAGCAAGAGGCTGCATGGTGCTTTGTTACGGACTGGGCTTAAACCACGTCAGATGGGGAGGACAATCGAGTAAAACTCGTGGGTTGAGATAAGAATAGTTTAACAACTAAATTAAAATAAAATATAACGGTAACATATAATAATTGAAATGAAAGGGTATATAACAAAAAAGAGAAATAAAACCCAAGAAAAGATAAGTGATGCACAATCCCATTGCTCAGCACCCACTGACCGATGCCTGAGCAGTGATTGACCCTTGTCCTAGCCAACTCCCCCCAGTTTATCTCCTGAGCGTGACTTCTATGGTATGGAATATCCCTTTGGCTAGGTTGGGTCAGCTGTCCTAGCTGTGCTCCCTCCCAGCTTCTTGTACACCTGCTTGCTGGCAGAGCATGGGAACCTGAAAAATCCTTAACTGAAGATAAGCACTGCTCAGCAACAACTAAAACATCAGTGTGTTATCAGCATTATTCTCACACTAAATTCAAAACGCACTGTACTAGCTACTAAGAAGAAAATTAACTCTATCGCAGCCAAAACCAGGACAGTGGGGTTGAGAAAAGGTAAGAATTTGACAATGTATTTATGTGTGTAACCTACTCCATGAGCTATGATGAATTACAGTATGTTTTACAGGAATTGTCATCATGTGCAATATGAAGTGTTACTGCAGTCACTTCTTGAAGCAGGTGTATCTAATACATAAAAAGTGTTAATGCATTAATAGTTTGGAAATGATCCACTGCCTATTTTTATGAACACTGTGCCGAGCTCTTTCCTTTTCTGGCTTATTAGAGATTTAATAGTGCAGATTTTCTTATTAATTCCTCCTGACAAAAATTTACTACCATTCATTTGGAGGTTCTGCGCTCTGCGTTACTTCAGATTTACCTGTATTGAATTCCATTTACAGTGTGTTAGTGTAACATCAAATCAAGTAAAAATGCATCTTATTTTTTCCCTTACAGATCCATTGCTTTTATGTCATCAATGATTTGGAAAGAAAAACCCTAAAATATCCCTCAGCAGGTAACTCACTTTTGCCTCGTTACCTGAAAGATAATTGAGAAACATAATTTTAAGGGCTATTAATGAAATATATTCTTTTAGAAAATGTTGAAAAAATAAACTCTTTTATTATTTTAAAATCTAAAAGAAATAGAGAAAAGAATGGGTTCATTCTGAATACATGGAAAATTAGAGTTAATATTATGATTTCTTGAAGGTAAAACCAGTGTCATTACAAATGTTGCTCAACTTACGTATAACCTTTTAAAATGAATGTTCTGTTGATATTTAATATTTATTAGTACATCAAAAATCAGAAATTTTCAAAAATTTGCAATGGGCAGGAATATTCACTGAATTTTAGATGGTTTTAATCACTATTTTAATAAAGTCAAAGTCAGCTATTCCAGATATAAGACTTCTCAGAACTTAAGTTGTTTGTACAGACCTAATTTATTCTCCTATATATCATATGCTTTCTAATATAGGTCTTTAATTAAATTATCAGATACTCATTGTAGTTTTTCTTAACAGTACTTAATAGTGCTAGAGGATGAAGGGGCAAACATGGGCAGATGTAATTATCCTTGATTGAATTTTTCTGTGCAACCTAAGTCATCATTTCAGAACAATGCACAGAGAATATAAATCATATAAATTTTCAGTTAATCAGAATTTTGACCAGTCAGAAACCCAATTTTAACTTGAGTGCATAGAGGGTAGTAGTGGATAGATTAAATATCCTTTACCTGATGGAACTGAATCACTGACTTGTAGTTTTTACACTAGGAGTGGATTTCTTCAGTATTGCAGTCCACCAACTGGAGCAGCTTTTCAGACTGGAAAAGGGCAAAATGGAGGTTCTGATATGAAACACTGACATCTGTTTACAGTTTAGCTTTCCTAATAAATGAAAGGCCAAGTGCTTTGCTATGAATTCAGAAGGTGTAATTATATGAGCCTTCTCTTACAGCTGTGTTGGAAGCTGTGCTCTGTCAGGCAGGACACATGGTTTCCCAAGCCATTTGGAAGAGTAAATCATGGGGCAGGCAGCTATAACTGGTAACCATTTTCTGCACTTTACACTGTTCATTTGATAAACTCATATGCCTTAAATATACCTTATGCATCCACTGAGACACCTTGCCTTAGGAAGACTTGCCTGATTTTCCTGAAGCACAAGAGGCTAACATGCTTCTGATCTATGTGAGAATAAATGCCTCGCTAGTTGCTGTAAACAACTTCATACGGAGATAAAAATATGTACCTTTACTAAAAATTTCATGCTCGAGTACAAATATGGACTTGTAGTTGGAATGACAAAAAAGATCTTAAGTGTCTTTTCAATACTCTTACCCATGCACTGTTCATTATCCATATTTTAGTCTGTACTAACATACTTCAGATAGTACGTGTGACAAAATTTTAAGGTAGCATATCCTAGCATCAAAAATTTAATGAACATATACATAAAACAATATTAACTAATGCTTTAGTTATAACAGTTATGGGGTTTGCTGTTATTAATAATACTATAATATATTATATAATACTGTAATAATACTATAATATATAATTAAAACTATAATATAATAATATAGTTTATAAATAAATTTTTTATATGAGGAAACAATCTCAGCAACTGTGCTTTAGAAATTAGTGAATTAGCAGAGTAAGTACAATCTTTAGAAGTCAAGATGCAAGATGAAAAGAATACCATTTAGAACTAGAATACCATTCTAGTTTAAAGAAAATTCTTTAACTTAGAAATCATTAAAAATAATTTTGACTTGTCTCTGAAATACCTGTTTTTTATTGTCTCATTCACTATGAGCCAAGTCATAGAATTCTGCTTAGGTATATTACCCAAATAATCCTTTCTCTAAACTAATAATAAAGTAGCAAGGTATTTAGATCACTACCCAAAATGGTAAAAGTTAATGGCATGATAATGTCTACGATACAGGCAATATGACTATTACCTGACTATTAAAATATACACTGGTTTGTTTATTTTAAAAACAACTATATGGATATATGAAATGCTTATTAAATGCAAAATGAGGATCCAGGGTTATTGTGGATACTGTGCTGGACACAAATGAAGTATGTGGTTTTATCACAGAAGAGAGTTTAAGGACATGGTTTAG
Source organism: Leptodon cayanensis (assembly GCA_027564655.1). Classification (NCBI taxonomy): domain Eukaryota; kingdom Metazoa; phylum Chordata; class Aves; order Accipitriformes; family Accipitridae; genus Leptodon; species Leptodon cayanensis. The sequence goes on from JANXJC010000059.1 coordinate 13,941,628, forward strand.
TGGTGGGCTTGGCAGTGCCAAGTTATCAGTTAGACTCAATGATCTTAAAGGTCTTTTCCAACCTAAATGATTCTATGATTCTATAAGCACCTGTACATGACATAAAAATAGATGTAAAGCCTGTAAGACAGGAGAAGGAGGCCTTTCTCTTTTCTTACTAGAGCTAAGGCTCAGCTGGAGTGGTGTCCAGTTTGGGGTATTGCCATTCAGGAAAGAAGTGAACAAACTGGAGAGTATCCTGAGAAGAGAAACATTTGTCTGAAGTTTAGAAATATGCCTTACAGGAAAGAATGAAGAAATATGGGTTTGGTGGTTTTGCCCAAAGCAAAGAAATTTGAGGGAGACAACCTTGGAACAAATAGAGAAGGTGACACAAGAAAATCCTCATGGTGTCTATATGATTACATTATGGCAAGGAATGCTCAAGTTAAATACTAGGGAGCGTTTTCTAGAAAATTGTGCAATTGAATAAATCACTTAATGAGGTTGTGGAACATCTATCTTTAGTCATACTTACAGATATGCAGGACAAGTGGCTATCAGGAATAACAGAAATACATGTCCTTGCATATGATCCTGCACTGGAACAGCAGATATGATGTTCATGAACTTTCAGTCATATTTGTTTTATGGTTACTGCACACATTTTTATTGTAAAGGAATTCTGCTTATGATGATTGGTTATATTCTTTTTATTTATAGATAGCTTTCTGAAATACTTTTCTTACTTTCTTGTCCTTTTCATCATCCAGACAATTGGTTTTATTTGCATTGTTTGACTAGAAAAGTGATCAGGTGGTCTTGAATTACAGGAAAACAGAACGAGCAAACAAAATCTGCTTTGTTCATGACAAAAGAAACACAAGTGTACAAAAATCTCTTCTTTTCTTCAGATCTTTTACTATTTTTAAGAAAAAATATTAGGAAGAATTTTGGAACATGCATTTAAAGTAGCTCTAACACATGCATTTCTTAACTAGAAAGTTGAGTGTATTCTATTCAATGCATATTTGTAATGCTTTTTACACACTCTTGAGCTAGCTCCTGAGATAGACAAACATTTCAGTGATTTTTTTGATAATACCCAGCTATGGGGCAAGTTGAACCGACTGCACGTACTCTATAAAATCATGAAGGTAGAAATACTTTCCAATGAATTGAACCGACTATAAATAGGTGAATTGATGCTTCTAGTTGGAAAAATTCTTTCAAACATCCACACTGGCTTTAATCTTTGTACATATTTTCTCATGTAGCAGGTTACGGGAACAAAACAATCCTTAGATATGTATTCAATGCAACAATGTTATAATAACATAAATTTCTGAAATTCTCTGGACAGATTTATGATTATTGCTATTTGCATTAAACTCAGGACTGAGTCTTCAACAAAGACTTTGTATTAATGAAGAGCCTTTGAAATAAGTTTCTTTAAGGACAAAGAGTGAAAACAGGGGTCAGCTTAGAGAAGAGAGGGGAAAAAGGGTTGTTGGAAAGTATTTGCAAGGAAAGTTTTCTAGCATGGAGAGTTTAAAGGATTATATGTGTAGGAAAGGGGAGGAAAACCTGCTGTAGAATGCATTAAGATTAGGGTTTCTTGGTGAAGTAGTTCTAAACTTCTCTACAGATGCACTATTTTCACTGTAATGTCTTTTCTGTATTGTCCTTATTTCATATATGCTCCCCAGTTATTTATTTTGCCACATGTAAGAGTTGAAACAAGAGGAAGCAAAGATCTGCAAAGTTACAGAATGTAGTTTTATTAATTTTAAGTGATAATGAACATAATTTGTCAGAAATACTTGAGTGAAATCCTTAAATTAAGGTGCCATCTGCAAGACCTGAGCCTCATAATAAATAGTTAGTATTCATTGATGACCATCATATTATGGGCCTTCTGCATATCACTGCCTGTGAGCCTTTGACTCTCATTGACTCCCAGCCACAAGCTACAGCAATATGATTTCCTCTGTCTATTAAATCTAGTCTACTGTTACTCCTTAACCTAAATTTCAGCTTACAGAATGCTCTGAAGAAATTAATACATAAGTGACGTAGTTTTCTTGTAAACAGTTTTGTAAAACCAAAAATAGTATTAATCCTCAAACCACCAATCAGCCAGGCCCAAAATACTGTGAAACATGATTTAAACTCGTAGTTCGCAACTTCACTACTATGAGAATTCTACAATCGCTGTATTTTATAATACAGTGAGTAAGCTTGGTTAGTTCTGATTTCCTTTCACCACTTTCAATGGAGAAGAAGGGATGTAGAACAATCATTTACCGTCTTTTTTTTTCTCTGCCTTTTTTCCCCTCACTTCTGTCTTTACAAAAATGAAGAATTTCCATGTTCATTTGGGATTTACAGATTAAAAGGAGGAAAGATGAGGAAAGTGATGAAAAAAATAGGTATTGGAAAACTCATTTCCTTTGAAAATCAAAATGACTGAGACTCATTAGAGCTTTTTTAAAAGCATGTATTCATACCTTCCTGTGATCAAAATCATCTAGAATTAAGTATTGAAATGCTATTTAAAGCCCTCCAGATTGCTGGCCCCAAGACCCTATTTGCTAAAGAAAAAAGGTAATGTTGTCATTGCAGTGGTATATTCAGCAACATCACTGTGTAAGAGGAAAATAGTGCAGCATTATTAACTCTCACTTTCATAAGAAGTGAGCCCAGAAAGACATTTTTTAAAGTGATACACATAGGTCATTTGTAACACCCATCATCTTAGCAGGGAAAATACATGTCAAACCAGTAGACGTAGACACAATGATTTTCGGTATTATCGGTAGATAACATGGGGCAAATGTCTTGTGAATGTAAAATCATCTGGTCCAGGTAGAATAAGAATGCAGCCATACTTCTGTAGATTGGATTATCAGGCCATATAACTAACGATCCACTCTTTGGAGGATTTGATTGATAGTTCTTGTTATTCTGGAGACTCTTCTAAAAGTCATCTATTACTGCTTACGATTATATAATGCAAAAGACATGGCTAATGAGGCGGAAATATTCTGAAGATACTCGGGTGAATTTTATGCATGTGGGTATATTAGCATCTGCACTGAATTCAATAGCTAAAATCAGAACTTCACGTCTTCAGATACTACTGAAGCTACTATGTTTTAGCTACTACTGGCTAATATTAAATAATGTTGGGCTAATGACACTTCAGTGTATTAAAAAAATTATCTATCTTGCCATATTATTTTAAAAGAAATAAAAATGTTATCTTTTACTTCTATCAGTAAATAAATGGCAGCCATTCAGTCACGTGAATAGTTGGCAAAGGTTTTGTGTTGTAGAAGTAGAAATAGCAAGTGTTTTTCCTCTTTTCATTCAGATCATTACATAGTCAGATTAGTGGTTAAATAGTGCTAGTTTTCCTTTCCCTAAGTGGCCTTGGAAAGCAGAGCCTGTAATTTAGTAACAGCTGCAAGGAATTAGCTGAAAACAATCTACTACAGACATAGACAATTCATATTAAAACAAACAAAAACAAGCCATTCACAGCCTCATCCCCCAAGTTTATTCAAACTGCTCATTCAAATTGTTCTGATGTTCTTCCCCTGGGTGATGAAAAGTGTGAAGCATGTTGCCATAAAAAGTAAATTTTAAGTGTTTATAATGTATATAACTATACCTAAAATTAATTCAACTTATTTTTATTTTCAGAAGTTAACAGATGTAGAGAACCAGTATGTTCAGTCCAGCAAATCAGGTATAAAAATTATTTTAGCATAATTGTTCATGAGGTTTTCTTAATACTGAGTAGCATTATCTAAGTGCTGGAGCACTTGTCTACTCTCCTACACCTAAAAAAAAAAAATCCACTCTTGCCACTGTCTTGGATTTTCCATAGCATGGGCAAAGAAACACTGATGTTCCTACTTCTGTGCTAGGCAGAGCTGATCAAAGTAGCAGTGTCCCAACATACAGCAGCAGTAGTTTCTCGGGGTGCAAGAAGTGCATACCATGTACATACTGTGTACTTCTGCTATATACAAATCATATTTTGGGGATGAATTAATCACAAATAATTAGAGGGATGGGATTCATTAAAACACCTCATTTAAGATCTGTATATGTAGGTATGTACATGTGAGATATATCTAAACTCCCTAGACAGGGATCTAGTCACTATATACACTGGACTCCAGAGAATTATGTAGGAGAAAAAAAATCTGCTGTGAACACAGTGAATCCTTATGAGGGGCTTCTGTTCAGCTGTCTATATACAAGCATCTAAAGCTATCATCTGCAATATGTGACATGGGACAAAATGGAGACAAGGTAGGGTACCCAGGAGTGTCTCAGATGGGCCTAGGTTGGCTGACTGTGAGCAAGTAAATCAGGCGCAAGTTTCCCACCTAGTAGTCATTAAGTATAAACATTGGAGGTATCCTAAGTGTTCCTTCCATAGGAATGTCTCAGACAGAGACCCCAGTTTCCTCTCGGTTGTAATCAAATGAAATGGGTAGAATTGTTAGAATGTTTTTTTCTTTGTTTCGTTGTTGCTTTCACGTGCTGCCTTGTCTTACTTGATCCTTTGTTGTGGTATGCAATTTTAACTTTGCTGTCATTAATACAAGACAATGAAAGCCTCAAGAAAAATGTACATGACACAATGCCCAGAGTGTAAATATTCTGTTTCTGTACAGACTTACAAGTATCAGGGGCAGGGTGAGAAAAAGTTACTCATATTCAGTGATGTTTATAAGAATATCTGAATGTTTTTCTTTGGATGTAAAGGGGAATAAATGTTTTATATTATATAAAATAATCTACTCTGATTGCAGATCCTTAGATGACCATTTCACAAACTGTGTTGCATGCCTTCCTTTGTCTACTACCAAGTGAATTTTAAAAACTTACACATCTATTTTGCTTAGCATAATGATCAAATTTTGGTATTATGAACAGAAGTAATAAACCCACTCCTTCGTATGCCGCCCCTGACCATCTGGTATGTTTTTATGCCTCATCCAGAAGAGCATGACCCACAGTTTTTGGAAACATAATCATAAATGCATTTGTCTCTCTTTGATTAGAGTGTATTTTGGTTTTATTGATGGCAGCTTGTTTATTGACTGTACCGACAAAATCTTATTTTCCAAGAGATGCCATTGAGTTTGATGTTGCCTGATTGTATGACCTTCAGCTGCAGAAATCCATCTGAGATATTACTACTAAATTAAGCAGATAAAATAAGATGTTCCCGTAAATGAAGACAGTGAAAAAAATCTAATGAAAGATTGTTTTTAATAATTTGCTATTTTCTTATTTTTTTATAAGCCTTTAAATGACAAATGCACTGTTCAGCTCACCATTTTGTAAGCCAAAATGTGAAGGTCAAGCTGTTGTAAATGCATGTTTTAACTGATAAAATTCCTTTGTCTTTTATGGTACAATGCATATAAAATTATTTTATGTGCTTAAAAGCCTAATTTTTATGTACTTAAGTGTTTGTATTAGTGGCTTAATCTTATGTTCATAGACGTTTAAGCTGGCTAAGATGAGATTTTTCTCCATCACTGCTGTAGTATTTCTTGTTTTATACAAGAAGTCTACATCTAAGTCTAAAAAACTCTGTCAAAACATTGATCTGACCCTATCAGACTATTTTCATTATCTATATAATTTTAATATTTCTGAAGAATGAATAATATGGTTATTATAAATGTCCATCTACCATAGCCTAAGTTGCTTGTTATTCAAAAACACTAAAAAGAAGTGATATGAAGTTTACTAAGATTCAGTTTTACTTTTCCTCATTTTCCTCTGACTTCTTCAAACTCTTCCCCCCCACGCCCACTCCAGCATTCCATTTTCTCATTTTGTTAGACATTAAAAATTGCTGTTCTGCTCAAACCAAAGGTATGTCAAATTTCTCACTAGATGCTTAGGGAAAACACGTAAATAGTATAACATGGTTGTTACGATCCTTCATCATCTATATTCTTTCAGATTCTGGCTTAACATTTAGGAACTTTCTGAGGCAGAATGTACATCCGGACCAGTGCGATAATAGCCAACAAATCTTTATTTGCCCAACCTCTTTTTGAACCCCCTCTTTTGCTCCTTAATATGTTGTTAGTATGAGATTAATGTTATGGTTAAGTACTTTGGTTATTCCTAATAATATGCTTTAGATCATTATCCAATTGATTTCCATATTTTTTCCTCTTTTTTTCCATATTATTAGAAAAAGCCAGTAACCACTTTTTATTTACTTTCTTCAAGGCATTCACAACTTTACAGACTCCATCTTATCTTCCATGGGTTGTTCCTTTTCAAGCTGAGAAATACACCCTCTTCGGTGTCATTTCATATAGAAGTCTTTCCATACTTCTGATCATCCTTTTCATTCTTCTCAGTACTTTGTCTAAATCTGCTAGATTTTTCTGAGATGGCTGATTAGCACGTTATTTAGCATGGAGTATACCATGCATTTATATGACAACATTTGTTTGTTTGTTTGTTTAGTTTTATTCTATACTCCTTCACTCTTAATTTCTGCTATGACATTTGCCTGTTTAAAATTACTCTGAGTTTTGAGAATGGTAATCGCTAATTCAAAGACTATCATTCTGTCTCCACAGTTAAGGTGATATTTTGATGTGTGCTTTACATAGGATTTATGAACACTGAATTATCTCTGTCATTTTTTTATCACTGAATAAAACGAGCTCCTTCTGTAACATTTTGCAGTCACCTTTCTTTTTTACTTTCTTGGAAAAATGTTTGTCAGCTCATTATTCACTCCCTTATATAAATACAATGAATATCATAGGTCACTGCATAGATCCTTCTGGGACCCTGAGGGTAAGCTCATTCCAGTGTGGAATACAACCATTTATTCCTGCACTTCATCTTTGTTTTCTTCTTTTTGTGTCTTCATTTTCTTTATTAACCACATATAATCATCCATTGAAGAATTTTCCTTGCTTTTCCCTTACAGTTAGTGTCTTCAGAAGCCTTTTTGAAGGCTTATGTTTTTATTGTTTTCTATCCTCTTTCCATTTTCACTTTCATTTCCATTTGATACTTTTCTCCCTTTCTTGCTGATCTTTATTTTATTTTTCAGGCCAGTTCATATCCTTTCCAAATATTTCCTCTGCCTTTTTTTTTCACTTTTGCCTTCTTCATGATGTTTCTTTTTAAAAAAAAAGTCCTTCCTTTTTCCATGTTTAAATCTATATATCTTATTTTCTTTGGTTTCTACATTATCTATTTTATTATTTTTCCTCATATTCTTTACCTAGGAAATCCTTTTATTTTCTCCATTTTGGAATCAATACATATGGAAATCACAGAATCATAAAATATCTCGAGTTGGAAAGGACCCATAAGGATCCTCAAGTCCAACTCCCTGCTCCTCGCAGGACTACCTAAAACAAAACCAAAAGCATTGCTGAGACCCTACTTGAACTCTGATGGCCTTGGTGCCATGACCACTTCCCTGGGGAGTCTGTTCCAGTGATTGACCATCCTCTCAGTGAAGAACGTTTTCCTAACGTCTGATATGAACTTCCCCTGATGCAGCTTCATTCCTTGTGTCCTATCTCTGGTCACCAGAAAAAGGAGATCAGCACCTCACCCTCGGCTGCCCACCTTGAGGATGTTGTAGACTGCAGTGAGGTCACCCCTCAGCCTTCTCTTCTCCAGGCTGAACAAACCAAGTGACCTCAGCTGCTCCTTGCAAGTCTTGCCCTCGAGACCTTTCATGATCTTCGTCACCCTCTCCTGGACACACTCTTAACAGTTTGATGTCCTTCTCATACTGAGGCGCGCAAAACTGCACGCAGTACTCGAGGTGCGGCTGCGATGGTGTGGTGTATTGTGGGACAATCACCTCCCTTGACCAGTTAGTTATGCTGTGCTTGTTGCACCCCAGGACATGACTGGCTGTTCTGGCTGCCAGGGCACACTGTTGACTCATATTCAACTTGCCATCGACCCAAACCCCCAGATCTTTTTGTGTGAGGCTGCACTCCAGCCTTTTGTCCCCCAGTTTGTACATATAATCAGGATTACCCTGTCCCAGGTGGAGAATCCAGCCCTTGCTCTTGTTGAATTTCATATGGTTGGTGATTGCCCAGCTCTCTAGCCTATCTGTCTGTGAGATCTCTCTGTAAGGCCTCTCTACCCCAGGGGGAGTCCCCAGCTCCTCCTAACTTAGTATCATTGGCAAACTTAATGGACATTTGATTCTTCTATCTAGATAATTTATAAAAACATTGAAGAACACTGGCCCTAAAATTGAGCCCTGGAGAACCTCACTGGTGACTGGCCATCAGCCTGATGTAACTCCATTTAATATAACTCTTTGAGCCCAACAAGTCAACCAATTGCTCACCCAACGTATTATGGACTTGTCTAGCTGTATGCTTGACATTTTGTCCAAAAGGATACCGTGAGAGACAGTATCAAAAGCTTTGCTAAAATCCAAAAACAATGCATCTACTGGCTTCCCTTGGTCAACTAGATGAGTGATCTTGTCATAAAAGGAAATTAAGTTAGTTAAGCAGGACTTCCCCTTCATGAACCCATGCTGGCTATGACCAATGTCTGCATTGTCTCTCAAGTGTTTTTCAGTAACTCCTACAACAACCTTCTCCATAATTTTATCAGGCACTGAAATGAGACTGACAGGCCTGTAATTACCAGGGTTTTCCTTCTTACCCTTCTTGAAAATGGGTTAACATTTGCCAGCTTCCAGTCAATTGGGATCTATTCAGGCTCCCAAGACCATTAAAAAATAATGGAGAGAGGTCCTGTGATGACATTGTCCAGCTGTTTCAGTACCCTGGGATGAATCTCATTCGGGCTCCACAGATTTATATGCATCTAGGTGGAGCAGCAAGTCTTGAACAATTTCAGGGTTGGCTGGGAGTTTATCATCCCCCCAGTCATGGTCTTCCAACACAGGGCTCTGGGGGACCCAGAGCTCATAATCAGTCTTGAAGATGGAGGCAAAGGCAGCATTAAATGTCTCTACTATGTCTACATCCCTATTTGTGAGGTGACCAACCTCATCAAGTGATGGACCAATGTTCTCTCTGATCCTCCTTTTGCTGTTAACATATTTTAAAAAGCCCTTTTGTTGTCCTTCACAGTGCTGGCCATCTTGAACTCTAATTGAGCTTTGGCTGCATGAATTTTCTCCCTGCAGTGGTGAACAACATCTCTGTAGTCCTCCCGTGTCACCTGTCCTTGCTTCCAATGCCCATACACTTTCCATTTCCACCTAAGTTCTAGAAGATCCCTGCTCAGCCAAGCCAGCCTTCTTAGAATCAGATTTTTTTCCCCAAGACTACATTAGATTGGGGTTCATGGTCTATTGTATAGATTACTACATGTTACACTTCTAATACGGTCATAAAAAGAAAATCAAAATTTCAAGGAATTTTTTTTTGTCAGGTTTATTGCAGCTGTGATTCCACTAGCAAAATAAACTCAAACAAGAATATTAAACCTGACTGAAGTATTACAAATTTAGATTTTTTTTTCCCGGAGAGTTTTTTCCAGAAACACACAGATATTTCTTTTCTCAGTTTTCTAGCTTTGTCACAAACCAGCTACATAATATGACAATAAGGAAGAGATTTTAAATGTTTCCAGATGTATTTAGGTATACAATATACTTTATGTAATGATCTCACTTGTTAAAGACCTTTTGAAAAGGACTGTACTAAACCTGTCTGTGTTGTAGGAACCTTAAAAGATAATTCTTCTTAAATTCCAATTGAGGAGAACACAACAACAGCCTTCAAAGTAAAAAAAGTTCCTAATCAGAAATGTTAAAAAGGATAAACTCTGTTGTGCAGTGCTAGAACGATAATGACTTTGTTCAGCATGGTTATTGATTAGCAGTGTGAGCTAATGAAGTGTGCACCATTATGACATTTATCACATCTCTTTCTCTGAAATAAATTATAGTCTTTGGTGTAAAAGAAAATGTAGAATACGATGGTTGGGGTTTTTTTTCAGCTACTGTATTCAGAAATCATATTTTAGATACAAGGCATGGGATTCAGTTCTCCCCTGAGCTAGATGTCTGTACCTGAAATGTTCCTCCTCTGAGTTACTGGAGAGATAGAAAGCCTTCTTGAGGACAATTCACCTGACAGCTAAGGTTCTTGGGACGAGATGAATCAGCAGCTAAAAAACTTTATTTCTTTCCATTGACTGTAAAGGGAGTGAAGAGTGATTAGTTAACCAGTGTGCTTAGATGCTGTGGATGTCTCCATTTAGTCAGATGAACCATATCCATGATTGCCACATTTTTGGGGGAGCAATCATTCAACTGAGAGAAAAACATCCAAACACACACACACCCCCCACACCACCACCACACCACCCACGGAAAAAAAACCCACCTACTCTTACATTCTGGTCCAATCTTGCTCTCAGGCACAATGTTTTCCAAGCTGAAACTTGCTGGTGCAACTCCAAATTTTTATTGCTAATGCACAAATTAATAAATTCTGTAAACAAAGTTAAATAAAGCCAAGTTTGCAGTTGCTTTGCGGTGTTAGAATATCACAAGTTACAGCCAAATTGCATTGGTGACTCTACCATTGATTGTTCACAGAAACTATTTTATTTCAGGGACAAATCATACTCTTCATTAGGGTGTGGTACTCGTTCACAGAGAACAGCACATGATTCTACTGGATTTGCCTGAAACAGAAGTATTTCAGAAGAAGCAGCTGCTCTGAACCCATTGTGTGGTGTCATCTGTTAGTATAGGAATAGTGATGTTCACAGGTGAAGGACTACTTTGTTCTAGGACTATTTAAAAAAACTAAGACATTTTTGTCAGAAGAATTAATTCCTTAGTTATGTATTTTAGAGAAGATTCTTATTGAATGTCGCTTTTTGCCTCTACTTATGAAGGTGGAAAATAGGATGCTATTTCAGTTCTGTGATGCAAACTGTTGCACCACATCCAGACAACTGAAGTTAATTCTCTTCAGGCAACCACATGGAAACCTCCAGTTTGGATAGCAATGGAAGGAACAATGTGAAATAATTGTAATTTTCCTAAATAATAACTTCAAAAATGATAGCAAGTAATCTGTTAGAGGATTAGGTTAAAATAGTAAACAAAGGAGACATGCCAGAAGAAGAAAATTATTCTTTAACCTTCAGTTACCTGATCCAGGAACATTTTATGAGATTCTGAGGCTAGCTGTCAAACCTGACATCCCAGTCTGGTATGATCGCAGTTATTAGATCTGCTTCTTTTGAAAAGAAGTAGCATTCAATTATAAACACAGTATAGAAAAGTAAAAAATCAGTACAAACTAATTAGCTAATAATCTTTTTTACAAGTGCAAAATATAGACAATTAGTTGATTGTAAGTAACAGATAAAGTCTAAGATATTAATGTGTTACTTTAGAAAGAATGTTATTACAATGCTCAAAACCTGACTGCTTATTTGTACTCTGTAGAATATTTTAAACCACTGTAAATTCTAATGCAAGTCTAAATCCTTCTAGATTCCAACCTGTTTTATTTCTGATATTCAAATGATGATGTGTAATATTGTTGTTGGCTTTCCACTAAGACCATTTTGTTTGCCTTGTTGTTGATAAACACTTCTATGTCTGACTTGGTGACAAGTCACTAATGTCAGCAAATGATACCTTACACCCAGCAGAGACTAAGGAAAAACTATCCTTTTATAGCAATAAAATATCTTAAAAAAAAAAAAAAATGGCAACAACATTTGAGCATTTTATTAACATTATGTTAATCTTCACTGTGATCAATAATTATTTTGAATATGCATTAAATCTCACAGTGTCATCCTTTGAATTTGAATTTTACATTATTTAAAAGGCACGTTGAATCAACCTGTAACTTTTCTTGCCTGCTCATATGCTGTCCAATTTCACTTTCATTTTCAGAACCTACATAGGATTCAGTCTGGGGCAAAATTATTAGAAAGTGTTTCGGTTAAAAGAGTTTGGGAATCTTGGTATTGCTCAGATCAGAATGCCTAACTGAAAAACATGATTAGCACATGAGTCAGAAGCTGGTTCAGTATTGTGACAGACAGGTAAACTTTTATGAGGTCTGCTTTACCTAGTTGTCCCTTCTGGTTTTATGATTATGCGTTTCTATTCTCCAGTGCTTTCATGGAATGAGTGCAGTACATATTGTTTTCTCAGTGTTCTTCATAGTGTTATATAACCCTATTTTAGAAACGCAAGCAACAGTATTTCAAACTTTAAATTTATGACTACTCACAGTAATATTTTTAAGCCTGCAGGCTCCCAGTGACTACAAAGTTCAGTTGTTCCAGCCGTAGTGTTGTGGATGTACAGGTGTAAAGTGAAACAAAATGCAGAGTGAGCATAAGTATAGTTGAAGGGAATTCACTGTTGTTGCACTATCTGAACAAACTATACAATCTGAAACAAACATGTGTCTACATGGTGGATAAGATTTATTTAATCATTTCAGGTGTTTACACCAAATGTATTTCAATTAACTGTTTATCCTACACTCCCTTTACAATCAATAGAAAGTGTCAATAGGCACTTTTTTGGTCACAATCAACCTAGCAAATGCAGGTTTCTTCTTAATGTTGAAAGAAGGGTTCCTAGGGGAGGATAGGACCTCTGGTTGTAATGCAGATGTCCAGAGGTTAGGCTGGATGAATTCCACCAAGTTATTTGCAAAGCAAACAGCTATGCTGTCAAGTGTTGTGATCTTTTTCTTATGTTCTGAACTAACATATATATACCAACAGTGTAGTATACTCCTTAAAGTACAAGAAGTCCAAGTAATTTCTGATAGCTATCTTAAGCAAGAACCTATGCAGAAAGATGTGGTATTTTCTGTAGTTGAATGGGGAAAGAGGAAGTCTGAATGAAATTAGATGTCTCAGGTGTTTTCTGGAGAGGGCTGCTAGACATCTGCAAAATTTATGTGTGGCAGGCAAAGCATGAAAGGAGTTCTTCTTCGGACTCAACTTCATTCTCTCAGCTGGGGAGAATAAGACCCAGAGGCTCTTGGACAGAGAGTTTTAGAGAACTTCAGGGACAATTACTGTGGGTCTGGCCTGCTGACAGGAAGGGCTTCCAGATTACTAATTTCCAGGTCACTAGTTTCTGTCAGTGAGAGAAAGTAAAGATTTCAGTGACTAAAGCTCAGGAGGCTAGTATCAATTGAAAGAGTTACCAGTCATTAATGGTTACATTTCTATGAACTTATCCATCATGCCAACCTGTAATTCTTGCATTTGACATGTGCTTTTGTTATATGGAACACTGAGAGTCAAATATAAGTCAGATTTATAGTAGCATGTGGTGGCAGAGTCTTGTCTCATACCAAGGTTGTCCAGAAGTCTTGGAAAACACTGTAGGTACAGAGTACCATGATTTAGTTAGGTCTGATGGTATACGAGTTCACACATCTTGGTGCCCAGGATCGTTTCATGAAGTCTTCATTGTCATTGCATGAAAAAGGACACAATCTATCAAAGTGGATTTTTGCTCTGCATATGCTGTATGCCTGTATGGATATCACAAATCCTCCGTTTAGATTACCTGTCACATCTACTCTCAGAAATTAGACATGCTTGGGGACACTGTTGGCCACTGTCTCCTTTTGGCATAGCTATCTCAGCCCCAGCAACATCATGGCTGCAAGCACATTGTCTATTAAACAACTATTCTCTTAGTTTTTCCTGCAACTCTCAAACCGTTCTTGAGAATTGTTTAGAAAAATGCTAGCTAGCACAGGACAAATTTTTGGCAGGGAATATTCTCAGTGTTTTCTAGCAAAGATGATCTTGCACTACTGTCCAAAAGCATTCCTAGGTACATATGATTTCACTTGGAAGATGCAGACTTCTTACACCATTCTATTACATTTTTTAAATCTCCCTTTCCAAGCTGCTACTCAATGTACTGATGCTTATTTTAAGGAAAAACGTAGAGATAACAGTAAGCTGTCTCCTTCACTGACTGCTTTGATAGGCAGGAAAACATCACTGACACTTAGAGTGTCATCCTTTGTCTATTAGCACTCAGTGAAATGGTAGGGACAGTTCACATTTCAATGCTGCGTGCCTGTACTGACATGACTAGTATCCTACGTTAACACACAACACAGATAGCAGGAGACATCTTTGGAAGAACATCTTAGATTAAAGATATGTTCACGGTCCTCATACTTCATGACTCCTTGTCTATGCTCCATGCTCTGGAAAATGTGAGTTTACACTATGACTGTGACTTGTAGTGTTTCTGCAAGCTTTTGCCTCCTGAAATTGAAAGGAAAATTAATAGTGTTTTCTGTTTGTATTTTTTTCTGTATTGATGAGAGCTGTACACTTCTTATCACAGGAACTATTTTTACAAGGACAGTATTATTATTTTAAAAGACATAATAAATATCACACATCAGACAAAGTAGAACAATTCTATTCATAAAACATAGAGAAATTTTTAAACAATATTGATTTCCTTTGAAGTAGTCTGATGCATGTAGTTACATTGGCTGTGTCTATACTAAATTGCAACGCAGTGCATCACAGTGAACCTTAAGAACCTGGTCCCCCAATAATGCTGGATGAAAGACATGCTGGAGTGTCCCAAGGCTCTCTTTACCCTATGTGAGTGGCATCTTTATTCACAGAAACCAGGAGGCAGGAAAGGCTGGTGTGCATTCAAATCTTACTCCAACATAGTATAAGGATACTGCAAAAATGGGACCTGGGAAATGCTCCTGGTTCTTATAAAGGAGACATCATTTGATATCTACCATACTCTGTGGAGAATCCCAGTGAGATAAGTGAATCTGCAAAAACAGTGACACTAAATGCAAAAATGAGTCTTCAGATTTGGCTCTGTGTTCTAAAAGCAAAGTGAGTTGCTGCTCTTGAAATCAAAATGTAATTTTCAATTTCTTTCAAAAGCCTTGGGATTTCTCTTGGTGTCTTAGATCCTGGGCTCTATATAGGGTTCAAAATGGAAAGAAAGATGTTTTTATATCTAGTGGTCTGAAAGTTCAAGGTTCTAATGTTTACCATAACAGGCTTTTAAAATAAAGTTTGACAACCAGTTCCTAATAAAAAACGTCCAGATGTGAATTTCATTACACCCTCTAATGGCATAACAGGCATATTAACATTGTAAAGAGGTGAGACAATGTCAAGCTTTATTGTGTTGGGAGGAGTTCTTTTTTAACTCAAAGTGCATATTTGCTTCTGGTTTTTTGCTTGTAAGCGCAACTTGGGCATACAAGAACATTTATTCCTGCAGTGCATATGCAATGCTTAGTCCTTTTTCCTAATGAGTGCTAGGAGAGAATGTACTAACTGAGATCCCAAATTATCACTGCAAGTTCCAAGTGGATGGAAAGAAATGTGTTATGTCTGCCTGCCTTCTTGCCTTCGTTTCACTGATGCAGAAAATTTTTGCAAATCATTAGGGACTAGGGGAAAGGCAGAAGGAATGGCTTCCCTGTGCAGTCTGTTCATTATATCAAAGTCTCATCCACTCCTACAAACAGATACTAATACATCCCAAATGGATGTGTGTACAGGACTGTGACCTAAAAGGGACATAAAAGGAAAAAAATCTAAATTTTAACTCTGTGATTCTACAACTGATATCCACAGATAGAAAGTACTTTGTGGATTAAATCTTATGACCACAAACTTTGGGACCAAGCAGCACCCTTGCCCTTCTAGTTTTAAACTACAGTGACTTCCCTCAGCCTTCAGGTAGCACGCCACTGAATCCCAGCGCAGCCTTGGACTGCAAACTATGTGAAAAAAAGGTTCCTTCCCCTTCATATTATTTAGAGCCAAGTGCAAATTTAGGCCTGAACAAACAATTAATAAGTTCTCTGCTTCGGATCTGTTTTTTTAAAGACATTCTTTAACAGTTTCAAAGGTATTGTAGATAATACTTCTTTTAACACTTTTATATTTACCTTTTACCATTATTAAGTAGCATATTTTCTTACGCATCCATGTGTAGTGGACACAGTCCAAAACTTACAGAACAGATAACTCACATGAAACTCACATGAAACCAGGGATACTGCCCTGAAGAAAATGAAAGACATATGGTGTTATAGGTTTAGTGGAGGCTATTCCCCAGTGGATAAATTTAATTCCTCTTCCATCATCACTCACTATCAACTAATAATGTTTAAGCAGAGTGCAAGTCATGTGGAACAAACATAGTATTTCATTTTTGTAAGACCAGAAGGCTAAACCCTAATTTCAGAGACAATAAAATGTATGTACTTTGACATATGCATGTGGATTGATGAACTCAGTAAGGCCTTCCTTCCTCCTTCTTCTATGTGTTATTACCAACTGCCTTGCACTTCAGATTCTGTAATTTTTATTGGAACCTCTGTCCTTAAATATGCATATAAAACAAAAAAAAGGAAAAGCTCCTTAAGACTCATGTTAAACAACGTATACATTTGTGCCTTAGAAATTATTGTAAATTTATTCCTGATAAATGTGCTATATTTTAAAATCCTCACAGGATGGGAAGCTTATGTGTTTTCCTTGTAAAGTCTAGCCATTAAGATCTGCTACCTGTTACAAATGGTAGCAAGTATGACCAGCTATCTGGAAATGGCTTGCTTTCTATGAAAGTTGCACTGTGACATTAATCTTTGAATTTAGGCACTAAGTTCTGTTCCTGTAGTCTGTGAATCTGATTGTAATATCCCCTTTCATTTCTAGGCCTGATACCTATGGCGTATGTTAGCTACTTACAAATTTTCAATAGATATTCCACATACGTAGATGCGTACTATACCAGAAAAATGCACACAGGCAAGAAACTGAAAATTCAGTCTCTACTGTAACACTGAGCTGAGCTAAAAAGATAGTGATTTTGTTGTTGTTTCCTGATGAAAGGTAGTAAGTTTTAGGGAGTGAAATCATGAAATCATTCCATGTGGATGTTCATGCACAGTGCAATTTTGCCAGGTCATTCTGTGATTTATTTATTTTTCTCAGCATTTTACTTGGCTGAAAGTACAATGTATAGGCTATGTGATTATATCGGGTGTAGGTGGAAAGGCTTTGGTAGCAGGCAGACAACGTGGGGGCCCCTGCAAGAAGAGACCAGGGGCTGCCCCATGGCAGCACAGCCGGTTCCAGACAGCTCCATAACAGGCACACCGCAGGACACAGCTGAGCCCATCAGCCAAACCGGTGGCACCTCTGTGAAAACATAATGAAGGGGTAAAAATACCACGTAGTGAGGTGTGAGAGAGAGGAGTGAGGAAAAGGAAGTGTAAGAAACAACCCTGCCGACAGCAAGGTCAGAGAAGAAGGAGGGAGGGGAGATGCTCCCGGTGCCAGAGCTGAGATTCCCCTGCAGCCTGTGGAGAAGACCATGGTGGAGCAGGTTGTCCTGCACATATATCTACGTAAGTGTTAACACTTGGGAATGTAATACATGATCAGAGTAAGCCTCTTTTTTTTCCTTTCTTTTTTTCTTTCTGTTCATTTATTTACAGTTTCTATACAACTTCTCACCATAAAACAGGATGCGATGAATGGAGCAGAAGAGTATATTAAGAAATATAATATATTCACTAATCATATTATGAAATATGATGACTATTACTTCTGTGACCCTCTGACATTTCTTCTGATTATATCTTATGTGTTTTCTTACCTCAAGCAGTGTCCTTCCTTAGACACTCATCTTCGAAATAAAATTATTTGTCCAAATCAGAGGTATGCCATGAGACTGAATTAGATAATGAAGCACTGGAGAGTTAATTAGATGTCCCACACAGATGAAAAATAGTAGGATTATGGAGGTGATAAATAACAGACTTGACCTTCAACATCTTGTAAGCCAAAACTTTGAATATCATGAAGAAAATGGAGTGCTCCTAAATTCACATCAATTATTAGTACTAGCTTCCTTAGTTGACCCAAACTTTAAGTGCATTGGCACTTTCATTGTATCTCCAAATTCCATTTTCTGCTTCACATATCGGCCTTTAAAGTCCGTTATTAACTCCTTCTGTTTATGCCTAATCAAAGCATGACAATACTTACTGTGGTATTATTCCCAGTAAATATCCAGCTCTCTGTAAGTACTCTCCTGGTAGTGCTAAACCCTCAGAATATAATGGTTCCTGGCTTCTGAATTCGAAGAACATGAATAATCAAACAGCTGGCTCTTGTTGAAATGAAAGGCCTGCAACAAGCTACGTTGTAATGTCACATTGTGCTGCTCCTCTTGTGCTGAGGTTACCCACTGCTATATGCATGTCTCCAACTCTAGGAGGGGAAAGAGAACAAAACAACTGACCTTTTTGTTTAAAATAGAAGTCAAAAAGTTACTCATTTGTATTCTACAGATTCATTTCAAGCCTGGGGATTTTGAGATTCTTTTACAATTAATTGCTGTTAAATGGTATTATTGGACAGAAGAAAAAAATACACATTAAGAGAAAGTATGGGTTTTGGAAGTGCGCAGTACTGCTCTTAACTGCTCACGTTGCATAAAACATTAAAAATGCAAAAATGCTAAGACTGGCATGAAGAGAAACAATCTAAATTAGCAGTTCTGAAAATTACTTTCTAGATCTATTGAGAAAAAAAGAATATTTAAAGTGACTGGTACATTTACAAAATTCACGCACATTATACTATTTTTTTCTGCTTTTGAATAAATACAACTTTCAACCAGTGTTGACACTGAATGAAAAAAAAAAAAAGATAAAATCAAGTGTTTGAGTGGCTTTTGAGAAGGAGATTTGGCTCTAAATTACTTACATGTTTTTGCCTATAAACCTCTTTTATGTCTCAAAAAAGAGACCTAGCTCAGTGCTAGAGATCTGAGCTGATGACTCTACAGGGGACATAAGGTTATTGAATCATGCTGCAGTATACATAGATATATATTCAGTACATATACATCGCAGTACATATATATTCCCCCACACAAGAATATCTAATAAAAGGCATTTAAAAGCATCTTATAGGAGGAATTTTGCTGCTAAGTAGATATGGCAGACAAGAGGTAGAAATCCAAGAATTGGAATTAAGAGTAAATCTGAGGGAAATATATCCAAAATGCAGTGAAAATAAGCCTAAAAAATTGATAAAAACAAGCAAACAAACGAAAACTTGATCTCATTTAAAGGATAAGATGGTGAAATCAGTGTTGCCATGAGATTGCTTATCTTACACATCTTATAGCCAGTTGTTATTAAAATCAGAATTGACCAGGCAACTATTTTAAATTCTAAGATTTTTTAAATTGCTGTTTCTACTTCACCCTGAATTTACTTTTATACCCCTCATAATATTTTCAATGACAATCAAACAAAATGTTTTGAAAAAACTAAAACATATTTCTATTTCATAATTATTAAAATATTTTATGGAGTTTAAAATATTTGAAGAAAATAGTTTAACAAATCCAGAACTTTTCTAATTTTTGTAGAAAACATTAAATTCACTCAAATCAGCTTTTTCTCTCAAAAAGACTTGGCCCCCAATGATTTTTAATTTTTTTAATTAAGATTCTGACTACCTATAGTTAACATAGCTTTTTTTTGTGATATTCTGGACAAAATCTCCCTTTATGGAAAGCAGAGTATCCATTCTATGTAAACCTTTTAAAAGAAAATCGGTTTATATAAATTATACACATTTGAAACCCCCAGTCATTTCCTTCGAAGTCCCGTATTTTTTCTCTTCTGATTTTTGCCTAACAAGCTGTCAAAACTTACAGAAATTTACACATTGTAAAAGGACATTTTGAACCCTAAGGTAGGTTACCTTTGCGTGCAGTATCCCCAGAGCTGTATCTTGTCTTCAGACCGTCATAGGTCAATTCAGCAAGAGACAAGCTAAATTCTTCAGGGGAATTTCTAGGTTATTGCTAACAGCTATCATTGAGACATAAACCCACCTGAAATAAACATATTACATTTTCAAGACTAGGAAGCACCAGCTTGCATTAGATTACAGAAAAGAACATTTTCTGCCTTTAAAAATATTCAATTTTAAGGCTGTTTCTTACCTTTTAAATGTTTTTTTTTCCTCATAAAATTATTGTACATTTCCAGCCTCAAATATTGGCAGTTAGTCAAATGGCTATTTTGTTTCATGGTGCTTCATTCACTGGCTTTAAATCCATAAAGAAACTATAAATGGAACAGCATTTAAAACACTTCACTTACTCAGAGGTGAATTTTCAGCATCCCTCTGAGAAGGAACAGTAAATTTGATTCATTAAGTTAATTATGTACTTATGTAAAGCATTTTCCAAAATGATTTCTAAAATCTACACAAGGTCATAACAAGGCTTTTCGTTTAGTCATTGTTTTTTTGTTTCAAAGGCCCCAAAACTTAAAAAAAAAAATTCTCTGTGTTGTGTAAACATTGTGTAAACACACTTTGTTCACCTTTTCCATTTCCATAATAACCCCAAGCATGTTTTCACCCATGCAGGGTATATAAAACAATTCCATCTAGTGCATATTTTATTTTAGGAATAAAAAACCTGTTTATGTCTTCATCATAACTTCTAAAGCCATTTATGACTATATGTCTTGAAAATTTACTCTTGTGTGGTAGTTAATCTGCTTCGGTTCCCACCTCAAGAACAAACTAGATTTCAACACAGTGACAAAAGGAAGTTCAGCAGCTTTCTCACCTCACACATGTATTTGCAAGATTAATTTCTTTGAATACTTTACAGGATAGTAAGTGCACATACAATGGCCGCAAGGCAGAATTTAGTGATAGATAAGGACTATTATTTGCTATGTCCTTGCAGCATTTTTACAGGAATTTTGCGTATTCGGTAATCCCATCATACCTTAACAGGATGGGCTGCAGCTCTATTCATAATTAAAGCTGAAAAGCAGGTGTAAAATAAGGACTTAACATAAGGGAGGTAAAACTTTTTAGCTTCAATAATCTCAGGAGTCCAGTAAAGGGAGAAACAGCTGGAGTATCTGACAAGATACTGGATATTGCTACACATCGACTACTGGGTGGCTTGGCCAGAAATTGTTGCATTATCCTGTTAATAAGGTAACCTACACCTTATGGTGACACAAAAGACAAAACCTCTCGCTTTTACTTTTGTCCTTACAGCTTGTGTTCTACAAAATATCTTTCCACTCTTTCAGGAAAAAAAGGAGGGGGAGGTGGAATTCTTTGCATACAGACAGCAAAATTACTGATAAACTTCAGCCTAATATCAGCCTGGGAAGTTTTGCTTAATCCAGAAGGTCCTTAAATACCCTCCATTAAATCTAACATTAAAATGTTAGCAATAGAAAATAGAAAGTGATCCAAATTTTGAAGAAAACTACAGACCATTTTTCCTTGTAGGGTTAATGGGGGTTTTATGACTGATTGTTTCAAGGTCTATTCAAAGGCTCAGGAGCTCGATGTCAACCTAATAACTTAACAGAAAAAGCCAAAAGTGCACAGAAGTAACCTCTAGAGATAAAGCAGTCTGCATGAACTCAAGAGAAATGCTTGTTGAAAGGCACGTCTAGGCTACAGGTGGTGAGAAAACATTGACCTTGGGGAGAATCCACTTACAGTATCGTGCAGAAATCTCAAAGGGGTTGAAGAGGAGATGACTGTGATTTCAGAAGGGACTCAGTGACATTAACTCCCAAGAAACACTGACGTTCCTAAATGAAAAAGAAACAGAAAGGAACGGAAACACTCAGTGCTAGCTGGCACTGAAACAAGAAAAGAGACAACCTGTACAACTCTTCATTAGCTCTCTCTAGGAAGGACTGGTCATTTCCACACTGCCTAGAATTTAGCTTCGTATCTTCTCTGGCCCCAATGTGGTGCTGTGTCCCTAAAATGCCTAATCTCTCTTATGTGTGTGTGTGGAGAGGTTTGTTACAGATGAAGTGTCTGGAATAATGTCATATTGTGTCGCATCCAAGCAGACTGGTGCTTTCATGGTATGACAGTGGGCTGTTTCTTCCAGGTTTGAGGCAATATGCATTCATAATATGCCTTTTTTATGAGGTTTTCATAGGAAAACAGAAAAATGTTTTAAAATATATTGATAAGAATTCTATTTAAACTGAGATAACTGACAGCATTAATATCAACACTGTATTTTCTTGTCCACTATGCCCTGCCACCCTCAATTTTTCACCAAAGAAATAAATTCATCAACTTCTGTCATGCAATTTTTTTCCTTTATGCAAGTTTCCACTTTCTTCATCCTGAATTTGATTCTCGGCACCTGAACTTGGGGCAGCTGTAACAATGGCTTTAAAATCATTCTGAAATAGTTCCTGGAAAGGCCAACGCTCTCGCTGACTGAACCAGTGCAAAATGACTGACTAGTAATTAAATGAATAGACCTGTGACTTTTCTCTCTAGACAGTGTAAAAGTATCTGTTACAGTAAATAAGCCTGCAGTTTACACTATAGGCTTGTCACTAACACTGTTAGCTGAGCCTTTTTTTTTTTTTTTTTGCAGGGCAGGGAAAAGGGGGATTAAAGGTAACTGTGGCTAAAACCACTCATACAGTATTATAGGAGGGTTTCTAGCCCACCTATTACCACTACAAAGGCAATGGATAGTATATGAGATTTTGAACAACGTTGGAACTCCTCAAACCCTTCTGCAATTATGTATGGGGAAAATTCATTTTCTACCTCTAGTTATATAAGTATTTGTTTATGAAAGCTCATGCAACCTGTGACAGGCAACAAGGCCACTTTTAGTATATAAATGAGATTCCCATAAAAACTGATGTCAAGCTGACATGGCACGCTGTTCTGCCACACAGCTGGGATAGTAATGACTCTCTACAGCAATCTTTTGTTAGCTACTCTATGATGAAATTATGCTCAAATTGCAAAAATAACAGTGTGACAGTGCCCATGAAAACAAGCTTCTCTCATCTCTGTCTCTGGACTCATTATCACTCAAAGCAGTTGCTTGCCACTGCATTTAGTCACAAGTAGGATCTCTCGTGAACTGTGTGCAATATTCACAGTAACTCAGAAGCACTTTTCAGTGTGTAGGTTGGCAAAAAATGCAAGTTTCCAGCCATGAAGCCACTTCATAAGGAAATTTATTTCTAGAATCCTCATGGCTCTGTACAGCTTCCTGAGGAGGGGACGTGGAGAAGGAGGTGCTGAGCTCTTCTCCCTGGGATCCAGTGACAAGACGCATGGGAATGGTTCAAAGATGTGTCAGGAGAGGTTCAGACTGGACATTAGGAAACATTTCTTTACTGAGAGGGTGGTCAAACCCTGAAACAGGCTTCCTAGAGAGGTGGTCGATGCCCCAAGCCTGTCAGTGTTTAAGAGGCATTTGGACAATGCCCTTAACAACAGGCTTTAACTTTTCGTCAGCCCTGAATTGGTCAGGCAGCTGGACTAGATGATCGTTGTAGGTCCCTTCCACCTGGAACTATTCTATTCTATTCTATTCTGTTCTGTTCTGTTCCGTTCTATCCTATTCTTCCATTAATCTAATCCACCCTGCAAATGATCAAGTCAAAGCAATTGAGTAGGCATCTTAAAATCAGAAACAAGCTAGAGGTAAAAGTGGAGTTCTTATTTAAGAATTGCCAACGAGAAATAACTATGTCGAACCATATTATGAGACTTCAGCATAAAAGAAAACAGGTGTAACAATAAGGTATTTCAGAAAAGCAGCTAAATAAACACAGCTAAATAACAACCCGGTTAAATAAAGGAAGTGGAAATTTTCATATTTAACCATATGTGAATAGACAGATTTCTATGAGATAAGTAATGATGAATAAACTTTTAGAAGTAAGAAATGTGTAAATTAGTACAGAAGAGATGCATTAAAGTACCACTATGCCACTTTATTGCACATAATGGATCACATATAGGAGTAGATTTTGTCCCTGTACCAAATAAGATGAGCTATGAATATGAAATGAATAGAGGCCAACTGTGGGAAAAGAAGAAATAACAATTATTGTTAATATACCTGGTTTGTTTCTGACCAAAGGTGGTTCCATTTACAGTCTCAAAACAACTGATGCCCTTGTGTCCATCAAAATTTGCCTCACATGTATGTACAAGATTGCATCTTCTAAATTCTTTTTCCTGCCTTTCCTGTTGTGCCCTTCCTTTTGTTGATCACCATTTTTCTCCAAAACACCATCACTTTCTTCTGATCTACAGCAACATGGATTCAAGGATAATTTCCTCTTTGTTTTCATTTTTTACTCTCTTCTGTCCCATTTATGACAGCTTTTTCAAGCCCATCATCTTGAATTATCAGCCTCTGTGCCCTCTGTCAGAAGGGTTGAATTTCCATCTGCTCAGTGTTAATTTCACCTTGAAGAACTGCTGTCTTGATAGCAAGACGGCCTCTTCCCCTGAAAGTGTTATAAGGCTAAGTGGTACAAAAAGACAGGAGGATGTTAGCCCAAGGAGTGTGCAAGGTTCAGGTTCTCTCTAATGAAATTTTAACAAGTCTAGTTTCTATCTTGTTACTGACTATCCTGCTAGAATTTAGATAATCCAGCTGATCAGCAACTGCTAACCCTGTTAAAAGCAATTGACTTCTCATGTTTTAAGGTGCTAGGTCTTTTTGCATGGTAACATAGGTTCATAAACTGAGAACAAGAAGAAAATATTTTCCTTTATTATAACACCTATAACAAGTATTATTATAGCTTATTATGGCAAACGTGAGTGTCAACAGATGGTCTTTTGTCCAAAACGTTAGCAAATGAATGTCAGAACAGCTGTGAGTCTGTTGTAATTTTTTACTTGAAGATGAAAGGTTGCTCAACTGGTCAGCCTTAATTAGCTCTGAAACCAGGTGTCATGTAACAGTGAAGCAGGAACTTTTGTCATCGAGAAAAAAAAATATTTTTCTATTCTTTTGCTTGGTAATTCTCAAATGCAGGCCAAAGCACCTCCCAAAGAAAGTCTAGTTCTAGCTAGTTACTGGCTACAGTGCATTCAACCACACTGTTACTGGATATTTGACGTCTGAATACCACTACAAGCCCACAGAACTTGCAATAATTTTCTTTTAAGATTTATAGTGAGCCAGAATGAGAAGGATTAAAGCCATAAAACTTACTGTTCCAGTACTCAGTGAAGAAATATGAAGGTGTTTTGGTTTTGTTTTTCCCCTCAGTTCTATAGCATGCAATTTGAATAGAGAAGACCGGGATGAAGAACAGAAATGGAAGCAACAGAAAGTAAATTTGTATAAATAGGTTAAATATTAGGTAAAGTTGTGGTGTCTCTGTAAACTCTTCCCTTAATAAAGATCTAGTTTAGTTTCAAATGTGTTGAGTCCCATGGATAAGATAGATATTACTGGCTTACTTGTACCAGTCACATAAATGTGTAAGTGCTCAGCAAACCCATACCAATCAGGCTTTTTTTTTTCCTTTAGTGAGAAGATACTCTGTATTCCTCAAAGATAAAGTTACAAATCAATGTGCAAAATGCATTGTGTATGAAAACAAGTATCTTAAATGCAAGTGAAAATAAGTAGGATTTGCATATATACTCTTCTGTCACCCTCCAACAGGTTCTGTAAAAAACTCCTGATCAATGTATGTCAGTATACAATACCCAATATGTTTCTGTTTCCTTGTGTCTGGCGTTTGTGGTAATGACATTGGTTTTTGGAGCAGTCCTGAAATTTTAATGTAAATTGTATCTTCTTGCAAGATATTAATATAGCTTATGTAGCTAAAGAGTCATTATACTGCTTATTATTATGTGCATGCTAATGTTGTTTTTTATCAAGTTATAGTTGCTTTTTATTAAACAAGAGAAAGGTCACTCTAAAGGTTATACCAGCTTTGCTATGACAGTATTTAAGCTGCAGTGCAACTTTCCATGGTGTCCTGAGAGACTGTAAAATATATTGTCATATTTTCATCTACTAATTGCTCCTTCAAGTGACCTGATTGTAGAGAAAGTACCTCAGCCTTCATAACATATCCAGACAGATATGTTTCTATGCATACTGCAGAGAACTATAAACATGGGAAGATAAAAAAAAACAAGGGCACAGGTTGGCACTGGCAATGTTGGGACTATAAATAGCTCACAAGTGGTCAGTTAAAGAAATGCAGTCCTGGGACCTGGGCAAAACTGGATTCAGCAGAAAAAAAACAAAAAAAAAAAGAAAAAAAAAAAAGAATGCAAAGAACAAGTTTCTGATGTATGTGAAAAATACATGGTAAATTAATATGTAATATGGCTTTGCAATAGTATCAGAGAAAAGGGTATGTATAAAGATTTCAACTGTTGTTGTTATTATTGACAATAAATAATTGGCTTTCTCTATAAGGTATGTTTTCTTTTTGCCCATAACAATATATTGAATATAAAACTATGAGATCTGTGTCTTTTGGCTATTATGCAGATTGGGATGCAGTAAAAGTTAAATGAGAGGGGATATGGAAATCATTAACTGAGATGAAGCACCTAGGCATGTAGGGCACATGATGACTGCAGACTTCTTTAATACATGAAGGACAATCATAATCTCTAATACTAAATTCAAATTATGCAATTAGACTTAGATCCAGTACAATTATTTTTATAACTCCATTGACCAAAACTTGTTTACACAAGAGTTAACAGTATACCAACGTTACCTGTTACTGTTCTTGTTCTGATTTTGTCTGGTTATGGAATAATAACTTTGAAACGGAAACAAATTCTATACAGCAGAGAAAATCTTCATCCTAAAGCAAAAGGAAACAAAAGAATCAGATTTACTTGATACAGATTCTGTTCTCTGGATGGATAACTCAGTATGTGCTTTTACAGTACCTAAACCAGAAGACTAACAACCTCATTAGAGTTCCTGACTGCATGCTTTGTTTTCACATTTGCTTGGCAAGCAAATCACAGTTAGTATACCAAATATAACCCAAACACATCTATTTCTAACAATAAGATTTCTTGTTGCTACAGTGTGCCTCTAATAAATCAAGCATTTCTCCTAGAGAGAAAATGTGTGTTGAAGGTCATTTCCACTGCAAGAAGTGCAGATTTCTACATAGCATTTCTGTAGCATCCTTTCATTGACCGGATTCCCTCAAGCAATGACCAAGGCACAGCTAACATTTTTTTTTTGCCATCAGTTTAGTGGCTGTAGAATTTAGATGCAACTTGGATGTAGGCCTCAAGATTTTTTGTCGCTTGTTTCACAAACACAGGCTGAAATGAAAGTGATTTGATATCCTCTTCTTTATAAATGAATGATTTCTTTTCTGTTTCAACCTTAGCTCATCGTTAGAAAGGAAAACTTTGTATTGTTTTAGTCATTGTTTACTTCTTATTTACCTAAGGTATTTGATTTACTGTAGTCTGCAATCTACAGAACACAGTCTCCTTTCCTCCACTCTCGTTTCACAGCGAGTCCTTCTTCCTCTTTCTGCCTCTGGTCTCTGTTACTTCTAAACCAGGAGTTTTACTAGGCAGCTGTGAATGTGCACCCTGTTAGAAGAATGACCTTGTCCCTCCTATCCCCCCAGTTGTAATCAATCAGCTGGTTTTACTCATTAACTTCAAACACTAACTGACACTGACTTCAAAGACGTTTATTCAAAAGGCTTAGTTTTCGTACTGGCATAGAGAGAGACAGAGAGTGCATATATAATTGGTTAGAGTGGAGAGAAGTACTTTATGTGTAAGTAACATACTTCCCTTCCTTTTGCACTGCTTCTCCACTTTTCTGTGAAGCACAGACAGGAACTCATCTCTTTTTGTAAACTGCTGTGAGACAGCGTCATGTATTTTTTACATTTTGTTGAGTAGGTATATAAACAAGATTTAGTAGAATATCAAGATGGATCTTTTAATTATTTATTACACAACTGTTTCAGCAGTTTCTTACTCCAAAAAAATGTCCCATTATGAGGAATGCATGAGTGTGTGTGACTACATTCCTTTTTCACAGTCAATCAACTACAGGGCTCTGAAAAGTGACATTGGGACTGCATGTGCATCATATACTACACAGACCAAGCAGAGAATGCATGTTGAAAAATACCAATTAGTATCAACAGCTCTAGAGCCGGGGCCAACTAATCACCTCTTCAGCTTCCACCTAATAGGAAATCTCATCCAAATTGGCAGAATGAAGAGCATGGACCTTAAGGTACACTCAAAACAATCTAGTATTGCTTAGACAAAAAGACCTCAGAATTGTCTGGTTTTTTGTGTATCACCGTTGTCTAGTCCTGCCCAAACTAGCTTAGCTCTCAAACTGCAGATGCGTGGAAACTGCCTGTTTTCCAAGAGAGCTAGCAGAAGTATGTGATGCACAGTACTATTGTCCAACACTATGTCTGGATCAGCAGCAGTTCCAAAAATGTTTGTGGTGGTGGAGGATTTTTTTTTAATTTATGCCTCCGCTTCCTAGATTACAATGCCAGTCGCATTTGCTTCACCCTGCTTTGAAAACAGCACTTTCAGGTGTCTCTGGGCAATTAAACTACCTTGTTATGTACATGTATCCCGGAACACAGGAAGTCTGTCTGTCTATCATTTGTCTATCCGCATGAGTTCTGATGCCCACAAACCTGTATCTGCACAGAGAGCTAATACATACAGGTTACTTGCTTCACAAAAGTATCTGGAAAAAAATGTAAGTTCTTTTAGAAGACACTTCAAATAGTTTCTGAACTCCGTTATTTAAAAAATATCTCCATGCAGCCTGGTTCTTATAAACCCCTGTTATTTTAGTTTACCTTTGTTTCAGTTTTGGAAGAATAACTAGCCATTATTGTAAACTGTCTGATTTTTTGCTTCATACATCTTTCAGAATAGATCATGTAATATGGTTATAGAAATGTCCTTGTAAAATTAGGTTGCTCTAATAGAATGTCTAGCTATACTGGGATTAATTGTTTGCATTCTAGTCCCAGATAGTTTAGCTGTTGGCTTATTTTAAGTGACTTCATGCTGATCACACAAATGCCTCTTTCCTTTTTTCTCTTTTTTTGGGGGGAGGGGTCAAGTTATGAATATTGCTACCACAAAAAAAAAATCCATGGACATCAACAGATGAAAAAATATGAAACCAGGTGATATTAGTAACATGTCTGTGTACTACATACAACAAGGTGGGCTGCAAACTAATTTCTAGGCATAAAGAAGAAATTTCTCAGGAATAAAATCGAACCTTTGAATAAAAATAACTAATCAGGATATAATAACATAAATAGCCTTTTCACTATAAATAGCAGGCTTCTAGTATTTTTGGATTTTCAGAGGTGGGGGTGGTAATAAACCTCCCAACATCTTGAAAAACCTGAAAATCTTTGGTATCATGTAACTCAATAATGTAATATGCATAATCTGCTCCTTTCCTTTTTTTGCAGAGCAGCTTTCCACAGAATTTGCCCTCTTGAAAGACAGAACAAAGCTGATGTAGACTCACCTAGACTTCTGTCCTATTCCCTGGAATTGGAAAATGTCAAGGTAGAGCAATGGCAATGGAGGGATCAACCAGTGTGTTCCAGTTTGTGTTAGGACCGTGTAGAACAGCCAAAAATTAGTGAAGCCAACAGGTGGCATTTTTGGGCACTGTCCACCTGGGCTCAGATCCTGTACTGCATTTTCTAACTGGCAAGGCAGAGATCCTGGCTCCATGCGATTATCGCTCTGTATTAATGTATTGGCTCTGAGCTGCAGAGCTGGCTTAGTCATTTCTGCCAAGACATTAATACTCCTTGTGAATAGGAACTTGAGCCAGATTCTTCAACATCAAAGTCAATGAAATCATTATTACTTTTGTCCATTCAAAAAGTGAGTCTCAGCCAGGAGAATCGCTATTCTGAAAATGTAAATAAAAATCATATATACACTCTTTTAAAAAAAAAATTAACCAAAGAGCAGAAAAAAATACATTCTATAAACATCAGCAATAAATACAGGTATGTAGATGTGAATGCTGGCAAAAAGATGAGCAAGATCAGGCCAGTAGTTTTTAAGAAACTGTGAAATTGAGAAATGGAAATACAGATACAGTTTAATCCAATCTGATGGGACGCAGCAGAATCCAGAACTTTAAAAATAAGATCCTCATACAGGGATTTTTACTAGGGGATCATTGAAAATATCATACTACTTATTGCCAGCCGAACACATCTTATGACCTTTTCAAAGCAAACTAATACTCAGCAACCTCAGGAGAAGATTAGTCCTGTAATTAGACCTCCTACACTGCAGCTAACAAATCTGTCAGATGTTTCACTCCTGCGTCAGAGTCCAATACTTTCTCACCAGGCTTTTTCAGATACTCTACACAAGGAGGGTTTAGCATTTTAATACCAGATTTACTTATTTGAAGATACTGGACATTGCATGGGATTTTGATTTAGCAGAGTACGCAGCAATGTACTGAAGTCACAATACAAGCAAAATATGGCAATTGCAATATACAGTTGGATCACATTGCAAACATGATCCCCATCATCAGCCTCTACAAGCTGTCATGGCTCTGATCACCCTCAGTCACTGGGCAAGAGCACGTGGGTTGAAGCCAGCTCAAGCCCATTGCTGTTTTCAAACTTTATTCTGTCGGTTGCTCAGTTTTTATACTCTGTGTTGGGCTGAGCCACAAACACACTTGCCCCATGCTGGTCTGGCTGGCTCAGAAAGACATTCACACCTTTTTTCAGGGAAGGCCATTTACACCATCAGTTGATCAGCTCAACTGTGTGTCTAAAACAAAGGCCACCCTCTGGTCTCTTTTGTGTTAAGTTCAGTTTTCTTCACAACAGCTGTGGTCACTCCCTGTACTCTCTTCCCTGGGCATCACGAGCACATTGCCTGTGTCCATCTTCTCCGAGTCTTCTTCCATTGCAGGGTTTTGGTGATTGGTCACAGCATGATATTGCTTTCATGACAGCTAAAGGAAACTTCTGTTGATAAATCAACAGGGTTTTGTGGGGATACGTTCCTGTTTGGAACCTGTAGCAGTTTCGTTAAGTTAGTAAAAAAAAAAAAATGTTCCTCACTTATACTGCACCTCTAGGACAAAACATAGAAAGAAAGGAAAAATAAATAAACAAATTTTGCTCCTGAGTCCAGCATTGGGAAATCAGCTGGGAGTCATTTAGTTACCTGGAAATATCGGGTATGCAGACAAATGCATCCAGCAGTACCTGTGCTGTCAGAGAAGCTTCCGATGAGTACTCACAAAACACACCTAAATCACAGAAAAAGAAAAATGAAGAGACTGAGTATGAATTCAGTGTGGGGGTTTATGTAACTAAGTAACAGATGGATAATACCAAAAGGTGTGATAAATCCATGAGCCAGGGCACCTTACAAGGTATGTTACTCCCAGAATACTTTTCCTGATCTCGCAAAGTTTAACACAGTGGATTGTCATTATATCTGCATGTGTCAAGAAGGAAGCTGCCACCACAAGTGGCTAGTGGTGGCATATATAGTCTTATGATGGTGTACAATTACAGATTTGTGTCAGCATGCAGTGAGCAATCAGGGAGCATGGATGAATTCTGAGAGCCATAAGATATCTGCCACATTGGCACAATTGCCCAGAGAAGTGCTTCAATGCTAAAAGTCAGTTAAAAAGAAATGGCCTAAAAAATTACTCCAGCCCACATTGTATCACTAGGAATGACTTTTTGTTTTGATTAACAAAAATAACCTCCTGTAGGTACCCTCCTGATGCACATCAAAAGGCCAAACAACAATCTTATTATTATCTAGAGTGAGTTTTACATTAACAAAACTTCGCTCAAAATCTATAGAAAATATGGACAATATTTAAGTCTGTATTTATAGTTTCATTTTATTACTTCACTTTGGCTTGCTTTCAGCTTTCAGTTCCTATTCCTATTATGATGGGAAATAAAATATCATGGGGAAGCTTATTTTTGTTTTCAAATCTTCCTTAGAAGGTCTAATCAAATACATATTGGATAAATATGGAGGTACCTTAACCTTACACAGTTTCTCTGACCTTATCGGAGTTATTCTGATTATAAATCAGAATTATAACGGACAGGACAGTCAGTCCTAGAGAGCTTAGCATGTTCCTAGATTACAGGTGGTAGGTGTAGTGCAGCCAGCAGTTTTACCATTTTCTCCCTCTGTTTTTTGTTAATGTATAAAACATATTTATAAGTTTGCTTATAGTACAAAACTGCATCTAACAACACATTTATTTCTGGTAGAAAAAGTGAAATATTTAATAAAACATCTTTGATATTTCTCATATTTTCTAATGTCTGTTAGTATAAGCAGTGTTACAGTTTAAATGTAGTCTTTAATTATTCAGAAAACTGCAGCTTTAAGTTTTTTGCATGTCTGAAAGTTACAGCTAATCAAATTTCTGTTCTGTGCAAGGAGAAATATTCAGTTGGGGATTGATCTTTTATTTTATGTTTTATTCATTAATTTCTTTACCATAAGTAAATAGAGCCTAGGTTTTCTTTGAAAATTCTTTGTTGATTCATCAGTTTGTATCAAGACTGCTTAGTAATACTTTATAGGATATGATTTGACAGGTTATTTACGGTACATAATTTGCTTCTTTACTTACGTTTAATGTATTATGCAAACAGCAAGTTCAAATCAATACCAACACAGAGGGTCAGGAGGATTTTTTCTGCAAAGAAACTTGTTTATATGCATGTCAAAATTTCTTTTTCTAATACGAATTTTAAACACACAAACAAGCAAAAAAAACCTTCATAGCCAAAACATTATAAAAATCATATAGCCTGAACAATGCGCAGTCAAATTGACTAGCTCAGTACAGAAAGGTATTAACTGCCAAAAATGTTAAATAGTCTCTTTTGTATTAGGGATGACAGACTATCTTAAATGTCTTAATACTCACAATTTATCTTGAAGTCGTAGTTCGTCGTTGACTTTTAGTTGTGCATTAACAGTCTCCTGCAGTAATTGTAACAGACCGAATTTGGTTATGTGCTTCTTTGTTCCCAATATACCGATGCTCATTGGGAGGACTGGGCAGCTGAGGTGGACCCTGTGGAGGAAAAGGGAGATTGCCCCTTCCTTGGGGGAGCTACCATGGGCACTGCCACAGAGGCAGAGACCTGTGCTGGTGCAGGCAGGGCAGGCAGCGGACGGGCAGGGCTTGGGGCTAAAGGAACACCGCGGGGCCCGAGCAAAGCTGGGGAGGGCAGGGGAGGTATTGAGGTGAGAGAAATAACCTGCCCCTGATGAGACAGCAAGGGCTGTGCACAGGGCTTTTTTCACTGTTATTATAATCTTCTGGTTTTCTTGACCTAATCGCCTTGAGATTGTTCTGCATAGGGTCGTGTTTCTCATTCTTACCCCCAAAAAGCCTAGCTTTCCTTATTTCAAAGCCCTTATGGTGTTCTGTGGGGAGACACGCTGGCACAGCCACCTCAAAAGCTCTGGCCATCTCAGGATCCTGTCACAACCCCAAGCTACTGGGTATAAACCTAAGGGGAGAAACAACTTCCCTGTTACTCCAGTCTGGGGGACTGCGGTGTGACTACCTGTAGGCAGCAGTCCTGAGGCATTTTATTCCCATCGCAGTGATCTGTAATTCTCTTCATGGATTTCCACGGGATATGTATTTTCTGTATTAGGTCTAACTGTGTCACCGTTAGTCCTCTATATCACCTATTTGCCACTTCATTCTACTGTTGACAACAGTGGCAAAACAAGATA
The DNA here is from genome assembly GCA_027564655.1 of Leptodon cayanensis. Classification (NCBI taxonomy): domain Eukaryota; kingdom Metazoa; phylum Chordata; class Aves; order Accipitriformes; family Accipitridae; genus Leptodon; species Leptodon cayanensis. Next base: position 13,975,339 of record JANXJC010000059.1, read on the forward strand.
TAATTTGTCTTAGCACACCCAAGTGTTTTTTTAGAGAAATACACTGAACAAGATATGTGATAAAGTTTTTATGTGTATGCATGGCTTTATAGATTTGACCTTCCTAAACCACATTAACCTTTTTCTGTTAACTTCTGAAGTACAGTTATAGGATGTTCTGGATATTGTCACAGACTATTTGTAGTTGCAATGGAAATGCCCATTTTGGCAGGTGAATCCCTTCATTCTAGTTAAAGAAATATTTGGACACATTCAAACAAGGAAAGCAATGTTTAACTGTTGATTGCTGCACTTTAACTTTTACTTACAGTGCTGCCAAGGATACTTACACCCTGTTCTAATAAAAATTGATACTCTTTGAAATCCCGTAGTCAGGGATTTTGTTGTTCTTAAACCTCATGTGTACCATGCAGAACTTTCTGCAACATAAATGATGTAGTTCTTAAATGGTGAAGCCATAAAATGGATATTTTATAAAGTATATGACAATTTTTTCATGATGCTTCAATACAGAACAATCCCAATTAAATTATACACCAGGCATAATAAGAAATCATAAGGAGGAAGGGAAAATGAAATATAATATCCTAAATTACGGTGAAATGTTCCACTGCTTGAACTCCAGGACAAGGAAGATATACAGGATTGAGAAGAAAGACTTTGCTTTTCTTGGACTAAAGATAATCTAGAGAGACATGTGCTTGTTATTCCATTGGCCAATTCACAGTTAAAGAGAAAGATATAACTAAAAAACCCCACCCAAAACGCTGAAAGAAACCTCCAAAAAACCCTCCAGAACTTGTAAAACATGTAGAGGTTAATTAGTCAGACTCATAAGACATCTGATATACTCAAAAAAGAAAAGAAAGAAAAAAAAAAGCATTTATACAGAACCTTAATGAGGTTCTGTTTTGTTGTTTTAGAACTTTGTTCCATTACCTCATTAAAGTTCAACATCTTCCAGCTAGGGGTTTTTTGGTTTTTGGTTTTGGTTTTGTTGTTTTTGTTGTTGTTTTTTTTTTTTTCCAGATAAAGCTGACTCTGAGTTATCTAACAACCCTTGGACACTCCATTCCTGAGGACATTTTACTTTGCATTGTTTCGTTTTTCCTCCAAAAAGTTCTGATCTATTTCTAGTATTTCTACTACCTAAAGGTTTAGGAAATCACTGTGAAGCTGCCCAACCATTGTCACAAGCTGCCGGTGTACAGAGAGCTGTGTCTCTTGTCAAATGTTACTCTGAGCTTCTTTGAGAGGCTAAAGATAGTGGGGAAACAGTCTCACCTTACATTTTGTGCTTGATGCAACTCATAAACATCAGACTCTTCCCCTCCTTTCAATTTTGTTTGAATACTAGTTTTAGCAATGTGAATGTTTTAGTTGGCCTGAAAAATATCTGTGTGAGCATTCGTTTGGAAGCTAGGCATATTAACAATTTCTATTTTTCTTTAATGTATTTTCATAAATGCCTTAAATTATACAGCATCACATTTCTTTACATTAATGGGGAAATTAGCTTTCCCATTAACAAAAAGTTATTTATGGTATTTATGGCTTTTTTGTTCTGTACTGGAAGAATCAGTGTAAGATGGAGACCAGGCTTGAAGATTTGCACTAAATTTATATAAAAGTGTGTATGTGACAAACACTGGGAGGTGGAATATGCATCATTAACTCTCATTGTAATAGAAAAAAAAAAGATTAAAATGTATTTTCTTTATCTGACATGCAAAAAGGGAATTTTCATCCTCACTGAATATCTTAGAATGTGGTGGGAAAAAGACATCATGAGAAAAATCATATTTTTATGATCATGTATTAAATGAAACTGCAGTAATGATGGTTTCATATCAGATTGTTCTCATGGTTTACAGCAAGAGATTAAAATATGAAAATAAATTTTATTCTTTTGTCATTAATGAATAATGTTATAATAGAATATGGTATTTTTTTTAATTTATGGGGAATTACTTTGGAAAAAATACGGGTATTTTTGTGGTTTTTACATGATGTATAGTCTAGCTGCAGGTAGACTCCTCAAAAGATAATTTGTCTTTACAACGTGTTTTCCAGATTTTATTTAACTTTTGGTTAGTGACCAACCTCTATTAATCACTTGTTATGAATTCAGTGGAGATTAAGGTCATTTCAGTGACAGTTATACTAATGATGGAATATTTTGCACAAGTACTAGGGTTTGGGGTTTTTTTACTTGGAGAAACTCACATCTTGTGCTATAAAGAGTTGCACAATTTACATATGGTGGAAACATTTCATCAGAAAAAATATAGGACATTAGCAAGACTTAATCAGTTTCTTCTCTTACACCACAGCAGATCTAAGTCCTTCAGCTTAGGCAAGGTAACATGTTTCAGTTGTATATGAAGTCATTTAGGGCATAAGCATGCGATATTTAGCCCTTGGGGTCAAATGCCTTCCATATTATAGAAAGATGAAGAGAGGATACAAGACATTTAGTTATTATAATTCATTACATGCTTGTACCAATTTATACCCTGTAAATATATTATCATGAGTGTCTATAAAGGTTAAGTAAGGCAAGATTTGTTTTACCAATTGCAAAACAAACACTGGAAAACAAAATTCCTGCGAAATAAAACTTCTGGGTTTTAGACCAATGCATTTACCAGTTTCAACTAAGATGTGAATATATGTTCAAGTGGCAATCTGGATGCGTAATAATTCTTTCGTTTTGAGAGATGGTCCTTGAAGAAGACCAATGTAGTAATTTGGTTTCCCTTTGAAAGATGGGCTGGGAGACTGTGTGATTCCTCGAATAGCAAAGGATTATGCTCACAGAAAGATTTGAAGGGCTGCAAGTAGAAAAGAAGAGGGAAAACCACAGTAAAGAGCTGAGAATTCATTCTGAAAGATTAAGAGTTTGCTGAAAGCTGTAAAAACCAGACAGCTGTGCCTTGGATGCTCTGGAAGGAAGTCCCTTCCTACGAACTTCTTAGGAGAGGAGTGTGAGGGGTTTGCTGCCATTCAGAATACCACAGAGTTGAATGAAATAGATCCTGGAAGCATTAGCTTGTTCTAAAGGACGGAGTGAGCAGGAGGAGAGCAGTTATAAATAAAACTTTTCTTTATTTCTAGACTGACCTAATAACTTTGAGAGACATAATTTTAAAAATCTAGTTCAGTTCATCTTCTGTTAAAAACTGTTTGTTCGGAGAGGAGAATTAAATGACATTGGTCATTTTTGAGGAGTTTAGTCCATGAAGATATTTCTTTTCCGTCTTTTCCCTTCTAGACGTGTATGTGCTGAAGGGACAATTGGGTCCTACAATACAGCAGAGAGAAAAGGTTCATCAGTTCAGTGGTAATTACACTACAATTAGCAACACCCTTATGTCTCATATTCTGTGAGCCTGTCCCCATTTAGTCGGAAAGAATTGCTCTTCTGAAAATTACCTGTAAGGCTTCTTCTAAGTTAATGCTGCCTAGTGCAACCCAAGTATTACCTGTTTTAAGATTAAAAAATCCAAACGATGAAGTAAAGTTTTAATGTCACCATATTATTTGTATTACTAACTGAATATTCTTGTTGGTACACAATGGTTCATCTGTTATACTGAGACCTCTGGAGAAAAACAGAAAAATAAGTATGCATATTGTAGTATTTTATGAGTACATTGCATTCAAACTATTAGTAAAGTAGAATATTGGTTTCAGAGGACCTGAAAGAATCATACATATCAAAGAAAGGCAAATTCACCAAATAAATCCCAGTAAGTAAGAATTTGATGCCTGGGGCACAAGCTAGGTATGTAGTGTGGAAACTGAGAACTGTCATTAGAGACAAATCTGGAAGACAAAACAGATGATTAATGCATGATAATTTTAGACAAATACTTACGATAGTTCATCTCTTGTTCATCTTGCTTTTGATTTTCTATCATACCCTGAGGTTTATTTATTTCAGCAGTGGGTCTTCTAATCAGACAGAGTTTTTTGTCAAATGCCAAAGGAAAAAAAAGTTAGATAATGAATTCATGCCCTATGTAATTTTATTTCTGCAAATGTTGCCTTTTACAGTCCCCACTTTATTTTGCCACTTTATCTTAACATCATTATATTTCTTCCTTACTTCTCTTATTTCTAATGCATCTTGTATTACTGATTCTTCCCATTAATCCTCACACAATTTTCATACTCGGTTCCCCTCTCTCTCTCTTTTCATCAGAAATGAGTGAAATCAAACCAGGACACCAAATTGCTAGAATAAACACAAAGCAGCATTTTTGTATCTTAGCTAGAGGAATATACACTTTAGGTGGTAATACTATCTGCTATTAATGATTCCTGAAAATTCCTATAAAAAGACCAAATTTTCATTCTTTATTTTTCAGCTAATCTTTAAAAATTGAAAAATGTTTAGTGCCAGGAATCAGTCCTAAACTGAACTACTACCATGTGGACTTCATCTTTTAAGTTTTTATTACAATAATGCAGCCTGACATTGTAGAAAATAAATGGTTTGTACATTTGAAAAAAATATTTGCATTTTTTTCACTATGAAGTTCAACAAGAGCAAAATTTATGGTTTAATGACAGATGGTCATCATTCTGTCAAGGTAGCATGATATCATTTTTACTGTTCTTCAGGAAGTCTGCCCTCATTTAACCAAGATATGAAATTCTAAATAAAATCTCAATTTTCAAATCTGCAGGAGAAAATTCATTGAATTTTAGAAGATTATTCACACAGAAACTTCATCAGCACTGTTCCAGTGTAGAGTTGAAGAGGGTGAATTGGACTTTGCCTGAAGTATTTTTATCTGGCAACCAAAAGATCACCAGAACGGTTACCAGGACTGAAAGGCAGAACATTGTTGCTCTCTTATTCTCACTATTATTCTATTGATGCTCTGGCATACAAGTGAGAAAGACAGATGGATGTAGAGTAAGATCTTATCACTGGGACACTGAGTAAAAGCAGCTAACTGAACATGGAAGAAGCTGTGCAAATTATTAATTGCTGAAGTAGGTGTTGGGTGGGGGGAGGAGAAGAGGCACTATGGGTCTGTAGTAATGGCTCGCTGTTGCTGGTCATAGACTAAGAAATATTTTTCCCTAAATTACTTTTTAATTTTATTTTCTTCAGTTAGCTAGTTACCATTGTTTCAAAAATGGCTGTGACATCTGTCGTGGTTTAAGCCCAGCTGGCAACAAAGCACCAGGAGGCTGCTCGCTCGCTCACTCCTCCCCTGGGTGGAATGGGAAGGAGAATCAGAAAGGAGGAAAAAAAAGAAGGCAGAACAACAATAAGGACAGTGTACTGGGACAACACAAGGAGGGAAGTTACAATAATAACAATAGTACTAATAAAAAGAAAATACAAAACAAGAGCTGCACAATGCAATCCCTCACCACCCAGAACCTGATGCTCCACCACTTCCCCTGCTGCGATACCTCCCCGAGCCCTCAGCCCGCTCCCCACTTATATACTGGGCATGACATTACATGGTATGGAATATCCCCTTGGCTAGTTTGGGTCAGCTGTCCTGGCTGTGCCCCCTCCTAGCTTCCCTTGAAAATTAACTCTATCCCAGCCAAACCCAGGACAACTTCATACATTTGGCTTCCGTATTTTATTTCTTCTGCCATTCTCATACACATGTGTGAGTAAATAGGAATTCTACCACTTATAAGTTAGACTTCCAGTGGTCTTTAAACATTTACTTTGTCAACCACAGAAGAATTTACTAACCATGTTAACTTTATTAACATTAATAAATATCCCTAAGGTGACTCTGGCATCAGAAAATTGAACTAGGTGATGGTCAGCCTTCCTCAGCTGCACTTTAGCTATTGTTGCCTCTCTACCTGCCTTATTGCTAATGTCAGGACTTTCACTTCTGATACCTTAAGGTGTTTAAGTGTTGTCATGTCACTTCAACATATCTGAAATTAACTGAGCATCCTATGCTCAACTATATATGATTTGGTTATCACACGGAAAAAAGCAGAGAGATGATTTTGTGCTGTCAATTTTATGTCCTTTCTCCTTGGCTTTCAGCAGGCTGTAATTTCTTTCATCAGCTATGAGAACTTCGTGTGACAAGATAACTTTCTAGGTGAATTTAGCCATTGCATATACACCAAATGCCGACAAGGATTTGTCAGTCTGAATTGGTAAGTGACTGTACCATTTCCTAAAGGCTAGAATAAGAAGTAAAATTTTCATAATGCTGTAAAGAAGGTCTGTGTGATAATTCAGAATTTTCTCCTGGGTCCACAGAGAAGTAATGCATAGTCAGCACCACAAAGAATCTGAAATCGGAAGGATGCCGTGCGAGAACCATAGAAAATAGAGAAAGACTGCTTTAGAATGGAAAAAGACATAATTTTGATTTCTGGACTTAATGTAAAACATTGATTTATGTGCAATACATACATAGGGATATAGAAGCAGTAAGCATGCATTTGTCTTTCACCTTGGTTGAAAAGAAGAGCCTTGGCTGGTTGACCTGAAAGACTGAATATGTTAAGTGCATGTGGTGCAACAATAGAAAGACTTACTGAATAGCTGCTCTAAAACAAGTATCAGATTCTGAAGGTAAACAGTACTTTATTGTGCAATTACTGTATAAAGTTATTGTGAAAACAGCTAGATGTTGATAATGTCGTTATGCTATAGTACTTAGTGGTGCCTACTGTGGACTCCACTAATGTGGCTTGTCTTGTTTAGCAGACACACTTTGCTCTTGCATAACTATATTTAAATTGTAAATCTCATGTATAGTAACTCAGGAACTGATAGGAAAAAGAAAAATTCTCCAGGCAAAGCTCTGGTAAAATATACTTTTTGCTTCTTTAAAGACTTATAAAACAATTCAACAGAATTGTTTGTTTCTAGATAGCAAAATATAGCAAAAATAATCTCCATTGCCTACTGAAAAAGAAGAAAGCATAAAAAAAATCTTATGAACTTATTTGTTCAGAAAAAGAATAATTTCACATTTTTACAAAAGAAGTAATAGACAACAAAAAAATCTACAAAAAATCACCTTCCTTGTAAAAAAAAGACAAAGAAAGTACTACATTATTTAATTAAAGACAATTCATTAGAAAACTACATTTTGTTATTAAATGTCTTTATAATACAAAATTTTAAAAGTACCCATCTAATAATTAACTGATTTCTCAGTGGCTTAGTATGATTACTTATTGGTGCAACAAATTATGGCAGGTGAAGGATTGTGACCAGTTCCATATGTTCTTTCAAGTGGTATCAACTAAACTTGTCTTTTTCAGGACTTACCATATGCTCTGAATACACCACTATGAATACGCACATACTTTGACTATGAAGTTTCTCAAACCACCGTCGTACACAACCATAGTATCTTCTAAAATGAGGGTTATCACGGTAAGATTATATTTTCTTTGTTTTAATAAATATTGAATAAATTGCATCAATTTGTTGATAAATGTGAAAGTTGTTTACTGCTTGAAAGTTTTCTGAAGGCATTTCTCAGCATGTTGATAATATTATAGTTGCTATGATGATCTAAGCATATAAGAAATGCTAGTTCAAAAAAAAACCCAGCACATATTAGATTAGTAAGTAAGTTAAATCCTAAACTTTTCTCTCTTCAGTATATGACATCTTTCAAATAACTGAAACACCAGACATATTCCTTAGATTTTGTTTGTTGTTTTTTTTTTTAAATGAAAGACATTAGAGTCTGTAACACCTTGTAGACAAATGATATGTAGAAGTAACATTGGAACAGCCTTGGGAATGTTGAAGATTAGGTAAAGGGTGTGGTATTTTTTAGCATACTAAATATGTGAAAAATTATCAACTGTGGATTGATGCAGCTGTGAGATACATAGGAAGGCTTCTCCATGTTGGGTGGAGCAGGAAAGAAAAATGTATGTATTTGAGACATTGCAATAGAAAGGATCCCTCTAGCAGAAAGACAAGTATGATATTTGTCTGAAAAAAGAAGCACGCTTTCTAGATCCTGATATTCTTAGTCAAAGGTAGAAAAATGTACTAGGAATCATCTTTTAAATAGGTACGATGTCATGAGAAAAGACGGTTTTAGCTGCAGCCGTTATGGGTAAGTCCTTTGGGCTACAGCATCTGAAATCCTGCAAGCATGTAATGTTCAAATATTTCTAACATTTTTAATGGCCATGTATATCCTCAAAAAAGAAAGTCTGAAGGACATCCAGTGTACTAAGATGGGCCTGAGCTTGCAGAGAGTCAGAAAGACTGTTCAAAGATGTCTGAAGTGTCCTTCGGTGGTCTTTGGGCAAATTTTTCTTTTCCCTGAGGGGTTCTGTGGTTATCCTGAGAGAAGATTCAGAGGGGCTGAAGTGCTGGGAGTCACAGTCTTCTGACTGCAACGATGAAGGAGTTTTCCTTGGATACTGAACCCTTTACTTTGGCAATGGCTAAGCTTTATATTCTTTGGGACTGACCTCATCCCATGGAAGTTAGCGTAATGAGGAGAAAGCCCTGCTGCAAAGAAGTGGTTTTAAACTCTCAGCAGAAGACAATGTGGGCTCCTACTGCTCTCACCGAAAGATGAAAAGATGGTGTGTAGTCCCAGGGTTGCAATGGTCTATATGGCATTACCTGAGTCCTTGTGGTGCCCTACCCCATTTCCTTTAAAGAGAAGAAGAGGATGTGCAGGAGGAAGGGAGACAGAGGCATTCTTGAATCTTACCTCATCATCAAATAAGAAATGGATGTTCATCAAGGCCCAGATCTAGTAGATACTCAAGCCAACCACAGTATTTCTGGTCTAGCATTCAACTGTTGCATACTGGAAAACTTCGGCCAAAATCCTCTGAACCCGATGCCCACTTAAAGGTTTCTCAAGAATTAAGTAATCATTAACTTTAATTAGATTAGACTTAAATTAGCTTCAAGTAATATTCTTTTGCAAGTGTTTTGGGTTCTTTTTTTTGAACATTCCACATATTTTCCATCCATTAATTCTTAAACCATTACGTGGCAAAACAGGCTTTCTTTTCCCCCTGCTCATAGATAATTATGTTCCAGCTTAAACTACAGAAACACTTAAAAACTGAGATACAATTTGATTCCTTTCATAAAAATCTCATATATTTTTAATCCAAAAGTGCATTTAGCATAAATAAATTAAAGTCATTTGAATGAATAATTAAACATTAAATTGACTCTATTCCGGGTCTCAAATTCCATAACCTTGACTGTTTATTATGCTAATAGTGCTAATGATTTTGTATCATTTGGCTAAGAATTTTGATTTCAAGATTAATATTTGTTAGGGAGCTCCTCACACTCTTATCCAAGCTTCATCACAATATTCCACTGCAATATGGGAGGAAACTATGGGTAATACTAAAAAATGAGGATGATTGCTATTTAGGAGAACAGAAAATCTTCTAAAATGAATATTTTTAAATACGTCAACAGATGCATTCACTACCTACTATTGTATTAACAAGCTAATGAAAGGCAAAAGAACCATCTTTCATTCATGTCCTAGCTTCCTACCTGATACCAAGAACTGTTTTATTAGAAGAGGAGAGCAAGAGTTATTTATGTCTGTCTCACAAAAACACGAAATTCTGTTTGAGGAGTCTATTCAAGGTGAGCGTGTGGGAAATGAAAAGACCAGGAACCTCATACGAGCATAGCAAAAAAATTTTAAAGGGTAAGATTTGTTTTAATATTGGCTGTATAACAGGTAAACAATCAGATTCAAGTGAGACGTTTAATAACATATTTTAGCATGTTATTTTAAACAGGCAATTTGCACAAGCCTTAGAAAGGAGAGTCTGAAGTTTGCTTTTATTAAAAAGACTAATACTTTCACAATGAAAATCGTTCCATTAAATGAGATTTTGATCCTCACATTAGCTCCTTGGTATGGAGGAATAGTCTCTGCTTGCTGTGTTCCCAAACTTTCATTCCTGTCAAAATAACTAATGCAGACTTGGCCCCTTTGTTTATTAGGGTCTTCTTTTAATTAAAGAGCCAGGTCTCAAAAGGCATATCCACCCCCACCTTTTTAACAAATGTGTAGCTTTTGGATATGATATCTCTGCAATTAACTTGTTACTCATTCCTGTGCTGTTTGACAATAGCACTTATATGGAATCTATCATTGACAAAACTGTAGATGATAACTCTGGGAAAACAGGACATCATTAGTCTTTTTGCTGTGAATATGAAAAAAAAAGGGGAGAGATGTAATTAATTATATCGGACACTGTATCTTCACAGCAGCTATAACAAGTTAGCTGGTCTGCTGCCATGTTAATGAACATCTAGGATGAAAGTAGATGGTGTTAATGACAGCAACGCAATAATGTAGCTTTATGTTATTTTGCACACACTATCTACTCAACCCCATTTTTGTTACTGAAAGCATCTGATACCTCAAATATGGAAAAACATATATGTCCTTTTGAAAAGTTACAATGCCCTTTTTTTGAGAAATTTCTTCAGTAAATCAGATTATGCATTTTTCTTAGGCAGAAATTTTCTTCTGAACCACAGAGTTCTACCTGCACTCCTCAAATAGAAATCAGTGAAGCAGTCAGTCATTAAAAAGTATGTCTTTTGGGTGCTAGAGACAAATCATTTAGCTATGTAATCGCAGTTTTATTGTTATCTTGGTTTTTACAAAAATTATACATCATTAGGAAGGGTTGGACGTGATGACTTTAAAATTATAAGGAAATGAAGGAAGGAAATGTTGTTCTAATATAAATGATAATTATTATTAACAGGTTTTTAGAAGATAGAAAAAACTGCAAAATGGCAAAAGGCGCATTTATATATGAAGTTATTTCTTCAGTACTGAAAAAGCGTTCCCAACTAATAAAATATTTTCAGATTACACATTCCGTTTGCTTTATCTCTCTCATACATACACATACATATTCACACATGTTAAAGGAAATAACCACGAAACACACATCTGTACTTCTGGCTTGGCTTATATCTCAGCATGGTATGTAGGCCTGAAACGCTGCTTGTCCCCATTGATTTGCACTGAATCCTCCTAGTGTTTGACACCAGTTGTCAGTGTTGGTAGGATGTTAAATGCTATGTATCTTCCCATTCCCAAAGGACAGAATAAAGGTGGAAGTCAGAAATCTATTAAAGTGTTTGGAAGCAGGGGTTGATAGGCCTTCTTTCTGTAATATTTCAAAAGTAAACACATTTCTTAGCAAAAAAAAATACTCTATGGTGGGGTCAAGGATATTAAAAAGTTTATGAATGTCAAGGAACCTTTTTGAAAAAAGCAGCAGACCTCCAGATTGGTAATGAAAATTGATATTGACTGAGATTTACTTGACTTAAGATTTCAAAACTACTTGCGAGTTTCAGTAAGAGTTACATCTATTTGATTCTTCTACTTTTTTTTTAACTCAAGTTTTCTCAAGACCATGAAAAAAGCACAATATGAAAGATCTTTCTCTTCTGAAACAGGAAAAAAAATACAGTAAGTGCCTATGATAATTTTTTCTGGATTCTTTTTTTGAGGCGAGTGAGAGAAGATTTTAGGAGACAGGTCCACTGAAGTGCCCAGTAAAAACAGTTTCAATGCAAAATTTAAAATCAAGTGAAGTGAGAGATTGACTCAAGCTGTTATTTCATTTTCTTGTCTTTGATTGAACAGGTAATGTGGCAGCCCATGTATTTCAAACTGAACAGCTTTTATTCATCGGCATCATTACCTGATCACCCTTTTAAGTAGGTAGTAAATTTTGGGGGCACATTGGTCTGTACTCACTAGTAAGTTGGTATTCTGTACAAAGACATGCAACACTTACATTAAAGCATAGCTGAAGTTTTCTGAAATAATGTGTTTAAATTCAGAAGAAAACACAGTTGATGAGAATATGAAAACATAAGAATGAGACAGACCAAAGGTTCATGTAGCCCTGTATTCTGTCTCCAACAATAGTGTCCTTGTATTAAGTCGCTCTGAAAAGATACTTCCACCACGACCACCATCCCTGGCCCCTCAGGTAATTCAGTCATATATTTAATGCACAAAACCTTTTAGAACCATAATTAGGTTGGGGCACAATTCTAAAAATCATATTCTCACTTTAATAGAATCAATAGACTTGACTTTATAATAATGAAAAATGTAGAATAGAGATAATATTGTACAACCTATTTTAGATAATATGCCTATCATATAATATTTTAGAAAAATAAATCTATCTGCTCATGATCCTTATAGAAATCTGAGTTTATAATGGAAAAGTAGAATAATACCCACAGCCTGTTAATTCTGGAAAACTAGAGGTAACTTTGCAGATCTGCTGCTGAACATATCATTGATGTCCCATAAATGCGCAAAGTAACCTCCAAATGACCGGCATGATCAATAAAAACATCTTACTGATAGAGTTCATAAGCCTTAACCTATTGCCTAGAACAGTGCCAAGAAAGCCACTGGAAGATATGTTTGTCTACTATGAAATCAATCTATATCTTTTCTTAATTACCCTCAGCATCACTGTAGTCACAAGATGATTTGAGAGGGGGGGAAAGATCTGCTGAGTAAACAAATGCACTTGGTAAATAAGCAGTGCTTAAGGGCTATGCCATTTTAGGAGGCTTCTCATCTGCCACTGAGGCTTTTGCAGCAGGGAAAGGAGCAAAGTCCATTCCTTCACTGCAACGCTGAGTGGCAGGGAGGTGTGCTGGTAAGTCACTGTCCATCAAACGTAATACTCACAGAGAGGGAGGTGCACACATCTGCTCTCTCTCTATTTTCCCCTCCACTTTGCAGGCACTAGAATATTGTTGCAAAGTGCAGCATTCACATCAGCACTGGGATATAACCCAGCTTCAACTGACTATAATTCAAAGAAGTTTTAGATATTTAGGTGAATGATGTAAACATGAACGCTTGATGTTGGCAGGTATGTATGCATCAGGCATGTGAAATTTTACTCTTCAGAGTACCAATCAGTTAATAGATGCCTTAGGTATGAAAAAAAAATATTTCTGATGTTAGGTTTATATATGACCCAATTATTTCTCCTCTTTCTTTGTAGGCCAGTTTGAGAGATTCTGCACTAAAAGTTAACCCAGTGTAACAATCTCCAAGCAACTGCTTTAAGTCCACAGCTGCATGCTTTCACACAACATTTTAGTGTATATGAACTGTAGTATATGATTCCAGTTTTTAAGTTCATTGTAGCATTTCTGCTTAACATTTCAGTCTTCTTCTGTTTTGATAATACCTCCCAAACTTATGTGATCAAGAAAATTAACTTCTCACAGTTAATCTTAAGTCAGTAACATGAAAATATTAAGCAACTTGTGTCCTAAAATAGATACTTGAAGACTTCCATATTTTCTTCTAGCCTGATATTGTTCCAACACAAATCTCAGTAGTTTCCAGTTCCTCAATTGCAATAATGTTTTATGCATTTTACATTCCTGCACCAATCCCCATATGCACAGCCTTCACTTAAAATTTCTTGTGAAGAGTCACATTTAATGTTTGACTAATACTACTTCATTCTTGTCTAGAAAATAAACTAACTTTTAAAGTCTAGCATGAACTTTATTTTTGAAACCCACATAGAATTTTGTGGTGTTTTTTCCCCACTTATCTCTGTCTATGTCATTCTTTCAAAATTAGTTTCAAAGCATCTCATCATATTTCAGCTGGACTAATAGACCTGCACTTAGGCGACTCCTTCCCATATACATCTGCCCTTCTCAGCTCATACCTTTTTTCAAGACCTGTGTGAGTTCTCAGATATCTCATTTTTTTAATATAGCCTCCTGTCATGGTATCATCTTCAGCTTGACAATTGTTTGTTACAATTAATTGTTACTGACCTGCTACGTCATGTGGCACTTCTTTCAGAAGATATTATCTGATTACTTCTTCCGCAACAGAACTACGGTCTCCGTTTGGATGCTGTTATAATACAGTCACACTCATATAACTTCCATTACTGTTCTCCCGTTCGCATTGGCAGTCTTTCCTTGTCCACTTTAGAGCACTTTGCCAGGCCTTAAACATCTTAGATTTTCCCTATATCTTTCTAAAGTATTTAATTTATATTCCTCAAACAATGCTTTCCCAATATTTATAGGTTCCCTTCTTAAGTGATCTCCTTCTCAATATAAGACCCATTTAGCTAGATTTTTCAGTCCTTTCTTCTGCTTCTTCTCTGTAGTTTTTGAGAGATTTTAATAGATTTTTAATCAAAATAAATTCTAGGCCTCTTTTGCTTCAGCTCCTCAAATTCTCTAGCTCACTCAGTTTTACACTGAGAGCACACACAAGAGAAAGTAAGAATATATAACATTTCAGTTAATATATGTTCGGGAAGTCCTTAGAGTCTCACCTGTTTAATTTGAACAATAATTATATACCAAGCTGGCAGTAGGATAGAATAACTTCAGCATGCTGAAATATACTATTCATTGGTGGTACAGTGCATATGGTGTGTAAGTACTCCTGGACTTAGTCAATGGCTGAGCATGGTTTTGGTGAAAATTTTGTATTTAAATTTTTAAATTATGTCCAAGTTCCATTTTAGGTACTTCTGTGCATTACTTGAATTAGACATCTCATACTGGTTGGCCTTACATCCTTACTTATTTCTCATTGATCATGAGAAAATGCTCATTTTTATTTGGTTAAATTTTATAAGAACACAGAATATGTATACCATTGGTGACAAATAAAAAAACCTCCCGAAACATAAGTTAGTGATATCTTGTTTCTTGTTTCCTTAAATGAAAAGTATATTGCTGACATAAAAATAACAGTAACCACCCCCCACCCACCCCCCCTTAGTAAGTGTACTCTGGAAGAAAACACTTTACTTCTAATTAGAATGGCATATTATTTATGTATCTAGATTTTAATTGCACTCACTTGATATACTCATTAAAATTATTTTCATCACAATCAAGCTTCTTACTTTCTTCTAACTGCATTAGACTCTAATATTCAAGGAAAAGAAAAAAAACGAGTCCTGAAAAAAAATCTGGCACCAGGCATGCCTTGAATCTGACTTGAACCCTATTTCTTTTGATAGACAGAAACAAACATTGTTAAATGAATATTATATAGTTCTAAACGCCTGCACACACAGACAGGGCCAGCCCACGGCCATTTCTCCTACACCTCAGTGCTGCTCCGCAGCAGCCCCATCGAGATGCTCCTTCCCAGCGGCGCGCTGGCTCCTGCTGCCCGCCGCCACTGGCCGTGACTCCACAGCCGCTCTCAGCGTGGGCCGCGGCCCACGTCTGCCTCCGGCCTTGGCGCTCCCCACCTTCCCTCCTGCCCGGGCCCCAGGACCCCCCTCCCTTTGCACGGCGGCACAGCCCAACCCTCCGCAGCCGCTGCTCGGCCCGCGGCCCTCCGGCCACCGGCATGGGCTACGAGCGGCGAGTAGCGCCGCGGGGCACCTGCCCAGCCCTGACTCCGAGCTGGAGCGTATGAGCGGAGGTGGAAAGAGGGATCTGGAGACTTCCTGGACCCGTCCCTCCACACGTGGCGGGACCTAACGCTCCTGCTGCACCGGCCAGCTCTGGAGGCATTTCTGCTCCTAAAAGGCAATCTGTCTCTTGTTAGTGGTGCCCCCGTGCCCCCCACCCCCCTATCTGAATTTCCAAGAAAAAAATCATGCCACATAGTTCAACATAAGACATTTAGGAACATACTATGGAGTTGGTTCCAATTCCTTCTGGAGCCAGTGTGTTTCCAGGGGCTTCAGAGACATGCACGCTACACAGTGTTTTTTACAAGAGAAGGGGTAATATGTTTTTACTTGGAGGGACATGTACAAATTCTTATTCTATTACCTTCAAACATAATAGAAGTTTAGGTACATTTTTTCAGAAACGGTCCCTTGGCCATTGCCATAATGGTGACTACTGAAACAAGTCAAATGAAGCTTGATAGACCTAAGACCTCAGTCCTGCAAAGTAGTTAAAAAAAAAACAAGCATGAAACTCCCCCACATCACTTCAATTGTTTAAAATAAGCAAATGCTAAACTGCTTAGTGTATTAAGTCCCATATAGGTGTGCAGTACGTAATAACTACATCTTTGGAGTCAGTTTGTTAAACTTCTTGCATTTTTGGAACAACCAAGTATCCTATGAAAATGTGTAAAGGATTTCTGAATCACTTTTTTTAGAAGATATAACAAAAACCTCTTCATTAATTTAATTAGCTTTTGTATTAGCTTAGTTTCACTTCACTGGAACAAATCTTTTTTCTCTATTTCTGAAGAAATCCAAAAATAAATAATGGGGAAAAAAATTATTATAAAGTAAACTTCCCAAGAGCAATTACAAATAACCTCTGCATCACACGTCTTTGCTACAATAATTAAAAACATTAAGTATTTTTCTCTCAAGAATTCAGCTATTTCCAGCATTTTGGGTGCTGAATTATAAGTAGTACCTTTGCAATACTTAGTGCTATTTTGTCATGTTAACCCGTGTGGCCCACTGAGGAAGGTTCAGTTTAACTATTCACAGAGCTGAATTCCTGCTAAGAAGTTGAGTTAGTATAAAAATATTTTTATCTGGTAACTAGCATGTTCTTCCTGAGGAAATTATATTCATTCCTCTTTCTTCCCCTTGCAATAAAACACGCTATTTTCACTTATTTATTTCTGTTCACTTTCAAAGCAAAATACAAAAGAGCAATTTCTGTAATGTTTTTTCCCTTTCTCATAAATAGTTTGATTATATTTTATTTAAACAGGATCCAAAATTGCCACACACAGAAAGTACTGTAAGAATTCTGACACAAATGAAATAATAAAGTGGAGAGTTTTAATTTTCTTATACAGTGGAGCTATGAGATTTTTCTGAAAGTTCAGGGAAATTTAGATCAAGATTGAGATTTTTAATCTCTGAGTCTTCCCAAAATACCAGGAAAGCATTGCCCAGCAACAATGAGGTTTCAACACTGAAACATTCTCCTAAGAATAGGAGATAAGACTATTACACACACAGACACACAACGTATTTCATGTATTCTTAATAACCAAGAATCATTCTGATCTGCCCTCTCCCTGATGGTCTTTCATTTTTCACCGAAAGACAGGTGTGTTGCTGCTGGAAGATCTTTGTGGTCAGAAAAATTTACCCTTGAGAATATTCCATTTCAAAGAGCTTTTTCTGCTGGTTGAATAGATATGAATGATGCACGGGAAGCATGCTCATATTTTGTCCCCTTTTTATTACCAGTTTGTTTATAACGTACTCCACACCCACAATGACAGTTACAACATTTGTAAGGTAATTCCCAGCAATGGGAGTTCAGGTTACTAAATTCTTCTTAGCCTGATTTCACTCCACTTAATTAAGTTATATAAAAGCTTTTTTATCTTTTTTTTTTTTCTTTTTTTCTTGTATGAAAAAAACTCCCTGCCAGATTTCACCGCCGCTTTCCTATTCTTTTTTTTTTTTTATATTAGAGTGCATCATAACTATCGTAGTGTCTCCTACCTGTAGATCACAGCAATTTTCAATAGCTGAAACCTCAATAGCCTGGCCATATACCATTGCTAGCAGGCACCAGGCAACTCTATCTTGCCAGGACATCAAATAACTTTTAGTATTTCTTATCCAGCGTGACTGAAAGGATTTATAGCCCATCCTATTTGAAACACAAGTTACTGGGAAGAAAAGGAGGGTGGTATTTTCCTCAATTTTCAAAACCTGCAAAAACCCCTTTACAGAAAATGCCCATAAGCAGGTTTTTACAAATTTGAGAGAAAGGAGATTTATAAGTGAGGGTTTGAGTCAAGTTACCTGTAACGGCAGTATCTTGAAATCCAGCAGAGTTGTTCTTCACTGCAAACCTGCTGACCATAGCAATGTTGACTTAAACAAACCACCAAACCCCTTAATTGAGGGAATGTCCTTCACACATAACGGAGAAGGTTTTAAAGATGATTCACAAACAGGAGCACACTGACATTGTCACTCCCGAGAGAGTTTTATCTCTGAAATCACCCATCATCTGTGCCGATTACTGCATGCCTAAGATCTTTGGCAACGCCAAGCGTCTCTGGATAGCTGTAAATAAGAAGACCACATTAAGTTTAATCACTACCAAAAGTGCAGGATACAGTGCAACATAGTAAGTCTGAGAACACATTTTACCAAATTTATCTGAATGCCAAAATTTTCAAAAGAAATATATAAATCTGGGCCTGTGTATTTATAATGCATATCTCTTAAACCCAGTATCATAATTTTCCTACTGCAAATGCGCACAGCACTTTTTCAGTTTAATTTCTGCTTCCACACCTTCCAGTGAAAGATCTGCCCATTAGTTCTCTCACTGAAAATCTCCAAGAAACAGTGATATTTTAGAATATTGTTCAATGTGTATAAACTGTAATTCCTCTGAAATATACTGCCTTAATAAGGCAAAATTATTGCATGGTACAGACAGAAAAGAAAGTGAAATAATTCATTTTCAGTGTTTGAGAAGCTTTGTTCTTTTGTATTCATTCAGTTTGACTGTTGGTGGAGTTAAGATTTCATTACAGAGTGAGCTATTAGTTCCAATAAGATATTACTGGAATATTATTTCTGTTTTGAAATCATGTTTAAATGATGTACCCTGTGAGGTTAACTTTCAAGGTCTAAATCATCAGGGAAAAATGTTAAAAAAGTAATTCATTGCACTCGGAAGTTAAAACTGGTTCCTGATGCAGTCTGAGCAAGCATTTGCCTGTAAGTGCATCAGCATGGGAGGCAGACTGACACAGAGGCAATCTGAGTGGCAGCTGCCTCCTTGCTTCTTGTAAAGGGGGAGAAAAGTGCCAGGTGGCCTTTCTGAGATGGGGCAGCAAACCCCACAATCTCCTGTGAACAGGTATCAGGGCACTAGATGGGGAAAAGTGAAGGTATTCCCATCTATTTCACACATGCAAATTAAAAGATACTTAGCGTGTAAATATTCATATAAATGAGTGCACTCTCATTTCCTTTTACTTCATTGTGTGTGTCTAGTACTACTTTCAGTCTAGCCTGTATAATTTAGAAGGTCTGACATCTATTGCCCTGATCTCATTTATCACCAGCCCATCTCCATTTCAGAAGCACAGATACTCAGTGTACAATTTTTACTGTAAAATTGAATTTGTTTCTTATGACAGAATAGGCTTGTTGAATTTATGATTTAACATTGAACATCCTTCACCTTGAAAGTAGCTCTCCTGCTATAAAAATGAGGCATCTCTCTCATGAGGTGATGAACAGATGCCCATCCTGTTAGACAAGTTTGTGCCCGTGGAAACTGAATTTAATTTTCTGAGACGTTCCAACATTTAGCCCTATTTTAACCAGTGTAATAACTGTTCTTTCATGGGTGGAAGAAAAAAGTGTTTGATGTTCAATTCAAAATGGCTGACTGAAAGAAAATACAAAAAGCGTGCTGAAAACACACTATTTGTCTATCTGATGGTTGATGCCTTTGTCTTTACATCGCAGAAAATAACTGAATTATCTCCATTGTAGTTTGGAACCAGACTCTTCCTTATGGGTGGGTATTTTATTCAAAACTATATTTTCTGGACTTTCTCAAATCCTTTGGCATTGGGTGTACTGCTTTGCTCTCTCCTTACTCTTCTGCCCACCTCCCTTGCCCTTGCCCTCCCCCCC
>JANXJC010000059.1:13995103-14036874 GCA_027564655.1 Leptodon cayanensis
ACAACTTTTGACCAATAAGGGACAGACAAATGTACAAGGTAATAAGTATAATGGGTATAAAAATGCTGGCTTGAAAGGATGTAATAGAACCTCTATAACTTCTCTGCCTGTGCTAAAAGAACCTCTATAACTTCTTTGCTTGTGCTAAAATAACTTCTATAAACTTCTTTGCTTGTACTGTAAGAAGGCGTACGTGTCGCTTTGTCCGTCTCAACCGCGACGCCCAGCAGCTGCTCCGATTACCCCCGGTTGCTCCTTGCGGCAGGTCCGCCGGAGCTGCGGACGCTTTGCTCTCTGGCTTCTCTGTCCTTTGGCCGTGCGCGGACCTGGTTTCCATCCACATACCGAGCGCGTGGCAGCAACCACTGTTTTTTGGGAGAATAACCAAGAGAGAAGGGGAAGGCACAGCCATCCCCGGGGTGGGAGCTGCTGGCGTTGATCCTTTTATAGCCCCATGTGAGCAGTTGCCTGTCCAAGAGAGAGCACCTGCACTCACTTAGCAGCTTGCTTGGGCACCCATCCAGCATGCCAGGACCTCCCATTTCCTGGCCCGGCTTTGGCCCCAGCCTTTGCGTGACCCCCCAGCGCCCACTGCCAGCCCCAAGCTTTGTTTTCAGCCCCAAACCGGCTGTGGACCGTAAGCAAGTGGGGCGGGATGATCCCCCGGCGATGAGCCAAGCATCCGTGGGATGCTCTCTGCGTGCCTCAATCCCGCATCCCAACCCTGAGGACGTTGCTGGAGTGAGCGCAAGGGGATCGGAACCCACCAGGATGGGGGTCCCAACAGAGCCCCCCCCTCCCCGAGTCGTAACACAGACCTTACAGGGAAAGGAGAGTCGGCACAGCAGGCTGAATCAAGAAGACGCTTTAATCAGATTTATCGGACAGATCTGGATCTCCAAATAAATAGATTTATCAAAACAGAATAAAACAAGAAACCAGGGATAAATACATGTACCAAAACAACCTGAAAATCCCCCAAAGCTATTTCCAGACAGGGGGAAGGTGATGCTGCTGCATGCCCTCCTCCCCACGCTGCAGAAATGGTCCTGTTCGCCCTTTGGGAGATGCCCCTCCTGTGAATACAGCCCAGTAGATATTATGTAGGATATATATAAATATATAGCATAATAACATGCTTAGTAGCGACCTTAGTGCAGTGTTCGGGGTCTCAGACCCTGTCAGCAGGCGGGTCCTCCCAAAAACTACATCTCCAAGTGACCTGCGAAGAAGAGAAAAGAATCCTCCCAGCTGAAACAGAGGAGAAAAGTCCCAAGATTTTTCAAGAAATGCCCTTTGGAGGGTATTCAGCCAAAGAAACCCTTTGCAGATCACAGGGGCTCCAAGAAAGGAAATAAGGATGATTTTTCTCTCTTTGCAGGTCATCTTTATGCCAGCGGTTAGTAAAAAGCATGGTCACGTTCTGCTTTACTGCTAGCTCCTGATGCTCTTCAGAAATGCCGGGGTGTCAGGGGTGTATATCCCACCTCTCCACGTCACACCAGGTCTCACATCTCCGCCGTCTTTCCCTCCTCCCTCTGCACACCCGACATCTTCGGTGGCAGGAGACGACGGCCGGCCTCTTGCACTCTCCCACTGGAGAGAGGCACCTCCACAGCTGTGGCTTCAACACGGTTCAATTTGGTTCATTTGCTGGAGTTTCTGTAATTTACACTAGTGTATCCTTTATTGCTGTGCCAGTCTATTTAATAATGCAACTTTTTTTTCATATATATGTGTATGTGTGTATGTGTGTGTGTGTGTAGATAAATCAATAGCTAGGTTAAAGTTTTTTTCTTTACAAGTTCTTTGTTTCTTTCTCTGGGCTCTCTGTCATCCTCAGCTCTGATGTCTGGGCTCGGAAGATGTTCCAGTGACCTGGATGAGCAGAGATGGACACTCATTAGCAACAACCCTTGGAGCAGGAAAACACAATTTACCCCATGTGTAGCACCCTCCGCACTGGAGGACCCACAAAGACCATGCTGGGAGAGAGGTCTACCCGCAACACTGGCTGTGGCCAGAGCAGCTCATCAGTGGTCCCGTAATCCAGTCTTAGACTTTGCCATCTTGCAATTAAAATGGTTTTTTAGGTCAAGAGGGGCCCTATATACCTCTTGCAATGCAATTAGCAGCACAATCAACAGCATTTCCAATGCTTTCCCTGGAAACCACTCGCATGCTCTTAAAAGAAAAGGAGCTCAGTCTGAAACAGGGATAAATCCCCGTCTCCGCCTCCTCAAAGGATGCTTTAACATGAGCGGTTAGGGCCACGTCCTCCCCGGCGTGTCTGGGATTCGTGCTGACTCCCTGCCTCTCAGGGGAAAGAAGCATTTTGCTTGTCCTCTGACTCATCATCAGAAAGCCAAAATTCACATTTTGTGGGCCATGGGCAGGTATGCTTCTCTCCTCCCTTCTGTCAGCCCCATTTCTTTGGGGTGGGTTGCTCAAAACCCCCACATTTATACCCATTTTTCTGTTGTTGCCCCAGCTTTGGCTCTTTGTGCAGGGCTGTGCAACCACCTGTGGTAGGGGAAGATCCTGCTGCAGAAAGAGAAGAAACCCCCCTAGAACACCCCAACCCCAGCCTCACTGGTGAGCTGCAGACTCCCTGCAAAGCCAATGCACTGGAGGGAACTGGGCAATACCCCCAAAATGGGCACAAAGCTCCCCAACCCTTCTCCTTGTCCCCCCAAACCACCATCATCTCTGTACGTGTAGGAGGTGGCTGGAGGTACATTCCCTCTAGGTGGTCACTTCCCCCATAATCCCAGCAAGGATTATGCAGCCCTAATGTCATTATCCCCCCCGGGGGGGGCATATTTTCTGGCTGAATTAATCTCCTGTTGTGAAGAAATCACCGGCCAATGCTTTCCTAGAACTTGCAGCAACGGCAGAGGGATGGTTTCACAACAGGGTTATTTGTCAGGGGAAACTGAGGCAAGAAGAAGGGGACATGTGCCAGAGACCCCATCAGGGCGCGAAGCCCAACTGGGGAGCAGGGACTCAAAAATCCCCCAGGGTTTGGTCAAGAGATGTTGTCTCAAACGGATTGGAGGCGAAAACAAATCTCCACCCTCCCTGGGGCACTGGATGTGCTGGTATGCACTGGGCAGCAGAGCTGTTCCCCGCTGACCCGCTGACCCGTGGGTGCTGGACAATACGGGAATGGCTCCGATCCGAACCTAACCCATTAAACTCTAACCCAGCTCAGGCGAAGAGGCAGCCAGAGGGAAATAGCACGGCAGTTTCACTCCGCACAGGCACTCTCGGCATGTGCACTGGCATTCCTGCTTTTTGTAACATTTACGCACATCCAAGAACATTAAGAATGATTTTTAAAAATATTTCAAGAGTTTATTTTTTTCAAATCCCTTGCATCATTTTTTTTCCCTTGTAATGCCAGATGGATTAAATATAAAAATCAAACAGTTTTACGGGCTTTGGAGAGACAAAGCCTTTGGATTTCACAAGCGTGCATCCACTTTTAGAACGCTGGCTGCCCTTTCCGATACCATAAAGTGCAAATGTGACTGCTAACCAGGAGTGTTGCATCTGCGTGTGAAGACAGGTCAGCCCCAAGCTGGCTATGTTTGCACAAGCCTTCTCCCTACGGTTGGCTCCCCACACCATGCTGGGATTTATGCAGCAAAACACGGGGCTGTTTGGGGCAGAGTCTGCCAGAGGAGCGGGGAAAAGGAATTTTTCTCTCCCTACCTTCGTTCGTCCTGGTGATCAGCCTGAAGTTCTGCGCTTCTTGCTTGAATTCCTGTTTGCTGATTTTCTTGGTCTGTATCAGATGAAATATCCCTGCAGAGGGAAACACAGGGCATCAGGCTCTGCGACGCTCAATTTAAGGCTCAGGCAGGTTTGGATGCACACCTCTGTCCCCTCCTGGGATGCAAAAGGGACAGTGCCCACACTGGATGCCCCAGGGTTCTGGTTCGATGCAGGGCCTGCTGCCGAAGCCCGGTGGGAGTTTGGGAGTGAATCCAGGGCTGGCCAAGGACCAGGAGAAATCTCATTTGAAAACAGTAACAGCTCGTTAAATCAGAACACGGCAGGGACAACTCCACCAAGCAGGTGAAAGCAGTAAGATTTTGTTGCTCCAAAAAGCATCTCACACTGGAGGAGGTCTGATCTCCCCTAAAACCGTAAAAGAAATAAAGGTGAGACCAACGGGATCTTGGGATCCTCGTCCTCTCTGCTCACCCTCGACCACCTATCTTCCCCGACCGCAGAGGCACCTCCATCCTCAGATGTTTTCCTTTCCTGGAAGCAGCCGGGGACCAAAGTTTTCCATCTCTCTGCCCCCAGCCCTGACACTCCTCCAGGACAGAAAAAACCATGAATGACCTCAGCAAAGATCGGTATTTCTGCCTGTGCCAGCATCATCCCGTTAGCGGAGGTGCCTGACTCAGATGTTTGACCCAAGAAAACCAGAACCTGCATTTAGCAACGGAAGCGACCTTTCTGTGGGATTAGGGGTTACAATATTCATATTCGCCTGGGAAGCATGACAAACCAGGCAGGTATGCCTGGCATATCCTTCCCCACCTCTCAACCAGGGTCCCTGTGCATCCAGCCTCTCACTGCCGGCAGATGTGAGAGACAACGTGGTCCCCCTTATTTGGTTAAGAGACTTTCCCCGATTCCCAGCAGCAATTACACATAAAAAGAGTATGTAACGAATGGGAACCGGCTAGCAATCCATATAAACGAGATGTTATGGACTGTGGAAAATTAATACAGGAAGTCAAAGACATCCGGAGAAATATGTGGGTATTTGGACTATTAATAAGTCCTTTAAGTGAGTCAGGAAAAGAAGTCCTACCAGTAACAAAAGAAGATACTGGATGGAGATAATAAAACTGTTAATGACGCAAGAAAGGCACAAGTGTTCAATAAATCCTTCTGGTCTATACTTAGAAAGGAGCAGGAGGGTGTGCTTATAGTCCCCGTGGCTGATGAAGCACTTTCCAGTACATTAGTAACCAAGAGGATATTTTAAACAAGAGCTACAAGAGATAAACATCTTTTAATCAACCGACCCAGATAATGTTCACCCAAGAGCCCTCGGAGAGCTGGCTGAGACCTTTGGCCCCCCGGATGGTCGTTTCTGACAGATGCCAGGAGCTGGGAAGCAGCGGAGGAATGCAGACGACGCTCCAGCACGCACAAGGAGAGCACGAGGCAGCGCAGATAAGAATAGCCCACCGCGCCTGCCATCCGTCGAAGAGGCATTACAGGACGGAGCTGGTAAAAGGTGATGCCATTTCCCGGCAAGCAGATCCTGCCCAACAGACAGGACCGTTCTTTGCGAAGTTTAGGATGAGATGGAGGGAGGTGGTGGGGCTGTTGGGCACCTATCACCTTACCCGGTGCTTTTAAAGGGGCTTATAAGAAAGATGGGGACAGACTTTTTAGTAGGGCCTGTAGCGATAGGGCGAGGGGTGATGGTTTTAAACTGAAAGAGAGGAGATTCAGACTAGATATAAGGAAGAAATTTTTTACGCTGAGAGTGGTGAAACCCTGGCCCAGGTTGCCCAGGGAGGTGGTTGATGCCCCATCCCTGGGAACTTTCCAGGTCAGGTTGGACGGGGCTCTGAGCAACCTGATCTGGCTGAAGATGTCCCTGCCCATGGCAGGGGGGTTGGACTAGACGACCTTGAAAGGTCCCTTCCAACCCAAACCGTTCCACGATTCTATGCTTTAGGCACTGCCTCAGGACCAAAAACCAAGCAGAGTCCAGAAGAGCACAAGGAATGAATTAAGGACCATCTCCATCTCCAAGGGAGCAAATCATCTTTCCTAATTTTGGACAGACAAGGGAGAGACAGGCTCTTCCACAGTGCCACTCTACCCATCCTAAAATGGGAGGACAGGACACACCTTCACTGCTTCTCTCTGCTGACTATGTGGGGAACCAACATGACTCTTTAAATGTGGTACTTAAAGCTGGGCTGTGGAGTGAAGTGAGACTAATTCAAGAAACTGGTCTCAGGACTTGCTAATTCATCTCCAAAACAAAGCCTCGGCAGGTGGATGGAGACGGGAGCATGGGTGTACGAGACCCATCCCAGCAGGATGCAAACTTTGACCAGAGCCCCGTACCCCATTTTGGGCTCTGCACTTCAAGAAGGGCATAGAGACAGTCCAGAACAGAGCTACGGGAAGGACCAAAGGACCAGAAATTTCTAACATCAAGGAAAGACTGAAAAAAATCAAATGCTTAAACTGTGTAAGAGAGGACAGTGGCAGGGGCTGATGGCATCTTCAGGTGCATCAGAGGAAAGGAGTCTGCTCTTCACATCTGTGGTGGAAAGCATGAGAAGGCATGAGCTTTTGCTGCAGGGAGGCTGCACATTGGGAAAAGTCTTCCCTTAAGAAGGAGTTTGTGGCTCTAGAAGAGATTACATGGGCTGTAGAGTCTCCATGGCAGGAGATCCAAGCACATGCCAGAAGAGCATGAGGACGGCTGGTCTGGATCCCACAGGTCCCCTCCAGCCCAGGTGTGAGGGTACACCAGTGTGGTGAAACACTGGGGATCGCTGAAGGTCCCAGAGCTGCAGATTTTCAGGACAGAAAGGAGTAATTTTTGTTAATTTCTAATCAACAGCCTGGCAGGGTAAACGTGGGAAAGAGGTCCATGGGGGCACCATGCCTCCAGCACAGCCCAGACCTCCAGCGAGGCAGGGTGAAGGGCAGCAGTCTGAAGGACAGAGCCCCCAAACCGTGCTGATCCTGCCTGTTCCTTTGTTGTCCTCACTCCCCATGACAATTCCCGCTCTTAAACATCGGAAAGTCACTTTTCAAAACTCTGGAGGTGTTCAGACCCCCAAAAACATGGGGAAGCCCCCACTGCAACTCATCATGCACCACCAGCGAGCTGGGTGAAGCTTTTGGCTGGGTGTTGGCACCGGTTTCTCCTCCCAACTCCTGCCTCGTGGAGGAAACCGTCCCAGCACAGAAATAGATGAGGCCACGTAGGTATCACAAGCCCATACAAAGGCAGATGGACAGGGTCCAGGCGCGACTCGCAGCCTCTTTTCTCCACACACGCTGCTCTGTTGGTAGAGTGATGGACCATGGAGAGGTGGAATCCATATGTGACTGAGCTCATGCTCTTTCCCAATAGTAACACTTCGCTCTGCCAAGCAAAAGAGCTGTGTTGGCCTCGGGGACAAGGGCCTCCCCTGTCCTTGGCTGGCAGGGCTCGGGAGCTCCGTGCAGACGCGGAGCTTTTGGCCTCAGAAGGTGGCGAGAAGGTTTGGGTGGCGACCTCTGCCAAGGAGCGAGGAGAGGAAATGGTGGGGCCCAGACAGTGCCGGCTCAGAGCTGTCCTCCAGCTACAAGGTGCCATTGTGAAGGAGGCTTTGCCGAGGCAGGGGGGAGGACGGGGAGAGGGGCACCATGGAGGATGGAGGATGGCAGGGGGAGGATGGAAACATGGTGGCAGCCAGGGCTCTGTCTCTGGACTTAATTGCTCCGGCTACTATCCATGTGTGCCCACCCTCAGTGGCTGGGAAAAGCCAGCTCCAGGAGGGCTGAAGTCTCCTTAGGGAGTGAGGTGAGACACAAACACACCCAGAAGACCAGAATATCTGCCTATACGTGTCCAGAAGACACCCAGCTAGAGGGGCTGAGGGTCACTGTATCCATAGGTGGGGTGCGACCAACCTCAACTGCTCAAGGCACAAGTTTTTGCAAGAGGTAGAGTACGTCCAATGGAGACTTGGGGTTGGGGCACTGCAGTGCTTTCCCGGGCCCAAGAGAAACAACACAAATATCTACTGGACCAAGTGCCCCTAGTAGACATATGCTCCTCTGGTCCGTAAGAGTGTTGCACAGCTAAAGGTATGGGGAGAGAGCAAGACGCTGGTGTCATTTGACAGGGCATTTGCGATGCTTTGGCCTCTGGAGGACACACCAACAACATCCAAACACAACAGCATCCAAATCCACCCATCCAAAAAGTGAACCAGGGGCAATTCATTCCCCTCTGTGTGCACCTTTGCAGCAGCTCTGCAAGCTTTGCTGGCAGTGATGGATGGAGGGGGAGCGGGGGGGGGGAGAGCAAAAGCAAAAATATGGAGTGACCAGAACAAATTTTTGGTTTGTATTCCATGTGCATTTGGCATGGAAGCAGATAGGTTTGGAGGAGCAGCCCCATGGCCCTTGCCTTGTTTGCCCACGTGTTGTGCCTCTGGATGGTGTTGCAGCTTGTGGTGGGGTACGCTGAGGCCAAAAGTGGTTTCCAGCCCCTGATCTGCACGCAACTGCAGCAAAAGAGTGTGAAAGGGGGGAGTTAGAAAAGCCAACCTGCTGTCAGCAGGTTTCGACTCATTACACAAGGTCTGGAGCACCACTAGAAAAGCCTGAAAAACTGAACAAAGCTTGGAAAGCACCAGTTTTCCACACACGCCTCCTCCGTTGCTGGCTGGTTTCATTACGGTACTCACCTTTAATCAGCTTCCAGTTGTAGATTTCCACCTCTTCCGCAGGCTCCTTCTCGATTGCGATCGTCCTCAGGATCTCCTTGGAGGTCTCCGAGCTCGGCGGCACAAACATGTACACTAGGACGCGGTTGGGGTTCTTGCCACACCGGGTGGTGACTATTTCATCCGTGGGTTTGACCCTGGTTTCTGGGCAAAATCAAGGACAGAGCTCATTAAATAGGGGCAGGAAGGAGCTTGGAGGAGCCATG
This sequence comes from Leptodon cayanensis, assembly GCA_027564655.1. NCBI lineage: Eukaryota > Metazoa > Chordata > Aves > Accipitriformes > Accipitridae > Leptodon > Leptodon cayanensis. The sequence continues at coordinate 14,003,811 of JANXJC010000059.1, forward strand.
TCAGAACCCAGGTCAGGGGAAAGGCATCTTGTTGGGTTTGATGTGGCACAGCTGCATCTCCGAACGGGACCTTGTCTCCCAGGGTCCGATTCCCAGTGCCGAGATCAGCAGCAAAGGGAGATATTGGTAAAGGATCTGTGGACCTGCTCATCACCGTATTTTCCATTCCCCTTGATTTTGGCAGCATCTATACCAGCGGGGATGAGGAAAGGGGATTTTCTCCACCTGGATCCCCCGTACCCGCTGCAGGGACCTTGCTGCCATCATCACTGCAAAGCCCAGGCTGGATTCTGAGCTTTCCCATCTCGCTCCCATTGCCGTCCCGGAGGAGCAATGTCAGCGAAGCGAAAAGATGAGCCCGCAGCACGGGAGCCAGCGCCGTGGCTCGGCTGCCTGGGCAGCGTGCCCGGCTCAGCCCCGCGGGTGGGCTCAGTCCCAGCCCAAGACCCCTCCCAGCATGGGGTGCAACAGCAGGGAGACCCACACCAGGGGCGCTGGGGGGGGACCCTACGTGACTTTTTCAACATCCTTGGTAAAGGAGAGCTGCTAATTTTTTAATTTCTTTTAATGTATCTGGAGTAATTAAGAATCCCCTGTGGTTTTGGAAGGAGATTTATTGCCTTTGGTTGTGGTCCTTGGAACGCAGAGGAGACCAGCTCTGCTGAATTTAGCCTTGTTCTCCCAGTCATTTTGGATGCTGAAGCTTTTTACACTACTCGAAAGAAAGTTTGGCTATAAATAGACGCGTGGGGTTTATTTTAGTAGGACAGTTATTTTAGGCCTGATTCTGCTCTCCCTCGTGCTTTCTGGGGTGGTCCTGAGCTACTCGCCTCAGGGAGGGGATGGAAATCCCAATTTAAAGGGATGCAAAGCAGGGCTTTTTCAGCAATGGGAAGACAAGTGTTCAGCTCTGCAGGCTCAGCATGATGCAAAGGGGGACAACCACAGCCCACCACCCTCATCACAGGGTCTGGGTACAAGAAAACCTCCATCCCAGACCATTAAACTTCACCCACCCCAGGGCTGCTCTTTGCATCGATCGAGGAAGCCCCACCTTCACGACAGGGAAGAAACCACACGTCCTCACAGGTACAACAGGTATTTAGCAACCTTGGAGCTTCACGCTGGAGCCACTCCATGGCCAACAGCATTGGGGAGGAAGAGCAGGGACCCAGGGGTCCTGGCCACTAGCCCTGCCCCCAGCAGCCACGACCGTCTCCCCATCTGACCAACGCATCGCAGCAATTCCCTTCCGATCGGGATCCCTTTTGCAAATAGAAATCACTCAGCATTTCTCTCCAAGCTACTGGCTACAAAGAAGGAAAGAGGAGGACAGTCATGGAAACTGCCTGGAAGAAGATGGGCGAAACCTCTGTGCAGTGAAGCAAAGGACAAGTGTGTAACTTGGCTGAGCAATGTGTATGTGTGTGTGATTGCTATCTATGAGTACTGGAAAGCAAGAAGAAAAACGTTTTGGCTGGGTCAGAGTGTTTAACTGGAAATAAATGAAGGCTGAACAGCAGACAAGAGATCCCAGCGGAGAAAGTTGTAGACTTTAAATCAGAAAGACCCGCTATAATGGGAATGCAAGACTGAAAGGGCTCTGCTCAGTCATCACATCCCATTCCCACCAGGCACCACGTCATAAATCCTGCTCATAAACATATCAGAAACCTTATTAAAACAAGCTGAGCTTCTGCCCTTCGCTCCCCGGGGAGGCCATCCCAGAACCTCCCTGCTCAGAGGCTGGAAAACCTTGAAAGTCCCAGCTGAAATTATTTTGCAGCCTGTTTGCCCCCATTCTTAAATGTGACAATGTCCCTTGCTCGTTCTCCCTGGTAAGACCCCTCCACGAAACCACCTTGAAGATGCACATCTGAGGAGATGACCCAGAAACTGCTGCATCTGCAGTTAGGCTCGGAGACACTCAGGTATCTTTCGTCTCTCTAGGGAAGCAGCGGGTGGTCCATCATCTAAACATCTACTGCTGAATGATAGTACAGAGAAGTATAACCTAGAAAACATTCTCCAGTGGGAACAGAAGATCTCATGCCCTGAGATCTTTGCCAGGTCTGTGGTTTAAGGTAAACAGCTTTCTAAAGACCAAGAAGCAGCCGAGAGATCCAAAACCCATTGAACATGAAAAAAAAGGTCCTCTCCACCATGTCCCAGCACCAGCACCAGCGCAGTCCTACCTGGCACACCCCAATACTTGTGTGCCTAACCCTCCCCTTCCAGGGAGGGGGACCTCAACTCAAATTCAAACAAACCATGAGTGCCACAGATAACCCCGCACCCAGAAAGCGTCCTCCTAATTTCAAATCTACATTTCAGCTGTCACAATTCAACCCTATGATTTCTTGTCCCAGCTGGAGGTCTGGAGAACAGACCATGCCCTCTCCTCAGCAAGCATCTTCTATCTGTCTGAAGACTCTTAGCATGGCCCTTCTTGGGCATCTTTCTCCAACCCACTCAACATATGCAACCTTTTGGGATCAGTGCAGCTTCCTCACCTTGGGTCAGTCTTGCTGCCCTCCAAGACAGGCCAACTCTTACATCAGTGCTTGCCCTGCTGAACTCACCTGGTGTGAATTCACGTCACCAGCGATGTGAACCCTTACACCTCTCTCTGCCTGGGGCTTTAAATCAAGGCTAAAGGAAGGAACTGGAAGGCAGCTGCAGGAGCAGGTGAGATCCTACTTACCTGGACATATTTTACAGCATTTCCCATCGACTTTCTCTGGATAGTCACACGGATACTCCTTGGGGCACGTGATCTTCTGGCAGTCCTGGACACCATCCCTGCAAGTGCAGAGGATGCAGGGCAGGAGGCCGTAGAGCCGGAAGACAGGGTGCCACACTTCCCCGTGGGAGTAGGTCTTCCCGTTGTAAACACAAGCTGGAGGAGAGAGAGAAAAGAGTTGCTGGTGGAAATAAATCCTCCTCCTCTTTCTACACCCAAGGTTTGGTGGAGCTCAACACATTTCACCACCTCAGAAACGGGTGGCCCTGCTGCCTTGAGGAGCATGGACATCTGGCAGCACATCTGGCAGCAGCAGACACTGGGACCTTGCAGCCATCCCACCCAGGAGGTGCCATGGGGCAGGGGGACCAGGCTCCAGGAGATGGAGGCTGCTGGGGTCAACCACCCTGGTGGGGGCAAGTGGTAAGTGTGGGCAGGACCTCACCTGCCTCCAAGCCTCTGCAAGCCCAGGGTCTCTCCAAGGCTGTCACAGGCATGAAGCACAGTGAAGAGTGCCACCTGCTGACTCCTCCACGAAAATTTTTGGAGATCCCAAAATTTCCTCCAAGGCTTCATCTCCAAGGTCTGGAAAGAGCCCTTCTGGAGACACGGTGGTGGGAGAGCCCACAAGAGGAGAAGGGACCTGTCTTTTCCCCTTTGCCTCCATGGGATTGCCTCCTCATCTCACTTTCCTACTCTCTCCTCCAGAAGGAAGACGACAGCAGCGGAACAGACCCAGCACATGGTGGGTAGGTGCAAGGAGGAACATCCTGTACCTCTGCGGCACCGTCCTGGAAGGACCACGTGGAGTCCCAGATCTCCAAAGCACCCCAAGGACCAATCTCCTTCCAATCCTTTTTGGAAAGTGGTAGGTTCATGCAGCCATGGGGCTGTGGGCCACCAGAGCTGAGATAGCTGGGTGAGGCTGGCTGTGGAGGAGTGGGAGGTGGGACTTGGTGGTGGAAAACTGCTGCTGAAACAGATTTCCTGGAGAATTCAAAGTCCTGGAGAAGTCACCTTAGGCCACATACAGACTGCCTGGCCCTTCCATCCCTTACCTTTCTTGTGCTTCTCTTTCAAGACGATCTTCACTGTCGTGCCACCTCCTCCCTTGGGTTTGAAGCTCCTGGGAATGAACTCCAGGGAAGAACTGAGAACAGTGGACACAGTGGCTCTGGGTGGCTTCCTGCCCATTGCTTCCCCCAAGCACTGGTCTTGCGAGTGCCTCTGTGAGCAGTCAGAGAAAAGAAGGAGACTCAGACCCAGGCAGCTGGGTTTTTCTCACTCCAAAGCGTGCTGGAAAAAGCCATGCAGTGTCCTGCACACCTTCCATCAGGAGTGGAAGGTCCAGAGAACACAGGGATGAGCAACGACCCAAGAGCCATCTCAGTGCCTGCCACCACCTAAGGGACCCTGAGCAGTTTGTGTCCATGCTCCACCTTGATGTCCGCCCTATGCTGCAAGCGGGTCACCCTCATTGGGGCAGCACCCTTCTCATCCCACACTCAGCCCAATGCCCCCAGGTGAGGTCCTACATCACTAACACAGGCAGGGAAATGGGCTGGTCTTTTCTAGATGCCTGCCGGGAAACTGAGGACTGGCATCCGTGCAACCCAACCAGGATCAGAGAGGTAAGGACAGGCTGTATCCTGCCCTCTCACCTGGCTGGCAGCAGGAGGGTGGTTGGTGTGGGGCTGCCAGCCAGCAGGACTGAAATCCCTGGAAAAGCCCAGGCTTCCAAGAGCAAACCGCTGGACAAGACATGCAGCACAAAGGGTCCCCTTGTGTCTATTTTGGAGGTTTTATAGGTGGTGGAGGTGTGACGCTGGCGTTTCACCCAGCAGTATGGAAAAGGACAGGGCCAGGAGCTGTAAGTGACCTAATCCCACAGACCTGGCATGGGCCGCCCAGCTCTGAAATGTCACCGTGAATCAACCCTCAGCAGCCAAGGAGTCATTTTTTCCTTGCTGGGGCTGCCGATAAAAACAGCCTGGGGAAAGCATGCTGGTGGCCAGCTCCAGCGCTGGCTGCTCTGTGGGAGCTACGACTGGGAGGCAGGACACCTTTGAGCCCAGGGTGTAAAGGAGACACCATCTCCTGAAGCAAAAGCCCCCAAAGAGAGATTTGGCCCATCTGACCCTATGGATAAGGGTCACATCTGGCTGTCGGTCACCTCTGAGTCTCCTCTGTCCATGTTCCTCAGCTGTTTTAACCTACTGGTTAAAATAAAATAAAACCTACTGGTTTTTAACCTCAGCCAGGTTGGCCAACAAGGAGGAGAAGTGCCCAAGATTTCTAGTTCCCGCAGGTCTTTTGCTCTTCCGAAGACATCAGAGATGCATCAGAGGAAGAGGTCAAGAGTCTTTGCCCGCTGGTCTGAGGTCTCAGCCTATGCTGATAGCCCTCACCTAAAGTCAACTCCCAGACACAATTCATTTGCAAACCAGGTGTCTGTGGTTCTGCTACCCCAGGAACTGACTGCCCTCCTAGAGCTGCTGTGGGTCATTGCTTTGTAGAAGACTACGGCCAAGGGCAAATGGCTTTCTTTGAGCTCTTTAATGGGGCTGTGCTAGACATAATAATCTGAGTTTTAAAATGCAAACGTCACGTACAACACCTCTGTTTAACTGCAGGGGTTCCTCTTCTGTGGACTTCTCGTATGAGCCATCTGCAAGGAAAAAAACATTGCCCTGTGAAATGCTGCAGGGCTGAATAAGGATCTGCTCTCTGGGGTTCAGCTGACTAAAAGCAGCTCTCTTCAGGGTGCTGGCCCACCTGTGAGGTCTGGAGAGAGAAGAGCTTCAAATATGCAATTCACACCACCCAAAGCCAATTGGGGCCATACCCCAAAACCCCTTTTATCCCCACTGACTATTAACAAGAGCTCATCTCCAAGAAAGACGTGGCTTTGCAGACTTCTGAAGTTAGGTGGCATGAAAACAGCCCAGAGGTAGAGTATGAGATGATTGGGATGATCTGGCATTAAAAACAAATCCAAAGACATTTCTCACCCAGTCAGTGACATGCCCCACCTGCACCAAAGAAAATTAGGAGAGAGGAACACAAATTGCAGAAGGGGAGAGTTTGGAGGAGGCACCTGGAGAAGGTCGTTATGTGGCCATGGCCAAGAGACCACCATGGCTTTCTAGCTTCATAAATATTTCTCATATTAAAGAGTCATTTTATGCTGTGACTTCATTGTCAGCAAGGCGTGAACCTGCCCATTCACTCTTGAGTCTGTCTCCTCTGGAGGCATGGAGCTTGATTCTCTCCTCACCCTCCCAGGTGTGAGTCAGGGGAAACAGCAGCAAATTCAAGAGTTTCTCCCCCGCAGAGAGTTGTAGGAGTGAAACTCAGCCATGCTGTACTGGATTGGAAGCGGCGGGGGTTGTCCCTGACTGTCCTGGAAACTTCCCTGGAGCAACAGTAGCATGCACCATCTTTACATGGTCCATACAACCATCTCCAACCTGGTGGGTGAGTGGTCTGGAGGACTTTGCCCTCCATGCAGGTCACATCTCTTGCATGATGCACCAGTGGCAGGGCAAAAAGCTCAGCTCTGGCCAGCATATGGGCTGCAGGGAGGCAGGACACAACTAGGTGCGGGACGGAGAGTATGCAAGTAAAAAAACTGAGCCCTCAGCTTTTGTTTCCTGGTGCAACCAAGACAAAGTGGCCTGATTTATAGCACAGGCTTCCAAAATCCTGCTAAAGTGGCCTGAAATGGCTCCTGCCAGCTGGTGGCAACCAGCTGGGGTCTCCCACCCTTTGCTAAGGAGCAGCTCCTTGGGCCCCTCATTACCTTTGCAGACCTGGCAGCAGGAATCTGGCACAGTTAGGGGAGAGGAGCACAACAGCTCTGGACAGGTCACCAAGCCGCAGTAAATCTGGCCTTCCTAGGAGGGCAGAAGGAAAAAAAAAAACATTGTCAGCATTATAAAGTTCTGGACAGGGCTGTATGTCCCCCGTGTTGGGGTGCCAGCACTTCAAATTGCAGATCTAGCATAAATTAAAAGCCCCCCAATAGTCCATCCACAGATATGATCTGTGAATATGATATGATCACATATGATCAGATATGACCATAGAATCCATGATTCTATGATATCACCAATCATCTAGCAACTGATGAAAGCTGAAAATCTGGTCCTGCCACGCTCTTCACCCTGCAGGGTATAGGACGGTGAGTGGTGTCCTCTCCTGCCATGGCTGGCCCACTGATTGCCAGTCCACATGCTCATGAGTGGAGTGGTCTTCCCCAAAAAGGGGGAGGCAGTGCCTTCCTCTCAGGCATCGTTAGTGCTGCTGGATCTGAAACAGCCACCACGCACCTGCATAACACCCTCCAGTTCGAAGTGGCACAAGAACCTTTTCTCTGACACGTCCCAGGACAAGGACCTGGAGGAGACAGGTGGAAAGGGGAAGCGTGATGCTGAACCCAGACCGAGGTCCACGCCACAGCTCTGCCTTCCCTCTGTCTTGGGTTATTTGTTAACACCAGAGCCAAGCACACAAAGACACTGGGTCGAGAGCTGTGGATGGATGTTTAGGTGCAGACCTTCTTCCACTGAGTTGGTGGTTAGTTTGGAAAACATCATTGCTGTAGCGACTCAAGCTGAAAACCATGGGCCAAGGCCAGCCTTGACTTCGGTGCATCCCAGTCAATGGATTTGCACCTGTTTGCTGCAGGGCTAAGGATGTTCAGCAGCCCAACAGCAGTCACACCTCAACAGCAAGGTCCTCTTCTCCATGCAGCAATTTTCTCTGGTGTATCCCCAAGCTCTCAGTCAACCAAAACCAAGAGGTGAGCCAAGGATATCCTTAGAAAACCAAACCACAGCAGCTTCTTCCACCATCAGGAAGACAAGCCGCTGTGCAGGGGACGTGAAGAGGAAGAAGAAAGTTTGGTAAATGAGAGGATCTGGCGGATGTTGCTGCAAACCAAACCCTGCTCTCCGCTTCGGGGACCTCCGTGGGGTTCAGACCTGCAGGGAGCAGGGTTTGGCCATGCAGCCTCTTCCTTCTTTCTCCTTCTGACCGGCACCTTATGGCAAAGACCTGCCTCGGGCGGGAAACAGCAAATGTCATAAAAAGCAGGACTTATCCCGGAGGCTCTGGTCTCAGGGCAGTTTTCAAAGAGGTTTAGACCAGCTGTTCACGCAGCTGTTCTAGCAGCTGACAACATCAGACACAGCCCGGCGAGACCCCACCGCTGCAAGGCTCCACAGCCATCCTTTTATTTTCCCTTTCGTATCCAAGGCATTATCCTGCCGAATAAACAGAGCCTGAGTGAAAGCCAGTGCCTCCGAAAGGAACACAGAGCTCCACAGGCTCCTGGGGATGGTGGCAGATGGGGTGGGAAAGCGGGACCAGGTGGGCACATACAGTTGGATTCGAGGGCTCCTTTCTGGCGTTTGTCCCCAGCCTGGTGGCCTGGCATCCACTTGGGGTCCATAAGAGAGGAACCAGCTTCAAAATCTGTATGATTTCTACATCTAAGCTATTCCTCTTGCCACCTAGCGCCAAGCCACCTAGCTCCGAGGCTTGTGCAAGCACCAAAAGCTCAGAGCAGCTACCCTGGTATCATGGATACTTTATTATCAAGCATCAGCTGATGGTAACCACCATGTGTGTGCTCTTGGCAGGAGAGAGGGAGGTGGTTTGGGCTCTCTCACCCCTTTTTCTTTCCAGGCCAAGTTTAGTCCAATTATTTCGTGCAAGCAAAGCACAGACCAGTGGAGCCTGGTCCCATCCAAGGGCTCTGTACGATGCGGCGTGAAAGCCACGTCTGCAACGCTCTTCTTTTTTATGGCAGAGGCCGTAGCTGGTACGAGCAGTTCCCCACAGCATCCAAGTCCAGCATTGGAACTTTAAATCCCCCTTCCTCGCTCCCTCTCAAGGAGGAGAAGCTGCTCCATTTATCTCCCGACACTCGGCTCCTGGCACGCATGGGCCCACTCCATGCACCTTCCCCATTGTTGCTGGCCAGGCTGCCTCACGCATCCCCAGCAGTGTCAGGACTCGGTTTTTGATGTTTTTTTGCAGGATCTCAGCTTGTGGGAAGGGGCTGGGTGGAGTGGAGCCAAGCCCTGTCTCAGGGTATTGCTGGAAGCTCATGGAGAAAGAACATCCCTCCAGTGCTGGCAATCCATCACGGGGATGCACGCTGAGGACCACACAGCATCCTGGCCACTGTCACAGCCCTCAGATGGGGCAATCAGGACCATCAAGGAAGATGGGCATGCAATGGTCCTGGAAAGGTCATTACAACTCAGCATAAAAGGCAGATGCTTCCTGCAAACAATTTTTGTAGACAGCCTGGAAAGCACATGCACAGCCCTTCTCCAGGGCACAGCTCTGCACACAACGGCCCAGAGGGCTGGTGAACACACTGCAGGCGTTTCCAGATGAGACCAGCTCCTGGTGCTCAAGCACGTCTCAGCCGTGGGTTCAGCTTCCACTTAAATCCAAGCAAGGGGGATGAAGATGGCTAGATGCCTGCCCATCGGCATCTCTGACCGCTAGGCTCCACTGCCCCGTCTCTCTGCTGTCATCTCCTGGCTGCGTCAGGGGGTGAGCTCCAGCCACGCAGGGCAGGAGCTGGCTGCTGGAGGCACCGTGAGACCCAGGCACCCAGCAGTGGTTGGGAGCCACCAAATCCTTTCTGGAGCTCACCTCAATCTGACCATCTCAACATCCCAAGAACTTCTGAAGCCCAAGAGCTGGCACCTCGCATCCGTGTTGCCTTGCAGGCACACAGCTCTTCCAGGTTCCCCTGGCTGCAAACCCAATCTGCTTTGCAGCAAGCACGAATGCAGAAAAGCTCCTGGTTGTCCTCGCCACCGGCAATCTGCCGTACGATGCCTCAGTGGGGCAGATGGGATAGCTGGATGCTGCGGGAACAGCCCCAGAGCACTGGTCCTCGCAGCAGGCAAATGCACCCACTGGTGTGCTAAATGGGGACAGGGCTGACCCCCTGCCCACCCCAAGGAGCCCCAGGTGTGTCCACCCAAAACTGGCCTGTGGGCTTTCCAGTGAATAACCCACCCTTGGAGCAGCTTGTTCGTGCTGTTCCTACTGGGGGGGAGATGCAGGTGAGCGCTTTGTGCTCTGACCCCAGGGCCCAGTGGACATTTGCAGCACACCCTGCCCGGGGTCAAGGCCAGAAAGCGCATTTGGGCAGAGGGAGAAGCACTCAGCTCTGCGGTGGTCCTTATTTGCTGGACAGGGAGGACCCAGCACCATTTCAGCAGAAGTTCAGTCTCCTGCACTGATAACCTGATCCTGATGATAAACCATCCCACCATGGGCTGGTACCACCCAGTGGTCCTCATGAGGTTTTTGATCTGGTGGGACACTGTTGGGGTGCAGGAGCAGACCCCGAGCCCTCCCCACCTCCCATGGGCTCGCAGGTAGCTTACGGAGCAGCTGCACTGCACACACTGGTTCGGCTGGCGGCTGGGAAAGAGCTCACTGGTGGTGAACATCTCGCCTTGCTGGTAAGTCGTCCCATTGTACTGGCAGGACTTGATGGGTGCCCGGAGGCCAGAAGGGGAATGTGGCTCTGGAAAAGAAGATGAGAAAGCGGCAGGGTGAGAGCCAGCCCCTACCTGGCTCCCATGTAGTGTGGGTGCTCAGCAGATTCCCAGCAGATTCAAATCAGTCTGACCCGAAAGGATAAGAAGCTCTTTACACACCACAGTTATCATGAAAAAGTGGACAGGGCATTGCATGACCCATGAGGATTTATGGACCCAAAAGCTTTTGGAGAATGGGGCTGCCCTGACCACACTGAATTCATCACAGAGGTAAAACCTGGAAGTCTGACCTCCTGGGGTCTTGTCCCACGCTGTGCCAGAGTGGCGGCAAAGCTAGTCAAAAACCACATGCAATTTAGGAAATCAGAAAACAAAGATTAGAAAAAAAACCTTTTGATCTGACTCCAACTGATGTTGGAGGTCATCACATTCAGGGGAAGGGAAAATTCAAGAATTTTGTTAAAAATCTTCAAAAAAATTTTTTTTCCTGTATCCAACACATTTTGCTGGTAAAATTATCTGAATAAAGTGCCGGCTTCTGGTTTGTCGCTGAACTGTGAACTGACATTTTGTCCCTACAAGGCTCTTGGGATGGGGTGGAGTTGGAGAAAGTGGTCTGGTAGAGAGCCCTTTTCCATCAAAATGACATTTTTTGGGTGGGAAAAAGCAACGCGAGCAGCCTGAGCTGCCGTTGCTGCCATGCCTCTGTGAGCAGGGCCAGACCCAGCATCGCTGCACTGCCCCAGGCATGAGCATTCAAGTGACTGCAGTTGAGGTACACCCTGCAGGACCACGGCCACCTTGTCACCCCCTCCCCACGAGATGTCCACCTACCGAGACACCGTGGGCAGCACTGCTGGGGGTCTGTGACGGGGCTGGCACACTGCAGAGCCGGGCACTGGATCCGGTAGCACCTGATGTTGGCGTTCTGGGGAGAGACAGAGAGAAAGACAGTTCATTCACCTACACGTTCACCCCTGCAAGAGGAGGAAGATGTTGGGTGATGGCCACATTATCATGACAGATTGTGCTGGTGTAGCTCGCCCAGCCAAGGATATCTCCACCCCCGGCTCAAACCCAGCCAGCTCATGGTCTCATCTCTCATCACCAAAGACCACCCATGGTCCCACAGCAGCCCTGAGCCACCTCCACCCACAGCCCACCAACGCTGCTGAGACAGCTCCCTCACAAGGTCAACCCAACACCCTCAGGGGGACTGGGGCCTTTTTCAAAAGGAAAGGGATTAATCCAACATCCCTACAGGACTGGAAAGGGCTTCTCTGGTCAAATTAGACACCGGAACCAATCTGCTTAAAAGCTGCCAAAGCAATGCCCCGATGCAGCAGCCACCTCCCGTGGCACCTCGCAGGAGACGTGCCTCAGCGCAGCTGCAGCGGATGCAGTACATCAGCCCCTGTGGCTCCAGGTAGGGGTGCCAGCTCTCGCCCGGGCTGTACTTCTTGCCGTTGAAGTCGCAGAACATATCCGGCCCTGGAAGTCAATCAGGAGAAGCTACGTCAGAGAAAGTACATGCCTGCCCACATGTGTCATTAGCGGTTTCAGTGCTTAAAGCCCCACTAAAAACTGAAGGTGATTTAAAAGGTTATGTCATCGAGGGGATTTGAGGTAGTTTGGGTGATTACATTGCTCAAAGGCAGCGGAGACATTTACACTCCCTGAAGCATTTATGGGTCTTTTAAAACCTTGCAGTGCCCTGGGGATGTGGGGAGACGGGAGAGAGCTGTTTTCCAAGGCATGGTGCCCAGCTCCCACCACCCGCCGCGTGAAGTCGGGCAAGCTAGCGGGTGCTGACCCCTCTACACTGCTGGAAGGACTCCTCGATGAATAGCAGAGGGTCCCCAAAACGAGCTCCGTGGCATTCACCACCTCAACGATGCTAAAAGCCATCCCATGCTCCGCTCTGTCACCTGGGGCAAAGCAGTAGTTCAGAGAGCCCAGCTGGCATTGTCCCACCTTGCCAAAGCTGGAGATGCCACCTGCATAATGTGTTTCTCCCACCAACCAGGCAAAACTCATACAAATTCGCTGTGGTGGGCTGCCGTCCCTCCTCCAGCTCCTGACCATCCTCAGGATGAACCCAAGTGATGCTTTACCACGTCCAGACCTTGTGGCCATCAGGAAGGGCAGCCCTAAGGGTCTGTCACGATCCTTATGGGTCCCTTCCAACTCAAGCCCTATGGGTCTGCCAGCAGCCCTGAGCTCCTCGTTGAGTTGATGGCTTCAAGCACATGATTCTCCAAGTTGTACCTTCAAAGGAGGTGGCTACCAGCTGTCCAGACCACCTGGCCCAAGCACAGCAGTGTGGGGCCAGTGTTGCATCTGCAGAGGTGGAGATTTGCAATAATTTTGGGGTGGATGCTATCAGAGGGACAGGCAGAGGCATCTTCCTTCGTTTTCCCTACTCAGGTCTTTACATCATCCCCATAGCTTGCTCCAAACCTCTTGACAAGTCAGCAAAGCCATATTCCTGGCCATGCATGACATGAGCTTACAGCAAACCACGCAAGAATAGGGACCATGTGGCTGGAAACTGCAGAAACCCAGAAGAGAGGGGAAAAAAAAAATCCACAAAACTAAAAAATAAAAAAAAAAATCATCATTTTGCAAAAGGGTGAGAAAATGACTTCATTTTTCCCTGCTTGCAGCATCTTCATGAATTACGCTGAGGGTGAAGAAATCAAGTTGCCTTCATGTGACGCGGCCCTGCTCAGCTTGCAGGCTCCCATGCCAGTTGGCTGCTTCGTTCAAACATTTAATCACAAGTGGAGCCCTGGTTTGGGTCCAGCCCTCGAAAGCAGCCTGATTCATGTCTGCAAAGGGCCTGCTGGTAAAATTAAAGCCGACTGGCAGCGCTGGGCAGCAGCAGACACTTGTCCGCATCTCAGTAGCACTATGCCGCGTATTTGGCAAGAGGTGCCGGCATATTTGGTTAAAAGCAAGCTGGGGATGGATGGAAGGAGGAGGCTTAAAAACTGGAGGCTCTGGATCATTTTTTCCCATGCCAGGCTAATAATTTCATTTTCAGAGGTCAAACTTTGGATATCTTCCCAATTCACTTGGAGTGAAAAGCCATTTGTGGCAGTAAATTGCTCCCGTGCCGTTCAGTCTCCTTATTTATTGCGTCTTCGGCAAGAGCATGCTCACAAAAGTCACGTTGTTTTACTTCTCATTTTCCAGAGAGGGCTCCTGAGCTGTGGAGCATTTTCAAGGCTGCAGTACCAAAAACCCAGATGAAGCCATCACCTTCTTTCACTCCTGAGGACCACGCCATCCCTGGACAGGAGAAGACAGCGGGCCAGCCTGGTCCATGCCACCTTGGAGACACAACCAGAGGTTGTCGATTGCAAGCCAGAGGCTCCACGCTTGGAGGTGGCCCTATGGGACCTGGAAGCAGGAGCAGAGGTGGAAAGGGGCAAGTTTCCCATTGCAAACACCTCCAAGAACAGGTCCCATCTAACCAGTTTCTTCTCAAATACAAGAAGTCCCCAGTACAAGACCCTCCTCTTCAGAGTACCATTATGGGTTGTATGAACCAGAAAAACCAACTGAAAGCCATTGAAATGATTCCTCTGCCACCCAGCAGCAAGTCCTGTGGCCTCCCGCCCAGAGGAAGGGTGGGAGATGCTGCAGAGAGCAGCTCCTCCACGTGGGAGCTCCTCTGCCTTGCCCACCCCAAAGGGCTCTGCTGGGGACATCATGGAGGAGGAAGGTTTCTCCCTGCCTGCCCCTCCAACAGCCATTTTCTGCCACGGCTCCAGTGTTTTCTTGGGTGAGGACCACCTGGTTACATCCAAATCATTGAATACCCCAGGCCAGGGCCTGGGGCCAGTGGCCTGGCCCTGCTGGTGTCCATACCCACCTGCTGGAACCGTCTTGGACCAGCTGTCCCCAGGCATTTGGCAAAGCCCAAGTTGGCACCAGCCAACACCATGCTGGGGAGTGCACCTGCAGCAAGAGTCTGGACACCCCTGGTCAATGCTTGAGGCTGTGCCCAGGCCCTGGTTTACTTTGATTATCATTAATTGTCATTATCATTAATTGCTTCCTGGATGGCAAGGAGGGTATGTAATATGAGATGGAAAGTACGACGGGGGGGGGCAAGGCAAGAGAGGGCTTTTACCAAGAAATGGGTGATCTCCGGCCACAGCAGGGACAAGAAGAAGCAATCAGCTTGGAGCAAAGCCTGGAAGATTTAGGATAGGTATTGTTGGAAGCTTTCCAGCTACCAGGAGATCAAAACCCCAGAAGAGGCTGTCGCGGAGGCTGAGACACTCTGTGAATCTGCTGGAGCAGCATCTTCACAAGATGGTCTAGAGACACCAATCCAGGGTGACAAACTGAATGGCATGGAGAAACCCACCCTGCACTGCGTTCAGTGACTGCTGATGTCTCTCTCCCACCATCAGAATGGCCCCAACGCCTCTTTAGGATGTATCTCAACAGCTTCATACATCAGCCACCAATGAGATGCCATCCCACGTCTTCATGACCTGCTCTAGATCCAGTGAGAGACCACAAAATGAGGGGAGATGAGCAAGACCCCACAGTCTCTTTGTTAAACCATCAAACTGGCCGATGTTGGTCAGACCACCCCCAACATCTCTTGGCCTTGGACGCAGACAAGTCCCCTTGGGCCAGCATGCCCATGAGATGTGTACCTGGAAGCTTTCCCACCCGCTGGCACAGCCCATTTGAGCTAGTTCCTTGCATCCCTCCACAGTCGCAGTTGGACAAGGATGTCCCCATGGGTTTCCCAACGTGGTGTGACTCGTCCCACTGCCTGGGCACTTTGACCAAGGCTGAATCAGGGGCCAAAACAGGTCAGATGGTCTTCTGCACCGATCCCGAGCATGGCAGCAGGAATCAAGGTGAGCTATTAAACTTGCATGCAAGATGGCTACTGAAATACCATGTTCTGCTGCCAATTCCTCCTTTGGCTCAGGCTGAGCTGTGCTCACTGCACCTCCCTCTGGATACAGGGACTGATGCTCAACAAAGTCAAGCCACATACACACGTGCAAGACCCTGCCCCTACATCCCCCACTCCCACATCAGGGTTTCCCAGACCCAAGGGTCATTATGGATTATGGTCGGTTTTAAGGTGGTTTTACATCACTGCTCCATCAGCCCGGGGAATGGCTGCCATTCGCACACCCGTTACCCAGCTGGGTCTCCGCACGTAGGGAATCAGCACGCATCAGTCCTGACTTACATTGGAGCTCACCTACGCTACAGGACACTGAGGAGTCCCCAGAGGCAAGTCCCTGCTGCAGGTAAAACCTTGACTCGTGGCTACAGAGGGGCTAATGCACCCACGAGACCCCAAAGCATGGAAAGCCCTGTGCCTCAGTTTCCCTAGCAGGGACTTTCACTCCAGGTACCAAACTGGCTCCAACAAGGACGCTACCAAAACATCCTGCTGGTCTCACCCCACTTCTCCCTCATTTTGTCTCATGGCACAGGGGTTTCTCCCATCTCTGTGTCCCTGGGTGATCCCCCCACAGCTCTCTTCCAAGCAGGGCACATCTGAACCGGGCTCCCAGCCCCGACAGCTTTTTCGGAGGTCACGCACCTGCCAGCCAGCACTGCGCCTGGCGTGCGGGGGTGTGTTTATGCAAACCAGTTTGCAAGTTTTAAGAGCGGCCATAAATAAAGTGTAAAATGTACTGTCTGGTACAAAAAGTCCAGGCGCTCCTATGACAGCCCTGTATTTATGAAGGGCTTAAAATGCAACTTAGCTGAGAAGGGGCTGGTTAAAACACACCGGGCCCCTGACATATGGCATCCTAACGACTCTGCTCACGTCCAGAGCACTTCCCACGCGCTCGCCTCACTCAGTCCTGGGCTGGGAATTTCTTCTCAGGACTTTGAGAGCCTGCAAAACTCTGCAGCTCTGCAAATGCAGCCTCATGAAGCATCCCTGAGCTCCCCAGGGTGGAGGAGTCAAGTCCCACACCCAGAGCATCCCCACGGGCTCTGCGAGCAGCAGACAGGGCCCGGTTTCCCCCCGTTCCTTCCCAAGGGGATGCACGGTTCTCTAAAGCGGGGCATGCAGCCCTCTCCTCTCCTTTACCATGGCTGCCGGTAGGATTTATTTTTCATCCTGGTCCTTTCCATCTTGGACTGCTCAGTCCCTCATCATGATGGATCTGAACTTGTAGGACAGACAGATCCCATGAACCCCTTTTTTCTCCAGGAACCGCGTTAAAAAGAAATGAAACAGCAACTTCCAAGCTCCTGGGGAAAACTACTGTCCCGCGCTCTCCAGAGATGCTGGTGTTTAAATGCCTCCGGCCAAAACATCATTGCGTTCAACTATTGCCGCTGAATTACTCATAGTGGACGGGCTGCAGCACATTCGGCCCAGTAACCTGTGCCTCTGATATTGTTTCAGCTGAGAGTGTAAATCCCCTAAAATAGCCTGTTTCTGTGGGCAAATTCTTCTTTTCTGACTTGCCTTCGAGCCCGAGTGTTTCTGCTTCTCACCTATTTTTAGCCACGACACTGTAGGTCTCTTGGCTGATGAGCCTGCTCATAACTAATTTATTCCTGTCTTCATTCTCCCTGAGCGCTTGGCCCCAAGAAAAATGTGAGGCAGTGAGCTGCAGAGGTGGATGGTGGAGAAAAGTCCACAATTTGATGAGGACCTTGTCACCAAGACCCCTCCTGCCCTTGACCACAGGGGACCTGGAGCCCCAGCCAAGCCCCCCGCACTGCAGGATGCACCCGGCAGCACAAAGCGATGCGGAGCTGGCGGGCAATCCCAGACCTCCCTGTTCCAATCCTGTCCCTGTCCCGCAGTCCCCAGCCCTTCAACACCATTATAAATCCTGCAAATGGACCCTAGTGCTTCCTCCCAAAGCAGACAAACCCCTACTGCCCCTACTCATCATGGTTTATGCCCAATTCAGGGGCTCTGCTACCATCAGCAGGCACCTCCGAAGAGCAAGCACCTCACCTAGCATCTGTTTCACCTTCTGGAGATGTCTCCATCCTCCTCCTAACCCGGGTACCACAGTTAACGCAGCCCTGGCAGAGGCAGGGACCCACATCCCTCCTCGCACAAGAAACGGATGCTGTGGTCTGAGCTCAGCGGCTTTCGATGAGCGCACGGGAGGGCAAGTAGCCAAACTCACCTGGATTTTGCTCTCCAAGGCTCCGCACAGCCCCATCCATCCATCTGCCTTTCCCCCCCAGCACACCCCACCGCCGGGACAAGCAATCCAGTGCTCACATTTTGGGTCGGCGCTCCGGGAGGACGATTATTTGCCGAGTACCTAATGCACTGCTGGCAGAGGACAAGTCGTATATCACCCTAATGCAGCCACCGACAGACTCTCCTGGGATTTCAGGACAGTAAAGGGGAGAATAAATGTGGGGACAGGTCCTGCTCTGGTTTGCTCGGTGCTCAGGTGGCTTTGCAATGTTGTAGGGGTGCCCAGCACCCACTGGTGGGGTCCCAGTGCTTTGCCCAAGCCAAACCCACCTTCTGGCCCCGATTAACACCTCCAGCACCCTTGAAGCTGCTAAACAGCCCTGGCCAAGTCCTTAAAGCTTTTTTGCACAAGCAAGTGCTGAGCCTCTTCCCTTCCCTTCCCCATCCCAAATCTTATCGGCCAGCTGGGAGCAGGAGCAAGGAGAGAACAAGGGACGGACATGGAGATGGACCCCGGGTGGACATGGAGAAAAGCCCCAAACTGCCCACGTCTCCATCCACCCTTGGAGGGGAGATGCACCCAGGTGGGGTGGGATCCGTGCAGGGGAAGGGCTGTAATTCTCCCCCCTGCCCTGCACGATTTCTAGCCCACGGGAGGGGGGGGTCCCAGACCTTCAGCACATCCCTGCCAGCCCACGAAACCCCACAGCCCCCTCACCAGCACGCAGCAGTGTGCTCGGCGCTGTACGTCCCCGCAAAACAGCCGGGGACAGCAGCAGGCGGAGGGGGACGCAGCCACGTCCCCAGGAGTGCGGGATGGGGGGGGACCTGGCTTGCTGCACGGCTTGGAACATCCTAACCACGGAGGACCGGCACCTGCCGTGGCGAGGAGCCTCCCGGTGTCCCTAGCCAGGCCGGCAAACACCCCCCACCCACCCCCCCCACACTTTGTCTACTGATAAAACACAGTCTTCACAGTTTACCACGGTAAACACCTGGAGGTATGTTTACCTAGATATGACCTGTTGCATGATGTTTTATCAGATCTTTGCCTGCTTTCAAGCACTACTTGATATAAAACCTGTCAGCTATGAAAGGATATATTTTTTGTCATGTGAGTGATAGCTTTGGAAGAGTTTCACATTGAAAACACCACCTGCTCATGAAGACATAATTCAGACTTCTTGCAAATGTATAAATCCACCGATGTATCTGTAAGATGTATCTTGTTGTGACTGTCACATCACTCACATTTTAAATGTCAAACCTGTCATGTTTCTTGATTGAGATCTTAATGTAAGATACCTGATTTTTTTTTTCTGTTATTCAATCGAGACAAGGCCATGCCAGTGAATAGCTAGCTTTTTAAAACATCACCTAGAGAAAATACTAACAGGTACATCTTGTACCACGGTCTGCATGTATTGTCTCTACTTGTTTATAGTCATATCCTTCAGATGAGTCACATTTCTACTATGTATTTTAAGTCTGCCTACATGTTGTGGAAAGGACACAACACAGTTATTTTTCAACTGTCTACAAAACAGCCTTGAACTGAGGACATTTATTCAAGATACAGAAAAGCATACTGCATGTGATTTTGTTCTTAAGTTCTAACAACTTTTTCCATTACAACACAATTCAAATATGAATACATAAAAACTTCAAAGTGAAAGTATGGGAGTCTGCCTTCACTTTTTTACTTTCTAAAGAAGGATATTATGTGTTCGCTGTTATGGTGCAGGCAGACCAAAAAAATTACGTAAGAAACACAAAGGAAGGTAAAAATAACTGAAGTATTGCAGAGACCACAGAAGCCACAGTAGGTAAAGACAAGTACTGTGGAAAAGCTTAGGATATTCTGGGGGAAAATTAAGGTATAAAGCCATTAGAAGAAACCTATGGATTCAATGCAGCTATGATGTATCCAAGACATGTATTAAATGAGAGGTAAGTGGGGGTTACAGCAATGGCACATTAATGTTTATTAATTCCTCCGCTTATCAGATAATTTGGTATATATACTTCTCATGTTGAAATTCTTCAAAGAACAGCAAAAACATAATTTTAGCCAATACCTTTTTTGTCTTTTCTCTGTGCTAAGGGATGCTGTAAGCAGATGCAGCCTCCAGCAGCTCCAGGACCAGGGTTTCCTCCTGCCCAGAGACCCAGAGTCTCTGCCCAGGCTGGGGGACACGGTTGCCGCTTTCCTGTTTGCAGGTTCAACCAGTAGCAAAGTTGAGCATGTATCCCAAAGACACATACACGGACACACATACGCTCGCGAACACGCACATCCGATTACACATACTGCCACAGACAAGGCGCTGCCTTCAGCAGCACCCAGACGCAGTGCTCACACAAACACAACTGCAGTCAACTGTCTCTTAGTTGGCTGGTCAGGATCGAAGGTCACTGGTGCAAGCGCGCACACCCCCCCCACACACACTCCCCTACTCTCCAGAGTCACATTCGCGGATTCCCTGAGTACTGGTACTGCCCCTCGGTCCATCTGGTACCCGTGCCCAGATCCTTGGACCCCCTACCTGCCCCACAGGTCCCTGACTCACGTTCAAGTCCCTCCTGGTGCTCACCAACAAACATGTTTGTCTCACAGCCACCCCAAGCTCATGGGTCCTCCCAAATACTGGCACAGCCCCACTGCCTGCCTGGTGCCCCTGCCCAGTACCAGGTTTAGGGGAAATACAGACACTTGCCCCCCCATCCCAGCCACCAGCACCAGGCACCTGGCACTCAGCCCCTCTATTCGTCCCACTCACCTGGTCCCCCCATGCAGCTGAGGCCGAGTCCCCTACCTGCTCTAGTTGGTGTCCCTGAGACCCCACCGGCTCCAGCTGCTGACACCACCATCCCACGGCACCCACCCCCCATCTGACCGTGGTGCCTGGCCCCAAATGCACTCACACCCCCAGCAACTGGCGCCTCAGCCCTACAGCACCCACACAGGATAACAAATGAGGTGGCACAGGGACACCTACCTGTCACGACCCGGGCTTGAAAGACCAGGGAGTCGTGTGAAATTGGGAATTCCCTCAGCCTAAATTAAGGTGAAACGACACCAAACGATCAGTTAAACATTTTATCTGTGGCAGAAGCAAACTGAACTGGGAAGGCATAACAGCATGCGGCAGGGTTTCTTACAACAGGAATTGGCATAAAACTACCTCAGTGAACCGTGTAACCTGTGGTAACCATGTACATCAATTCAGGGAATAAGGAGAGCCCTCCCGTTGGGTCAGGGGTTTCAGAGCAGACCCCCTTGTTTTCCAGACTCCTCCTCAGAGAGGAGCTCAGGGGCAGCTGGATCCGCTCTTAGTCCCAGACTTGGTCAATGGTTTTGTGCTTTAAAGGGATGAGGTGTAGGGATTATGGAAAGGAAAAAGAAAGAGAGAACAAGACAGAGAGAGAAAAAGGGAAAGAGAAAGATTTCACTGGTCCTGGGTCCAGCGTGGTCCAGTCAGCTGAGGGGTCTGGTTCGGTGGGTGTGCATATGTGGGGTTTCAGTTTCTGTCCTTTTATCGTCCTTGACCCTCCTTCGCACGGGCACTTGAACTCATTAGGCTAATTAGGTGTCATGAGCTGTTTGTGAGCCTTTGGGACTTGGGGGTCGTTTGGGGAGTAACTTCCCCTTCCCTGCAGGATGAGCTGTCCTGCTCAGTGCATCAAAACAGCACCTCAGAGCAGGGAGCTGTGCACCCTCCGGCCTGCCCTCCCCTTCCTCTTGCTGATGGGTGCTGATCGGCGGGGGCTCCTTGCTAGGCAGGGTTCCTTGTTTTGCAGAGTTCGTCGTTAAACAGAACTTGCCCCACCACAATGTTTGAGACATGAACTCTTTGAGTCCCTCACACCACCACGGGATTGCAGGAGAAGACAGGCCAGGCCGGGGGCACGAGGCGCAGGGCCGGGACAGAAAAGCCCGCTGACCGGCCATGGCCTGCACGCAGCCGGACACTTGTACACGACCCTGCCCGCCTGCTCTGCCTTTGCTTCTCCCCTTCCCCTTCCTCTGTGTGCTCCCTCCTAAGTCTTGCCTAGTCCCAGGGACGCTCGCCTCTGTGTCCCAAATCCCCCTGTTCTTGCTTCCCCCTTCTCTTACGAGTGACAAAGCCCAGGCCGTTCCTCTCCAAAGCTGTGCCCGCAGTTTCGCAATGGCCCGTCGGTTGGTTACTGGAGACTTTTCCCCCTTGGCACTGTCTCTGCTGGCCCTTGTCTATCGACCGGCTTCGCGTCTGTGTGTCTTCTTGTTTATCAGCTCCCCCTTTGCTTGTTGTCCCCTTTGCACTGAAGAGGTCCTCGATGGGCTCACCTCCGCGAAGCAGACGTTCTCACCTTCCGCGTATGCTTACGGTCGGCCCCGCTGGATTTCTTTTCTGTCATGCCTAATGAAAACAAAATAATATTCTTTCAAGTCTTGGTCAGGAAAAAAATTGTTGTTGTTGTTGTTGTTGTTGTTATCATTATTATGGCAATAATGATAATAACAACAAGAATGATAGGAAATTGAAGAAAAAACTAATTCAGAACAACTTCTAGAGGAGCCACTAGTGAAACTCTGTCTCTCAAAGTCGCTGACAGCCTTGCCATTGATTTTATTAGTGCTATGACTTCAAACAATATCTTTTACATGGGGTGCTAATTAAATGCTTCTGGGTTTGGGGAAAACAGAAAAAAAAGTAATATAAACAGCTATGCCTTGATGGGCTGACAGGTTGTTTCAGCCTACTTCAAATCTTCCTGTTCCTTCTCTCCTTACACTTTGTGATATTCAAAGTATTCATGTATTTTCACAATATATTATGCTTTTTAATGATTAACTTAGTTTTATTTTTGGACCATTTAAACAGAAATTTTCATTTCTATGTATCTTGTTGTTTTCTTACACTAATGTCCCATCAGAAAACTAATTGGAAAGACTGCTGTGTAGGAGTGACTCCTTTTTTTTTCTTTTTTCTTTTTTTTTTTTTTCCTTTTTTTATTTTCCCCTGCATGGAGAGACCTGGAAGGTAAATTAGAGATTGCCCTTCTGCAGCCTCTGTGACTCAGGAGCTACAGCGTGTCTATGACATGAGGCTACTGTCTGTCAGTGCTCTTTTATATTGAAGGAAGTTTGGGAGGGTAGATATCAGGGTGTCCTACACTTTCTCTGAGCAAAATGAGGTCAGTGGTATCACTTTCACAGAAGGTAAAGATAATGCTGTTAGGCCACAGGAAATATATTTGAAAATGGGGTTGGTATCAAAGGGGAGTCTTGTTAGTAAGGTGTGTAGTGTAACATGCCCAAAGGATTCCCTGCTGCATTTAGATTGTTAGAGATAATAATAAATGGTGCTGCTGTCTCTGGATTTTGTCCTGCAAAGACTTCTTTTATCTTTGTTTCCATTTCTGACTGAGGCTGTAATTTATGCTTTTGCCATCGTTGGACTGGCGCTTACTTTCCCACTGCATTACATCTTTTGTGTTCAGTGAAAATGCAATGCACAATATGAAGAAGTTAGAAGAGAAAAGAGACTCAGAGCTTGATTCCTGCAGTGTAATTTACTTAAGGACAGCCTTGCTCAGAAATAGATAAAAGAAGTGGGTCCTTTATCTAAATGCATAATTAATCACCAATTTCTATTGCCAGAAGGCACCACTGAGGCAAAGAAGTTAGAAGGTTTTAAGATTATTAAACTTTTTTTGAGAGCAAAGTATTTTATGTAGTTTTTTAAGAAATATGAAACTGTTCTTTAAAGCATAAACCAGCCATTTGACTGGTCAAAGAGGAAACTCCTTATGAGGGTAAATTACCCGTCTGCAAAGGGGCTTTCTAACCTTGGTATGGTTCGTGTCATACTGATTACTATTGAAACAGTACTCTGCTTTTAAAATATGGCTTTAGACAGACATCTAGTCAAATAACACAGCATTTCCTAGGTTCTTAAGAAAGCCCTGCAGAAAATGCATTTAAAGACCAAATCAGTGGAGACTGAATGTAAGCAATATTTTAATTTAAAAATATTTTATAATAAAATATATCATCCTTTTATGTAATAAAATACTTGTTTCAGATACCAGTGGCATTACTGAGTTACAGTGATTCCAATTAAATTCTAGCTCAAGCTTTTACAATTATAACCATGAAGAGAAATTAAATTTTACAAAGGGATAGTTCTGTCTTTGTATTTATGAAAAGGCAAGTCACAGTGGATAACTGTATTCAACACGCTTCAAAAGTCCTCAAAATTTTCATTATTGAAGACCTCTTGAGGTGGAGTGGAGGATACATTTTCCTCTGATACCAGTTTTACTGTGGACTCAGCAGTTTGTTCTTCTTATCTTGGCTAGTTAACTCTGTGAAGGTGGAAGGCAGGTATATTTGTATACTTGCAGTCCAGAGTGATTAAGGATTCGGTGGCTTCTGTCTTAATATTTTATTTAGTTTGGGTTGTTCACAGTGCTGTGATCACTTCTCCTTTGCCTTCAGTGGACAGAATATATCCTATTAGTGTGAGAGATAAGTGGGAAAGAAGTTTGCGAAAGCATGAGGTCAACAAAAATACAAAAACATTTTTCTTTTTCCGTGAACTGCACAATACAGTTAGGTCAGTGATGACAATAAGACTGAGTGGTACTTTGAAATGCTGAAGGAAATTTCCTTTCTCCTTCATTAAAAGCAATATAAACACATGGAAGAAGACAGAACTGCCTGAAAAAAACAGAGTTCCAATATTATTATTTAAAATATCATATGAATTATATCACATTATATGTGTTATATTAAAACTATGTTGTATATTGAATATTATATATTATACATTATATGTTATTAATTAGGTATTATATTATATATTACATAATGTTGTATACTGTGTATTGTATCTTTTACATATATTTGTGCCATTCATCGGGATTCATAAAATACAGTGGCAGAAGAGATTATCCTGACTACATAAAATGAAGGCTTCTTCAACATCACAAAATATATTCCCTACGTTACTTTTGCATTATCTAATAGTTGCTGCACCCATGTAAAATCAGAGAGAAACGTAATAGTATCACAGACACTGTCTGTGTGTGTTTTGTGCACAGTGAAAAGGAGGCTGAGAGATTTTGACTTCCATGTTGCTAAAGAGTATCTCTCAAGACTGTTGTCTCATCCTCCTGCACCCCAGTTGCAGAAAGCAGCACCATACTGAAACTCAAATGTGCATCAGGGTCACAAGAAAGTGAATAGCTGGCTTAAAAAAAAAAAAAAAAGTGTTTGAAAGATCTTCTTTTAGAAAGACAACATTAAAGTGACACGTGAGGTGACAAGATATTTTTAAAAACACAACGAACCTGTGGCCTGCTTTCACTGGATGCTTCCCCCTCCCCCGATTCTTCTGCTCCTAACATCTGTTCCCCTTAACTGGTGTTGCCAGCGTTTGGAGCCTTCGCATAGGGAGGCTGTTGCTTACGGTTTTAATATGGTATCATTTTATTCTGCTCAGAGCAGATCTAATTAATGCTTAATTAAGAATCCATCCAAGGTCACTGATGTCAATAAAGCTGAACAAATGTTGGGAAGGATGACAGTTTGGGGAATCGGTCTGTCCAAGTCCTAAAGCTGGTGCAAGGCTCCGAACTCTGTGCGTGTATCTTAAGCAAGGTGCCAGCTTCATTTTGAATACAGAGCCTCGGCCATTTTCTGTTGTCTGTTTGCTTGCCTTTTGGATTAAAACTGTAGCACAAAACCTGCAGGAATTAGAGAAGACACTAGCATCTGGTATCCAAAATTAGCTGTTTCCTTTCGAAGTAAACTATTTTATAGTAGACCATACCTTAGCAATAAAGTTATCTGCAAAAGTTTCACATGATAGGGATGACCCTTGACTCACTGGATTAGAAAGTGATAAAATGGCATTTGGTTCTTGGTCACTTTCATTAATTCAGACTAAAAATTTCCTACCTCTGCCAGAAGCTGCAGGAAGCGAGGAAAGCTTACTATCTGAAATGTAAATTGATCCCTTTCGACAGGCAAGGAAAGACTGAGCTGGAGGTATAGGAAATGTATGTAGCATTTTATTACTGATTATTGAGTATTTGCTTGCACTTGCTCTTGGAGGTATACAAATTATTTAAATTTGACTACTTATCCCCAAGTATAATATTACCCTGAAAAAAAAGTCTTGTAAAAAGGATGACTAGTACCTTAATTGTAAAAGTATTTACTTACATTTCTGGAGTTACACTAGGAAAACTTGTATATCATACCTCTTTGAGTTATAAAACAAATTTCCTACTGGGGAAGAGCATGTGTAGATATCCTAAATCAAGGGCAGTTTCTGTACTCTGTTCTGAAGCTGCAGGCTTCCAGATACATGGATGGAAATCAGTAAATGAGCTAGTTAACTTCTAGCAGAGTGGTGACTGCCCAGCAGTTAGACCTTTTTTAGGTTTCTTTCCATCAAAAGAAATTTTCGAAGGGAATTCTTTTAGCTTGGCAAGAGGCAGTTGCATTTAGAAAAATCTAGGTTTGAGTGATTGTGCTTATTCGGAAACAAAAAAGTAAAAACTGAGATCACTTCCCTTTCATACAAAATCTGCATGATTTCATGATTTCAGTGAAATACTTCACTGTAAGCTCCAGTGGGGAATTTGGCTCTTGTGTAAACAAATCAGATAGAGCCTAATTTCCTTTGAATTCTAATCCTAGAATCTCAAATTCCTTTTCATATAGAGGGGATTTGAATATAATACTGTTTTTGAGCATAAGGCATTTTATTGTTGAGGAAAATGAACTCATTTAAGTATGGCAGCTTTGCATATGGCATCTTTTCATTTTAATTTAAAAAAAAAAAAGCAGATTATTGTAACTTTTTTGAATGGTAGTTCATCAGGAACTTATAAGAAAAGATAAAAAGCAAGGGTGGATATAGGTCTTTCTTTGGACTCCAGGCTTGAGGTTTTCAGTCAAAAAATGTTCATTATGTTTCCTCTTTTAGAGGAAAAAAACCCAAAACATCAGATATACCTATACTTTTACCTCAGCTCAAGTTGTACTATAAAATATTAAAACTTTTCCAAAATAAATAATTTATTTTTTATGTATGTCATAGCAAATTACATATCTCTGTTATGTTACTCAGTCATTATTTAGCACCATTTCAGTCAGGTTTTCTCAACATCTGGCTTTTAAGTTTGGTGGGTGGTTTGTTCTTTTTTTCCGGTAAGCCAATATTTTATCTCTTGTTCTGTTGTTATTTAGGTTACTCTCCTTTGGACCTAGCAATATACTCACAATAAATATTTTAACATAATTTTATATCTAGAAAATCTTATTAGGAAAATAAAATAACATGAACTACCTACAACTAGTCCTCACTCCTAGCTATAGTCAAGGTAAAGTGGAGGTCTAGTTAATGTTTTAAACTGTTGTGTA
Organism: Leptodon cayanensis; assembly: GCA_027564655.1. Taxonomy (NCBI): domain Eukaryota; kingdom Metazoa; phylum Chordata; class Aves; order Accipitriformes; family Accipitridae; genus Leptodon; species Leptodon cayanensis. The sequence continues at coordinate 14,030,690 of JANXJC010000059.1, forward strand.
GTCTAGGAAGCAATGGCTATAATATTATATGTTAACTCTTTGAATTGAATAGCATAAAGATGAATTCAACTGGGCACACTGGTGCAAAGGATCAGTATGCTGGGTACCAGGACTGCCATTCAGAGGGACCCCTCCAAGCTGGAGGAGCGAAGCGACAGGAGCCTCACAAAGTCCAACAAAAGTGAATGCCAGGTTCTGCACTGGGGATGGAACAACATCATGCATCGATACAGCCTGGGCAATGACCTCACAGGCTGAAGCTCTGCTGAAGAGAAATTCCGGGTCCTGGTGAATGACAAGTTCAACATGAGTCAACATCGCACTCTTGTTACGGTGAAAGCTAACTGTGTGCTGGGCTGCATTAGTAAGAGTGTAGCCAGAAGGTCAAAGGAAATTATTATTTCCCTCTCCTTAGCACTTGTCAGACCACTTCCTGAATACTGTGTTAGAGAGATTGACAGACCGGAGACATTGCAGGGGGGAGACACGGAATGAAGGAAACTGAACTACATGACAGTTGCACAAAAATTACAGCCAAGTGCCAATGGTGTGATACTAGATAGAAAGCTCGTAACAGAGATGTATTTCCTTTGAGATAACTCTTATACAGGCAAAATTGTAGGAAACAATAATGATCAGTTCTGCCTACCCTGTCTTGAAGCAGCAGAGCCCAGACAGCTACTGATTTATGCTGCAGTCTCATATAAACAATCTAAAGACAATTCAATCTTTACTATCAGTTGTGGGAGACTTCAAAATATTATATACTTGGTCATGTTAAGCAATCCCAACATAATAGTTGAGAGATTTTCCCAAACTAGTTTCCTGTTTTTACTCTGCATGCTTCAAGATATAGTTTTCTGATATTATTTCCATATGTGGCTCCATAACTTTAGTATCTATCAAGACGTAATTCCTTGATAGCACAACTCACATTTCTCAGATGTGTCTTAACATCTTTTTAAGATACTTTTTCTTGGTAGTGTTTTCCAGAAAAGACTTTCTGTTAGTTCCAGTGTATTGCAATATATTCTTGTTCAATGACCTGATCACACATACATTCTTGTTTTATGGTCATCGAAATTCATTCTACAGAGCACTGGTTCGCTAAAGTGTTTGTGTGCATGTGCACATGTGTGCATGCATGCATTATAGAATATGGTTTTGCAACTGCTTTTCAATTATACACATCTATCCATGGCAGTGTTACTGTTATAAGATCAAAATTATTTGCATAAATTGTTTTTATTCTGTTCAGGATACAACAAGACAATGATTGACTGAGGGAAATGAGTTTGTGTAGTGTGGGGAAGAGAAGGGGAATCTAACTGTAGTTTTCATTTACCTGTATGGTTGGTTCTAGAAAATATAGTGCCAGACTCTACTCAAAGGTGCACAACAGCAGGACAGAGGGCAATGGACACAACTTGCAAATGGGGAAATTTTGATTTGACATAAGAAAAAAGTTCTTCAGGGTAGGAGTAGTTAAGCACAGGAACAGGTTTTCCAGAAGGGGCAAAAGTGGAACTTAAATTTTGCTCTGAGCCTATGAATTCAGTAAAATAATACAATAAAGACTGGATATGGGGGTTCTAGATTTAGTAGATGGGGAAATTTTCTGAAATATGAAAGAAAAGGAATAGCTTAATATATTGAAAAACAGCAAATACAGAACAAATATATTTGTTGTGTGAAATAACAGATTACAGAATTCATTTCCATGGGAAGTGTTAAGACTTTAGAATTAAGAAGGATTCTTAATAAAGGTACAGCAAAAATCCTGTTGATATCAAATGGAAAATATCAGACTTTGTAACACAAAGGCTTGAGTCGAAGTCTGTCAGTGATGAAATAAGACCTACCAAGGGAAGACTGTCTTTTCTTTTTATTATTCCCCCCACACACCCCACCCCAAACTGATTTCAGTTAAAAGGAAAAGGAGTGAATAATGAATAAAGAAAGACAGCACATTCATTTCAGGGAAATATCAGCAGTGGGCTGCTAGTACTTCTAAAGAATGTTAGGAGTGGTTTTTTGTGTTAAATCTTCCATCTCTGCTACTGAGCCACAGGCTTTGTTGCAAAATGAATGGCTGCCACATTATCTGATGGCCTTGAATTGTTCTCAGAGAAGACAAGGAATATTTAAAGTTCGATGAGTCACAACAGTTCAAGCAATGCTTCAGCCTGAACAGAGAAACACACTGAATTGTATCACTTCAGCCTGAAAAGTGTGCATGAGGGCTATTGCATTTTGTGAGCTGCACAATGCTGAAGATTTCACGTATGAAAAACATAGTACTAAAAAATGCTCTGAGAAGCATGTTTGTATGCGTAGCCAAAGCTTAGAGATGTTCAGGCTCAAGACAGGCTCAACAACTTTAATTAAAAGGTATTTTATGCTACAATTTGCATTGGAATAAGTGGATCAGTTGTATGAAATTATTCACACGGTCTTGGAGCAGAACTGCTACAAACCTTACACAAAGAATGTTACGAATACAGTCTCCACATCTGCACTCTGTGAAGGATCAAGAATATTATTAAAATACATCTACCTCTTGCAGGTAGAGAAACTGTTACTCCGGATTTTCAGACAAAGAATGAAGTAAGAGTAAATTCACTCAGGTCTGTGCATCATTAACTTCCTCAAGCTCAGTCTCAGAGGGTGCATAAATCTATTGCAGAATGGAAGTGAATCTCAACCAAGGAGATTAAGCGACTTTTTGTAACAGAGACAGAACTACAGCATATTTCTTTTTCAGCCTAAATGTTATCAGAAGATTATTTTGTCAGGAAATCATGCTTCACCTCTTCAGGAGTTATACTTTGTGTCACCTCTGTTGCAAAGAGAGAAGGTCAAATTCTGAGGTGTAAAACAGTACACCTGACCTGATTTAAAAAATATAGTGCTCTATACAGCTGAGCTCATCCAAACTTGTCCTTATAATTTAAACTTTAACATGTTTATGCTTTTAGTTCATAAGCAGACTATAACTGCTGACAAACAATACAGTCCTTTTTGAGATGTTATAGACAGAAACAGCACATTGTTTCATAGAAGATACAGCTAGCATGAAATATTTTTAGTTCTCCTTTCCTTCCGAGAGAATGATCCTTGTAATCTGACCAGAGACACAGAAACTTATACATCTTGTACCTACACAGAATAAGGATTTATATCTCCCTGCAATTTTGATGCTTCTAAAAGTAACTGTACGTCTTTGCTGACACACAAACAGTTTTTTTCCATGCTCCTTAATTTTCTGATTGCTTTGTAGGGGATTCATAGTAATGAAATGAATCTGTTCTTTGGAAACTGTGGTAAGAGTGACTCCCAAACTGGTGATGTTGCAAAAGCATGTTCAAGCTGTTCTGTAAGTTTTTTGTGCAGTGAAAGTTTGTTTCAAATGATGGTAAGGATACCTGTGTCCCATATACATTTAAAAAAAAAAAAAAAAGCTATTTATGGATTTGGCTAATTCTGTTGCCAAATAGTTAATCTATTCCTCATGTCTGATAATGTAGGCAAGATTTTTGAGTCAATAAAGATACTGAAGTGACAATGTTGCTTAACTCAGTGGTTGATTGTAATGGATTTTTCCTTTCCATCCAAAATTATGTCATCCAAGTGTCTTACTAACTATCCTCAAGAGTAAAACTTTGCTTTATCCTTTTCTAGCAGCCTTCTCACCTGCTGTAATGTTTGCACTTATTTTGAGTCCCTGCCTACACTATGCAGTTCATCCTAGGTACTGGCACCAGAACCTGATCACCAGCTGACCGAGGTGGAATGTGAAAAAATAGGACTCACAAATGCTCGGAGAAGCATTATATATCAGCCATGCATACCTGAAACCGGGAGAGGGCCTGCCTTCCGTTATTGTGTCTCCACACACGGATCCAGGGCTGAGTCTAGTTGCGTACTCTCACTTCTTTGTGCCGAAATTCTTTGCTTCCTTCCCCAGTTACCCACCAGCTGGGTGAGACTGCTCGTTTTCTTCTGGGGAGAATTGTGGAAGGTATGTTCCTAGCACACTGTATTACTGTGGTAAATACCCTATTCATCTCTGTATGAAGAACAGGAAGAGTCAGGTACTTTTTTTAGCTAGCAATTTATATGTTGACTGTTGCATCTACTCATTACTGAGCTTGCTTTTTCAAAGTTTGTCTGAGGTAAATGGAACAAAAATTTCTCTATTTCAAGAAGTTGGGCAATAGCTAGGGATTAACAGAATGCATAAAAATTGTTCCTTAAACTTTAAGAAAAAAAGACAAATTCAGTACCCCTCAGTATATATCCCATAATTATTTTCCTTTTTATCCATACTCCAACAGATAGTAAGGAATTGGCATACAGCTGGTGTATCTGTTTCTCTGCCTATTTAAGTATTTTACTTTTCTCTCATTTTCTTTATGCAAAAATGTTTCTAAATAATGATTTCAAAACTTTTTAGAACATTAGAATTTTCCTGAAAAAAACAAACAACCAAACCACCCCACTCCCTTTGGAGATCTATATCAATACATATGTGTACTGTTATATGTATATCAGTATATACATATATTAATGGACACTTAACCTCAATGGTTTAGATATCACTGAGCTATTGGGCTATTGACAAGCCCTGTTCAACTGCTGCCTACCCCTTTAAGCAAATAAATTACTTATGCGTCTAAGCTTCTTGCAGTCAGCATACAAAAATATTTATAAGCCTTGACAATTACCATTACTATTAATGGGGTGTCTTTCATCTTTCTTTTTGCTCCAAATCAAAGAACAGGAAAGGTCTGCCTTTGCTATGGACTTAGGAAAATCTCAGTTGAACTTCAACTCATGAAACTGAATTTATGAAAAACTAAGAATCACATCTTAGGATGGAAGAAGAGAGAGGTATCTCACTCGTCAAAGGTGAGTGCATTTCCTTGGTCAGGTTTTCAAGTCGAGGCAGCTAGGGTCCATCCTTTTTTTTTTTCTTTTTGTCTTCCCAGAGTGCCTCCTCTAAGCTTTGTAACCTCTCATGCAAGTTGGTGTGACTTTTCCAAAGCCTCTGTAGTTTTCCCATTTTCTCATACTCTTGGTCTTGCGGTAATATTGTTATTGCCCTGCACCTGCAGACCCCGATATAGTTATGTCAGGTTGCCATTGGCTGAAGTGATTGCCACTGGCTTGAGAATCACGTCATCTTTCCCCTCCATTTTTTCCTACCCCTTGTTTTGCAGGTTTATCCGATAATATGCATGCACAAAGCTTACTGACCAGTCAGCATGCAAGTCCCTGCCCCTCCCAGCCTCTGTCATAGCATGCTCCAGTCAGCACTAATAAGCAGGAACTCCCGTTAGGGAGTTTAGGCAGGTCCTGATGAAACCCTTGAAGTTATTACAGAAGAAGCTTTATGGGCAACCACTTACTAGAGAGGAGAGTGGTCCAACAAGGAATGCTTCCTAGGATCCCTGTTGCATCTCTTCCTCACTGCCGCTGGCAAAAGCTTTCCTTTCTCTTCCTCTCTGAATTTTGTCTACTCTTTTCTTCACTGTTTTTTTCCTTCCCCTATCTCTCTTTTCCCAATTTGCATTTTTATTTTTTCCCCCAAAGTAACAGTTAGCACTGCTGTCAATGTGTGCCATCGTCTATGGACCCGATGAAGCAATATTTGTGCACGTAAGCCTACCTCAACACCTTCTGTGCAAAAACTTTCAAAGGCACTTCCTTACTGGACTCTTTTTGAGATTTCCTTAGACCTCTAATTCTCTCACATACTTCAAGGGGCATCTTGAGCATTTAATTTAGGACTGAGAACTCAATCAGCCACAGCATGCATAGGTCACTTTTAACATCTGCAAGTTTTTAGACACCCTGCTTAAGCTTATTACACAAAACCAGGGACTGGACCTCAGTCATTGTCATGTCTGCAGTATTAATACATTACTTCTTTCATTGAAGATTAAATTCCTCTAAATGTCTCAGGAAAAGATACTCTCGTTTCACCCTTTTTAAAAATTTTTTCTACCTGCTCAGAGTGCTTTGTGATAGCACATGAAGAACAGTGTTTTGTTTTCTCTTTGCAGAGGGACAAAAGCTTATGCAAGATGAAAACGAGACCTGGAGTTGGGTAGCAACAGTAGTATATGCCTTGCTATTTTGTACCTTCACGCATGAAAACAATGAAGAAAGATAACTGTGAT
>JANXJC010000059.1:14036974-14081049 GCA_027564655.1 Leptodon cayanensis
TTGGGTAGCAACAGTAGTATATGCCTTGCTATTTTGTACCTTCACGCATGAAAACAATGAAGAAAGATAACTGTGATGTCTTTGAATGTCTGTTTAAAGCAGTGAAAATAAGGTAGGGCAAAGCAGGATCTGGAATCTCCGTGAATTCCAACGCATTTTTTTATGCTACGATTTACCATTCCTGAGGAAACACAATAAAAAGGGTTAAAGTAGGAAAGCCATCTAATTTTGAGCTATGAAACTTGTAAAAGTTCAAACTGTTCTGCAGAAAAAAAGGAAGAAAACTTTTCACCATGCCTATATTCTGTGTGCTCTGTGTACACAGACAATGCATAAATTACTACTGGGAGTAATATTTGTATATTATAATGTAATTATCCGAAAAAAAACTATGCCAAATTATCAAGAAGTTGTATTCACCCTATCATTTACCTGGACATTATACCAATTGTGTGAAAATGCCTGAAAACTTCAAAGTCTTTAACTACTTTTTTAGTTTGTGGGTTTTTTTAAATAATTTAATATAATTTATAAATAAGAACATGTTTTCATGAAGCATAAATAACAAAAAAAAATGTACACTGAACTTTCATTCCTAGAAATACTTCCATGTACTATTTGAGTCATCTGGTAAATGTTTCCCTGTGTTTTGTTGGAAAACATGGATCACATTCAGCTCTGGATTCAGTCACTCAAATATCAGTTTTAATCAAACAGGTGTTTACACATTAGCTAGGGACCCAAGCGCCGTGATGGTGTAGTTATGAGAGTCTATATTTCTTCCTGAAATAAGCTTTTACATTTGGTCAGCTCGATTGCTCTTCAGACTCCACTGGTAGGAATCTCTCTCCCAACCACAGACACTGGCTGTCTTGCTCCAGAAGAGACGTCTCCCACCAACCCTGAACATATCCCATACAAGGTGCCTTGGATGACTTCAGGCACCCATGTGCAGGCAAACAAACTGAACCCTTAAGTAAATCCCAAACTTTATGACTTAAAATACATCTTTAAAGTGATAGCAGAGTCAGAAGCAATTAGGATAAAAATTGTGATCACATTAGTAAAACTACTTGAAAGAAAGAATGTCAAGAATCAGCATAGGAAATCTAAACCTTTATGTTCTGTCAAAGCCTAATATTTAATAGCAGGTGTTCATTTGAGAGACTATTCAACTCCATGTCTGCTGTACTTTTAACCCCAATAATTCATACTGCGTTAAAAACTTGTTGTCAATAAGCACTAAAAATCACTTTGATTACTGAAATTAAAGCATTCCTCCGATAAAATACAAGTAATGTTCCAGCAGTGTTCATAAATGTTATTCATAACAAACATCATGTTTATAATTCCAGCATAAACAGAGAATAAGTGATGACATCATTTTCTGCAAGTGAAGAAGCAATGTATACCACAAATTCTCTATTCAGCTCTTTCAAAACTGGAACATTGCACTGCAAAACTGAAATTCGAAGCAAACCCCTAACATCCTTTCAAAGCAAGCATTTTATGTTAATGAGCTGTATATTCTGATAGCACCCATTTATCTAATTTTTTTCCTTATGTGAATTTTCCTGAAATGTCTTTTCTCTATCTTTGGGTGAAACTGACTTGTGAATTTAGGATGTTGCATTGGTAGGACTTCACTGCCAGGTTACAATTTATGTAACCTGTCTTACATGCTTCTAGAGGTATCCACTTCTTTCTATCGATAACAGGAGAAGTTATCTCGAATTCAGCTTAATTTTAGACATCTGAAGCCAGGGGAAATAATAATAATATCATATACATTCATTACCTTAGAAGAACTACATTGCATACAGTTTTCCAAAATGGAAATATTTTAACACAGAACCACAGTCTTACAGAATGAGTGAGGCTGGAAGGCACCTCTAGGGTGGTCAAGTCCAAGAGCAGCGTCAGCTAAAGCAGGTTGCCCAGGACCTCGTTCAGTTGTGGTTTGAGTGTCTCCAAGAATGCAGACTCCACAACCTCCCTGGGCAACCTGTTCCTGTATTTGACCACTCTCACAGTAAAAGAGCTTTTTCTTATGTTTATCTGGAATTCCCTGCATTTCAGCTTGTGCCTGTTGCCTCTCATCCTGTCACTGGGCACCACTGAGAAAAGTCTGTCTCTCTCTAAAATAAGTATAATGGATTGAATAGATATTTCCATGACTCTCCAGACTTGACCAGAGGTATCTGTTTAGTTATTTCAAGGAAAGTATGAAGAAATTAATCAGATAATGAACTGCCAAATGCCCGGCCAGCTTGCTTTTAATATGTGATAATGACCTCTTTCTTCTGTGTGGTTTGGCGTAAACATAAGTCTTCATGCACAGTACAGCAAGCAATAGAAATTACTTTTTTGGAAGTGTAATTGTGGGATACAATAACTGTATTTTAAATGGAATATTGAGTTGGAAAAATTAAGTTTTGACATCCAAGTTAGAGAGTTACAGTTACTGTTGTTTATAAAAACTCACAGACATATGACATTTTGCTTTTTAGCAGTTGGAAAGAACCAACAAAACAATCAAGAATGATGCACTTCATACTTTAAACCACAAAATAATTTGACACCTTGCCAAGTTAAAAACTTTCTGCTAATAAGGACTCGATCTCAGAAAGCACGTGAATGATAACATTTACTGAAGAAGAATTACTGAGAATTTGCTTATGAAATTTCTTTTCATTCAGAAGTGATTGCAGGAACAGGTCCAAAATTTGCAACAGACTGTAGACAAATTGTTTCTCTTGAATTTTTTTTTTTTATATCCACACATAGGTTTGTCTTGTATCCATTTTGCTTTCAGATTTAAAAGACTTGTATGTGTTTATGAATTATATCTTCTTTGTTTTAATGATGCATGGCCATTTGTGCAAAATGAAACAAGCAGAATTTAGACTCTACTGCATTCGAACACAATGGTCTGTGATGTAGTACACTGCCACCTCCAAACCCTTCAGCTACCCTTTAAGTCTAAAAAAAGAAAATAGAAGTATCACTAATCTTGAAAAAAAAGGAAGAGGAATGGAGAGGAGTATTCTCTGAAATCTCAAGGAAAGCTTTAGTGAAGTGTCTCCTTAGTTCTCTTCTAACAAATGAATAAAAAACGATCTTTGTGTGTACGTGCATTAAATTTCAGTGTGTTATTTCCACTATGCAACAATGGAAGATTTATTAGTAGTCTTCGATTAATTTGTGGTATTTTCTTTGTTCTGACATTGAAAATTACAATTTTTCTTAATTAATAGCATGACATTTATAAGAATGAATTATTCTGGTTGTGAAAATTCATTATTATTAAATGAAGTAGGAGAAATAGGTTGGATATTTAGTATTTTCAGTCACAGTGTAAAAATTACCCTATCTTTAGTTACTCAAATCAGTAAGTAACAAAGCATATAATTGCTCCAATTTTGCAGCTAATTTGAATGCTTCCTTTAAAGGATGTGAGTCTTCCAGATTTTGAAAAAAATTACTCTTCTAGACTATCTTGTAAAAAACAAACCAAACCAAAAAAACCTTAGCTGACCTCTGAAGAAGGGGAAAAGAGGAAGAAATGGTATTTGAAGAAACTGTATGTTAATATTAGAAGAAAAACTACAATAAAATTAAGTCTCCATATCTTTTTTTAAAATTCATACAAGTGAGTGAATGCAAAATATTTATTTTACATTTAAAAGCAATATTATGTTGCAGTATAAAACACTTCAACTGAATAATTAATTTTATTCCGTATTAGGGGACCTTTGCTAAGTATGCATAAAAGAACAAAATCACAACGATGCAAGAGGGCAATGAGTTCCTTAGCAAAGGCAGTTAAACACCTCTAAGCACCTACAACCCCCACCTTCAGCAAACCTGCTTGTCCATCTAGCAGTCCTTTCTTTTTTAGTAACATCACCTGGCTTCCATCCCGGGATTCTGCTTTGCCGTCAGGAACAGTGACGGACTGATGGACGGTTTTCAAAAATTCACACAGAATGGCGGTGGCTAGAAGGCGCTTCTGAGATGGTCAGGTCCAACCCCTTGCCTGGAGCAGGGTAAACCAGAGCAGGTTGCCCAGGACCACCTAGAGCCAGTTGCCCAGGGCCTTGCCCAGTCGGGTTTTGATTATCTCCAAGGATGGAGACTCCACAACCTCCCTGGGCAAACTGTGCCAGTGTTCGACCATCCTTGCAGTAAAATAAAATAAAATAAAATAATAAAATAAATTTCATATGTTTAAATTGAATTTCCTGAATCTCAGTTTTTCTCTATTGCCTCTCATCCTGTCACTGGGCATCACTGGCTCCTTTTTCTTCATTCACTCCATCAGGTATTTATACAAATGGATAAGATCCCCCTGAGACTTGTCTTCCCCAAGCTGAACAGTCCCAGCTCTCTCAGACTCTCTCTTCTTATGTTCTGTTTTGTTGAATTATTCACTCAATAACCTGAGCCCAGTGAGTAAAAGCTACAGGTTATGACTGTGGAAAAGGTTTCGATGCATATGTCAACTCAATTGCATTTCAGTTATTTAGCATTGTTTAACCTTGTTAAAAAATATTTAAACTTTTTCAAGTAATGGTTTTAAACACGTCTTTTGATAAAGTTTCATGCAGAGGAAATGTGACCCCCAACAGATGGTGAATTCAGACAACTATGCCTTAAAAGGTAAAGACCTTTTGGTGTGTAGTCTTTGCCATCTTTTAAAACAGCTTAAATTTACTGATGTTGAAGTCCACCCTTTGACCTGTATGTTCAATACACTAAAGGAGTGAGTCTTCATCCACGTATTTCTATTAGTTTCTGGGTGGACTGTACCGTAAGCTGAATTGTGAGCGATGAGCTGAGATCATCTTTTCAGGCTGTTACTTCTGAGACAGCCTTTGTAAAGTAAATCCAAGATGACAAGTAAAGCCAAAAGGGGACAATTAAGCCTGTAGGTTGATCACTGATGTCCTGTCAAGCTTTTGCATTTAAAAATGTCTCATTACTGGGTTATTTCACTACTGTGACATTTTTTTCTTATTCCTGTCTCTCTCTCCATCCCCCGCCCCATCCCCCAACCCCCCGTCCCATCCCCCCAGTTATTGAGAAAGAAGTATTAAGATAATTTATTATCTGGTACCCTCGGTTTTTTTCAGTTCCAAATTAGCCTTACAATCTGGGCAAAATATAATGATTAAATTGGTTTTAATGGTTAACGATTCAATGGTTTAATGGTCCTGTGGAATTTATGGTAATTTTTTAAATGCATTGGAAGCTTTTGTTATCATCAGTCATGAGGTTTCATTGTTTGCTGTGAAGGCTGTGTGGGGAAACACAGCACAGTTTCATTTCTTCCTTTCGGTTCCCCATAGAGAAATGTTAGACAGAAAGGATACACAAAATCATATCTATTGTGTCTTTTCCCAGGTTTCCAGAAAATCTGTTTTCTACCTGTGTAACTGGTATGCATAGCAGTTGTTAAAACAGTAAGGGAGACAGCTGATCCTGGTTTTGTATTTTAATGGATGGTTTTGTACTTTAATGGATTGACCATTCTGCAGATATGCGGGGACGCGGTACTTTCCCTGAGAACACTTACTCAATAGCTTTCAGTAGCAAGTTCATTTTTTTCAGCTCTGGTTGGAGTAATAGTTATATGCTCCTGCTTGCATGCAGGCTTTATTATATTTTTTTCATCTTGCCAGCTAGACCACTATAAACCATTGATCATCAGTCAATCTTGAGAAGATCTTGAAAGGTGGTTCAGATACAACAAGTAACGAAGAACAGCTAAGAAAATATATTGTATAAGTCATTCAAAGCCTGAACTTGTTATTCAGAACACCTCAGTATAACTTATATTGATTGTGTAAACCATATACATATTCCTCTATTTTACGAAAATCAAAATCACTGTTAATGGCTTAAAAAATACATCAGATGCCATTAAACACTTTTGGGATGATTTAATGTATAAAGCTTTCATGGGAAATTCCTGAATGGTGTTTACCAATACACTTTTCAAGCAGTGAATGTACTTTATTTTTGTGACTGGGTGGTATGGAAGGTGAATTTAATTATGTAGTCAGCTTTGAGCCATGCTAGGATGCCCCTTGTTAAATATGCAGCCTGGTAGCACTTGTTCTACATTACACTTTGTAATTTTTTTTTTTACTTATTTGACTTCTAGTGGTTAGAAAACCCCTTGTTTTCTAATATCAAATGGCTACCTTCTATGGTTAGGCCAGCCTAAGGTCTTTCCTGTGTTGTGTGATTCGGACGGTCGTCATCTTAAGGGATGTGTAGTGAGCAAGTTACTTGCCTTTAGGTGATTTGGCAAATCATTACAGAACATTTTTCAACACCAAATACCAGTCTCTATGGAAAATGGGCCACTGCATGCTGTAACATCATGTGATCCTCATCAGGTCTTGGGCTGCTGGTGAATTTTGTGTAAAGGTTGTATGTTGTTGCCTTTTGCAATGTATTTTAAAATAAACATATATGTTTTCTCACACATTTTATACTTTAAATATTTAGTTAGTTCTGCTTCTGATGTAGAGAAAAATGCATGAAAAAACTGTGGAAGGCATGTCAATAATGCATATCTTTAGTACATGTGAGTTTCACTTAGAGTAATAAAATATTTCCTTTTGATTTATGCATGTTTTATATCTAGTACTTGAAATGACAAGCTCTTTCTTATACTTCTAGTTGAAGTGTTATATCACAGCACAAGAGTCTTTCAAGATTTTTTGCTAAGATATTTGAAGGAAATTGATTAATTTGATAAATTTAGAAATATCTTCAACTATAGCCCAGAATGATTAATTATATAGTCGTGATAGTTTAGATTTTTACCAGCTTTTTGTAAAAGACTGAAGGTGTGGATTTTTAATGTAATTTTTCTAGAAGGTGGTTTGGGTTGTTTTTTTTAATCCCAGATATAGTATCAAAATTTTTCCTTTATAGTCACAATTCTTGTAGGTAAGTTAAAAACTTAACCAAACCTGAGAGGTTTGGTGCTTTAAAAACATTATTTTAAATTCCAGTTTTACAAACTTTTAAAAATGAGGACATTTAAATAACATTTTTAGCCATTGCCCACAAATTTAATTTATGTTAATAAAACTAGATTTTTTTCTTTTACAAGAATAAGGCTTTGACTTTGATGACTGTTTGTTTTGCTCTTAACGTTGACCCATCAGCTGTTTGCCAAAATGAGACTTCTGCTCAATTCTTTAGTGAAGAAATAGCAGTTAAAGTAGACAGGAGAGGGAAAAAGAGAATCAATTGTATCTAATCATGCCTGTAATAAGATTCTGATCCTGCAATGAGAATGATGTGAACTGATGCCTGACTCCACATGCCCAGAGTGGTTCTGTGCAAATGAAGGTTTCAGGCCCTGTAATTTTCAAAGCTGGACCATAACCCAATCCTGGCTTCATTTGTGCACAGACTGTTCCTTCTCAGCATTATGAGATGTCTAAGATTTTAGAGGTTGAAAAAATATGATTAGTAGCAGTAATAACCACATATAAGTGCTGCAGATTAAATTGCTGTGGTAAAGTAGAATCTCTGAAGATTTTTTTATTTTCAGTTTTTTGGGAGGTTTCTTACAGAGGCAGCAGTCAACTAGTGTACAAGGGTGAAAATGTCTCTGGGACAAGTCCTGTTACCTTGGTTTGTTCATATAGAACTTACTACATTACAGTTCAAGTCTTTAACTGGGACCCTGAGATGCTAATGTAATATAAATAAATACAATTAATGCATCTAAGTTTTCATTACTGATTTTTTATATTTAAACATTTTTCAATGATAGAAAATTATTGTGAACTGGATTGTCATAGTTAGCCACAGTACAGAATATTCAACATACCAAGATCCCAATCTTACATAATGCACATGATTATTTTTAAACACTTTCTATTTTCATAGAAGCTAGTAAAATAGGAACATGACTAAAACTGATAATTCTGTATGATATCAGTGCTTTGCAGTTCAAATTAATCAACATCTAAGTGTAGTCAAATAATGCTCTTGACATTTTTTTTTCATTCTTTGGACAGTTGTATGTTTGTTTCTTGTTAACTAAAGAATAACTTAGGCTACAGCCTAATGGCTAATAAAGATCTATTTAATCTTTGTTCCTCAGTTCTATTGGAAATGGGAGAAAACTCAATCAGACAGCCCACAGCCTACTTTTAACCTTGAGTGTATTTTGCTAATATTCTAAAAGTTGATTCAGAATACAGATTCTATGATAAAGAAGATGTAGGAAATGCAGCAGTATGTTCCATCACAAAGCATGTGGGAATATAATAGATTTAACAAATAAGGCTAAAGCCAAAGAGGAGATGGTAAAAGAGGGGCGTGTACCTGTTTAAAGTATAACAGTCAGAATTGCCAGCTGATTTTTAAAGTGTCTTTGAAGACATTTTCTGATTATTTTTGTATTAATTTTACTCCTGAAAATAAAGAGAGCTTTTTGGCCTCTGGCAATTCTTCTGGATTGAAAATGAGAAGTTTTAAAAGACCTTTTACAGTGGCTGTGTGTAGCTAATAGTTATAGTTACTACACTTTTTGAAACTGTTTTATTAACTATTGATTGGAGTCTATAGAATAATGACATCAGCTAGAGAAATGGTTTGGGTTTTTGTTGTGGTACGTCACTACCATTGGCTAGTCAGCGTTATTTCTGTATCTTAAATCATAAGTCAGTGGCTCATACGTGTAAGAGAAGAATGGTTGCAGAGTGCCAAGCAATGCCCTTAATTCTAGCCAGCCACAGATTCTGGCTTGACTAGCAATTTGGGAAGCTAGTTAACTGACCAGTATGAACAGCAAATTATTTGCTTAGCTATTGCCAAGCCAGGCCTCTAATTTATTTTCCCTGAATGCACCTTTGTTAGTAAAGGATACCATGTTTTACATTGCTTAGGACCTCATAATTCTCAGTAGGACAAGTAAAATATGAACAACAGCATCCAAAAAATCATCCAGTTGCTCATTCTCAGACACTAAAAGAACCAGCTACAAGGGTAGGGGAATAAATTTTAGTTTTCCTGTGCAGTCACTGCATAGCTTCCCTGAGAGCAGATTAGGAACGCTTCGCCAACTCCCTGAAAACATATTTGCTTAAATCACATCTAAATGCAAAGTTGTGATACTATTCAGACACTAAGAACAGAGGAACTCCAAATCTCTTGAAGGCTGCAGTTTGAAGTGTGAGGATAACAGTGGGAATACAAAATCCATAATTGTGGGAAGAACAGAACAGCCACCTCCAGCAATTTAAGGCTGGTTTTGTTCTTGGGTTGCCTTTCATGCTGTCATGTATTTCAGTTTTGAACATTTATTCCACAGATTCCTGGAGCTGTTTTCTGTACCCTTCCTGCATCCATCCAGTATGAATTCCCAGAGCTTGCTGAACACATCCATAAAAAGTGTCATACAATATGCAAGCAGTGGCTGCTTTCTTGTGACAGAATTGCTGCTCCATTTGATATAATTCATCACATTGATCTGTGCTGAACAGGCAGCCAATTTAGATGACTAGTGGAAAAATGGTGAAGTCAAGATATTTGAAAGCATCTCATTGCAGATTGCAGGCACACTTTACACCTTTTTTACTGCGTTTTGAAGCCCACCACTCACTTTTGAAGGAGAATCTATCTAATTCGGTTTAACATATGTAAGCAGAAAAAAACAGTCTGTATTGGCTGATGTCTTATGCTAAACTAAACAGGGCTTTCTCCTGCATGCTTAGCATGTTCCTTAGCATTTCTGTAGCCCAAGCAACTTGTCCAAACAATACCCAGGAATGATTTGAAGGGCAGCACACACCAGCTGCTGTTCTCGGTTGGCAGTATAGATGAAACCGGGCTATTATGGAGGAAGCAAGTTTAGCCTTACAGACATGGGCCGTAATATAGCAGTTGGACTTAAGACCAGAGAACAGTCTTGGCCCATTTTATTTAAAAGTATGAATACAGACAAGCTGAGTAACAGCTAAGCATTTTGCTCAGCACTTCACTATCTACGCTTGTATTCAGATTTGGAAGATTAAAAATGTGATGCTGTCTTCGGAATATAGCTGTCAGGCTAAGTCTTCTGAAACATTAAGACAGTAACTTTGCCTCCTGTGAATATCTTCCTTCCCTTCCTGTACAGCTACCAACCTGTTGGTGTTGAAGCATTTTACTCTATCACCTGCCTTATAATTATTTTATTCATTTCTCTTAGAAATGGAATATAGTTTATTTATGTATGTGTATAAATCAACATTTTAAAATGTTCTTTTTTCAGTGTAACTACTTGGCAGTAAGTACCTTAGAAGTAACCTCATGTTCAGATTCTGATTGTACCTGTCAAGATGAGACTTCCATCTCAATCTTTTCTCTCTGGCAACTTATTCTCTCTTTACAAACATATGACTAGAAGAATTTTGATGCCAGAATTCTGTCTAGTGAAAGTGTGATGGGCTTGAGGTGAGGCAATAATGGCTACTAATGGCTGTGGACCGTAGAACTCACTTCAGCTGTCAGGAAGGTTTCTCCAGTTCAGAATAGACTGTGGACATATGTGGATACCTGAGTGGATATTACACTAAAAGAAAAAACACAGAAATGCGGTACTACATGCGGTCTGAAATATTCTACAAATCCAGTTTTTTATCCTCAGGTGACACAGGTCATCTTATTTTAGAACCTGTATTTAATTGAGAATGAACCAGAAGTTACTTTTCTTGCTTGCATCAGTGCTCATCTACATTGTAGAAATTAATGAAGTTCTTCAAGTGTTGACTTCCTATTCCTACCTCTAATCCAAACTGCAGGATTAACAGCAATTTATTGCCCATAAAATAAGTTGCCCACACTGCCAAGCAACTTCTACACTCCCCCAAAACTAAGATTATAGTCTAAACCCTGCAGAATGTTGCACCCTTGCTCAAAAGCTTTCAGCTGTAAATCTTGCTCTTAGAATCTGCTGTTGCCAAGCTCTAATTCCTGAACCCTACCCTAATCCTAGGTTTAACACCATACCTCAGGAAAACGTAAGCTTCTAATTCTGACAAGTAACATTGTTCATTCAAACTAGATGGGTCCCTACATTACCAAATATCTACTTAGCATTTTGGTTACAGTTCAGTTCAAACAATGCATAATTTTTTATTGAACAGTTATTATATGCTCTTCACTGACAAAAGGTTGCTTCATTCCCATGGTCTATCTAAAATTTCCTTAAAAAAACAAACAGGACAGAACAGAACAAAACCAAACCCCACAAGCCTACTCCTTGGTATCAGTCTTAGTATCACTACCAAGAAGTCAAAGGGTTCAGCCATGACCAACTTGAATAAAGAACGGCTGGTCAAAACCGATACTAGCTATCATTTGAAAACTTTGCAGCCGCCATGAAGATGTTGATTACAGATTTACAGCCACATGAGGGCAAACTTCCAGTCATGATCCCAAGTTCTTCTTAGAGCTTTCCATGGCTTGGTATCTCTGACTTTTAGATGATGATATCTGAAAGTTCCCAGCCAACTACAGGAAATTAATCTCTATGAGGAAGAAAATTTCACTTCTAGGAAACCCCACTTAGTGCAGAATGAAGGCATATGTCTCTTCAGCAGTGTACTCTGTCACAGAACTTCACCTGTCCTCTGCTTTCTGCCACTGTCTTTCTGTAGAATCTAACATTAAATGTAAGGAATATGGACCTTTGTTCAAGGTATAATGATAAATTCCTAAAAATAAATAAATAAAATTTCTAGCTGAATTATGTTCTTATGCATAAGGTACCTTAAGCCTTGGGCTCTTATTTGTCCTTAATTTACCCCTCGATAACATACAGCTGTTTGTTTACAGGCTACATACAATGCAGTGAATTGAATTATTTTTAGATATTACTGGAAAGACATATAAAAGAGAACAGATATTATTATTTATATATCCCTAACTAGAAGACTTCCAATACTGTATTTACAGCTTCTGAGTATCTCGTAGGATTTGTGGGGTTAGTTAGCAATTTCAGATGAACTAACTTGTGCAATGCATTTTTCCCCCCTTAGAGTTTCCTTTTGAGGGATATTCACATTTTGCTTTCATTCTTCAGTGTTGTTATTCACACTATCTATTCTCTTGATTGCCATTCGATTTTTTATGTGGATCTTCTCCTTTGAGGAATATCCAAGTTTTGACAGACATTTTTCTACCAGTCTTAAGGGAAATCTGACAGACAATTGGAGCATGAAAACAACCACATTGGTGTTGCAGAGAGAAATTGTGTTACACTAATCTTACACCCACTGGGCATTTTAAAACTTTAACTTTAATGAAATAGATGCAAGAGATCTTGGTGACATTCTCTGGTAAAGTGAAGACACCTCATGAACATGCATGTTTCTTGCATGAAGTACAGTGACCTCTTTTGTAATTTAACAGAAAGCAGTTCTGATGCTAGTTTTTGTTGATGGAAAAAGACTATGGTATTGTGTTCAGATACGTGGTGGTGTTTTAAGTTGCTACCAGACTCTTCCTCTTGTCCATAGCTGTTTATAGCCGCTTGGCTGGACGTCAGTGACATGGAGAGCTGAGTCAACAGAACAAAACAGACCATGTGAGCACATCTAATCTGCTTCAGTACACAGTAAGTTTAATTTATAATTGTAAAATTGTTATGAAGTTAATTTTTTTATCTATTCTGTTTTCTTTGGTGTAAATCTTTCTTACACATCAGCCTGGCATATAGATATACAACAAAGGGCAGGTCAATATAATACCGTGTTCTAGAAATCTCCAAGTTTGCACTTGTTATGCTGATGCAGTCATACAGCTCCTTATGCCAAAATCATTTAAGGCAGCTGTGCTCATTAAGCTGTTCTCCACTGCACCCAATATAGCCATATCTTAGGGGAGTTTAAGACCAGTGAAGTACACATTAAAATGTTCCATGTAACGATAAGTTTGTGTATATGTGTCACTGGGACAATATAGATTTAATCAAAATACTTTTCTTATGTGTCTTACTAGTGAGAGAGATGTTACCATATGAGCAAAAATGGTCAATGACCACAATTTCCATCCAGGAAAAAAATGCAGCAGCTTGACATTTTGCTTTTATTTCGCATTAGCCCAAAAATAATGAAAATACACTATTTTTGTAGCAACTGACATCTTAAAAATAATACAAACCAATAAAGTTGTGATTTTAACATTTGACACAAAATTTTAATATATGAACATTATTACCGTAAAATTTCCAGTTATGTAATGATGTTATTCCTTACCTGTATCCAATCAGTCTGTCTCACAGCCCTCAATGGAATTACAGCTGTGTTGCCCTTAGCTTCTCTGGAGCCCTCCTTTTCTGGGGCTGATCTTGGACCTGCACTTCAGGTGTATTGGCTTAATGTACTGATAACCCATGGTTGCAAGATCAATAGTCAGTTTTTATTAGTCCAGAGGACTGATGTGTGTGCCTGGTCAGTCTGATGAAAAATCAAAACATGCCAGCCCATGTGAAGTCTTCACGTGTTATCTCAAGAAATGTTCATGAAAAGTTTTTACCAATTTTGCCAGACAAGTTGCCTACAGCTCATAGAATATCCTACTGCTTGGTGAATACTGAATTATTTTCCTTTCCTAATGAAATAAATATTATTTTTAGTATGAATATGAAAGACCTAGCATGTATTTTTTTTTTATATGGGAGTATTTTCAGCTTTCACGAACATTTCATCTATGTGATTTAAAGCATGGGAGACAGAAGGCACTGAGAACTGTTGTTTTGAGCTGTGGAATTTTGATACTGAATCTATTTTAGATCTTGCCTAACATTTTTGTTTTCAAGGTTATGTTTATAAGTGCTTTGCTTGCTGTTTTGGCAACACCTGACACATTTCACAACAAGATGTTTCTCATGGTTTTCTCTGATGTAACGGGAACAGAAAGGATCAAAGAGCAGGTTCTCATTATTAATGGATCAAATGGATTCTTTTCCCTTCAGGGATAGTTCTTTAATGTCCAAATATTTGTCAGTTACCATCTTGTGCTGGACATTTATTTTATGTGCTGAACTATTTGTGTTGTATTTTCATGTAAATTAACACAACTAAAATGATATGCCACAGGGTATGGGAAAAAATACACCATGTCAAAGAAGTGTTGACATCTGCCTCGGTTGGCAGCATCTGTCCGTTTCAGAATCCAGGATGACTGCCAGAACTTCATTGGTCTTCATGTGTTGACATTGACACTAGGCACGAGAAGAAGAAACTTAGCAATGCATAGAATTAGATCGTAAAAAGGCACTTGCCAGAGAGTCTCCCTAATTCATCACTTTAAAAACACTCTGAATGTTTAAACACATGCCTGTAAGGCAAAGTATTAGTCACAAGGACCTCAGAAAGCTCAAAGCTGCAAAATGAAATGCATCACCCAGTAGAAAATTGTGTGAAGTTCAGAATATAAGCATGCTTTTACACTTACAGCTGCAATTCAGCTGCATAGTCATCATTTGAATATGAAATAGAACTTTGCAACTTAAGTTTGTAAACCAGTGGACAATTTATACACATCAAGGTAGAAAACGTATGCAACAGAAGATATCATGAGATTAAACTGGAAAGGAAATTATATTGTGGAACAGATTGATATTCCTTTGACAATTATTACATGTTCTGGCTATGAATACCTACTCTGCATCTGAGTCTTTTAAACATTTTGGATTTAAAGAACCAAATCTTTGGGTGAGTAAATCTTTCCAAGTGCTATGGCAAAGTTGTACTCCATTACCTCACAAAGTGCTTTGGCAGAATACAAATAAAATAAAATCTAGTACCTTTGAACTAACACTACTTTTTGTACATACCTCTAATTTAATTTCCGTAACACTAGTTCATGGCACCGCAAAACAACTTGAGAATGGCTACAAGGACAAATTAAACTTCTAGTGGATGGACTTAAGTTGTTGGTCCAAGGGAAATTTCTCTTCACAAATCTTGCCAGACTCGGTATACAACATAGAGTTGTTGTTCTCTGAATAATACCTGTGAACATTAGTGCCCTGACTATAAGAATTCTTGACTGGAGAGACATGGAAGGTAACATTGCCTCACTTTCAGGTCATGTATATCCCCTTTCCATAACCAGAAACAAAAAGAAAGAAGACAGGATTGAGGATAACCCTGTCCTTTTTCCCGTTGGCAAAACACATACGTCTTCAATATGGTGGACTTAAGAAGTAAAGTACCTGCAACCACAGATCTAACAAGGGGGCAACTTTTGTTAAAGCATCAAAGCCTACCACTTTGAAAGTAACAAAGAGGTTTAAAAAATGTTTCAAAATGAATTGATAAATATTTTTCAACTTTCAGCTTCCTACCATAATTATGCAAAGTTTTTATTGTTTGAAATATGGCAACCATACTTGAAAAGTGTCTAGCTTCTTCAGACACTAAACCTTCATATTGTTTTCTCTATGAAATTTCTCTCACAGGTCTAACAAAAGTTACAACCCAGACCAAGAAATCTCTGAACACTACTTGATAGCAAACATTCTGGGGGAGGTAGGGCGATAGAAGAAAACATTTGGAATACTCCCTGTATTAAGAGTTCTTTGTTAAACTATTTTTAACTGGGAGATTTCAAATGACTTTATAGTCCAGCCAAATTAATCTTTATAAAGAGATTGGAATGCTCACATTTAAATTTAGAATAATTAACATTAAGCTAAAATTATTTTTATTTTCCTAGAGATAATTGCTAAAAATGAATATTTTGTTCAGTTTTAGAATATAAGAAGTAATAGGAAATAAACTGGCTTTTCTCTATTAAAATTGTAGGATTCATTGTATTTCATTTCAGAGGGAAAATATTTCTTTCATTAGAATAGTTTCTGTAATGACTGATTTTAAATTGCAAGTTTTATTTGTTTTGAAGTGGAACTCGGTGTTTTACTCAGTAATAAAGGGTAACTTTTCATACCAGTTTATTTGAGATTAAATAGATATTGCATGTTTGTTAAACTGGATTTCACACAGATAGGATCCACTGATTCCCAACTGCTAATAATAACTGTTTAGATTACTCAAAACTAACATTGAAAACCAAGGCCAATTGTATTTTATTTTTCTGGCACTTAAATCTATTTTTGTTGAAAAATCTGGTCTATATCCATCTCAGAGAGATTCTTAAGGCCATGCTAGAAGAAAAAAATTATTAGGGCTACAGCACATAGTTAAAAGAAATTACGTGTAAGTAAATGTGTTACAATGCAGCTTTATGGGGTTTTATTATAACTGTATAATCAGCCTTATATTCCAATCACTTTAATTCCCTTAGTGTAAATGGAATATTGAAAACATTCATTACATTATCAACTGACCAGCAGGGAAGTTACAATGGAGTGATTGTATAATAGCTTTAATTGATCCTTTTGAAGTAATATTGTGTGCATCTTAATTTGTACCACAATCTGATATGGAATTACACATGATTATTACCAGAAAGATTTTGGATTAGTGCTTTATTTTTAACTTCTTCACCGAAATCTCTCATTTGTAGCAATGAAATCAATATAGGACATTAACCTCTATGGCTCATTTTAATGTTTTCTTCCCTACCACTCTGCCTCTTGCCTAAAGCAGACAAATATGTTAATAACGCTCTTCCCCCACCAAAAAAAAAAGTATTTCTTGCTGTTCTATTGTATATTCTTCACTACAACATGTGCAAAAATATAATTATCAACTCAGTACATTAGAGAGAACAAGGAGAAAAATGCATAAACATGTTCATTTTACAGGGAGTAAAGCTATCTAGAAAAAAATCTTGTTGCTATATCCGTGAACAAGGCTTCTCACAAATGCCCCAAATTTATGTGTCTGTCCTGCACAGTGAACTGAACAGCTCTTCGCATTCCACTGAATTCTCAAGAAGTTCTAGTTCTTGTCTCCCCAGCCAGACCTCGGTCCTCTCCATGGCTACAGCCTTGCCAGGCAGCTGTGGGGCTCTGAGCTGGACCCAGTCAACACCACCAGCCCGGCCCTGTTCTCCCAGTGGGTACTGCAGGGTGGGCCCCAGTTAGCTAAGGCATGTTGGATGTGTATCCTCTGTTTATTTTCAGGTTAGTGCTTCTGATATTTGTCAACCA
The DNA here is from genome assembly GCA_027564655.1 of Leptodon cayanensis. NCBI lineage: Eukaryota > Metazoa > Chordata > Aves > Accipitriformes > Accipitridae > Leptodon > Leptodon cayanensis. Next base: position 14,054,118 of record JANXJC010000059.1, read on the forward strand.
TAAAGCTACATTTCCGTTGCCTTGTTTTCTGAGAGCGCTCTTTTATTTTATTGGAGTAGTCCCATACTTATCTTGTGGGATCGTGTCATCTGTCTCAGGATCGGTCCTAGAGCCGCACGGCTAAGAGTCAGTACTAGAGTAAATCCTACTTGGTTCTTCCGCAATCTCTTTGTCTTACCAGGGAGGCAACTCAATTACAAGGGAGTTACAAGCTCAAGTTACAAGGTCAGGAAAGACTATTTCCTGAAAGATTCATCGTCTCTTTTGAATTACAGCAGGATTTCAGAAATGGGAAAAAAATATCTGGGGCAACCAAGTTACATTCTTGGCATCTAGTGGAGATTTTACGTAGATTAGCAGATGATCCTTAAGAGAAAAGTTAACAAGTCTCATTAGTACAGAAAAAATGATTCACAGAAAGCAGGCATATATTAATATATTAGGCAGGCATATGTTAGTAGCATTGATGTTAGACTGAGGGTAGATTAAAGAAAAAACTAGTGCTTGTCTGTGAGTAGGGAAGTAACAAATTTCTAATCTTCTCTTTTGCATATGGTTGTAGAAAGCATTTGGCTATTTACTACTTGTCTGCGATAATTAGAAATATAAACTTTCTGAAATTACATGAGGTTACATTTCCTTTTGTTGAACTGGGAACAATTTGTTTCAAAAATATCATTAGAATTATATTTAGCATAATAATACCTTTCTAGTATGATGGACTAATAAAAAAGGAATTTAAAAAATAACATCTGCATTTATTAAAAATGAAATTAATTGGTGATTAACTTAATCATTCTTAAAACATAGGAATAACAAATTAAATTAAATATTCCTTACAGTTTTGTTGTCAAACTGTATTAATGCATACAGTTCAAAATATAGAACAACTTATTTCAAAAATTTGGCAAGTATTAACCTTGTCTTGTCTACTTTTATGTAATATTAATACACATGCCCATGATATAATGGAGCTTTTCTTTGAGAATTATGCTTCATAACATTGTTGATGGCATTGTTTGCAATAATGCATGAAAGCAGATGTTTGTAGCTAGGCAAAATATTACTTTTTCACATCTGCTGGAGTTGAAATTAAAAGGTTTATTGTAGTTTTAGTAAAGTTAATACCTGCAATAGACACACAATTTCACCTTGCCTAATTTTAAACACCTGTAGCACAGATATCTGATTTAGCCACCATAGATATCTAGGACAGTCAATGGCAAGAAACAAGTACCATTAGGACAGATATCATCCAATACTAACATTCAGTGGTGCCTATTTCTACCGAAAGGGTATACAATTCACCTGATTCTTGATTTATTACAGTAAAAAAAAAAACCACCCACATATTTGATTAATCCCTTTAATTTATTTATTTAGCTTTCCTTACTTATGTTTCTACATCTTTTTAGTATTTTGAGTACATAACATCTTTGAACCACCTCTTGTTTCAATCCTGATATTAAAAGTCTTTTCTAATAATATATTTTTCTGAAGGTCTTACTAGAAAATAGAAAATTTTCTCATGGAGGGACTTGATTCAGTGAAATTCAGCCGAATACCTGAATTTGAGAAGACCAAGAGCATTACATAGAATAGTATCTTCCAAATGGATTCAGTAAAATTATTTTTGTGACATTTGCTCAGGATTATAAAATTTAAAATAATTTAAAATATAATTTAAAATAGGCCATAATTTAAAATACGTCCGGACAGCAAAACCAGGACTAAAACAGTTGGAAGTAGTCATTAGCATTTCTTTAACTTCTTAGCAATGGCAAGCATAGCATAGAATATTCTCCCACCCTCTCTACCCTAAATACTTATTAGTTCATATATTGGCTTGTGACTGACCTTTTCTTGGGCAGGTTTAGCTCAAAACCAAGCTGTGCTTTAGGATAACTAGGTGTAAAGCATGGGTACTGGTGCCCATCTAAACCACAGATTCACAGAACACTTAAGTTCGAAGGTGAAATGAGGATCACTCAGCCCAAAGTCCATGCTCACAACGGGGTCGGCTACAGCAGGTTGCTCAGGGCCATGTATGGTCAGGCATCGAATTCCAGTATCCAATGCTGGCCCTGCTTCCACCTCTCGTATACTTCCTTTGTGTTTCTGTTCCTTTTGTCAAAAGGTTAGTCATCCATGCAGACATCCTGCCACCTTCGCTAGACCTCCTGTACCTCCACATGGACTGTTCTTGATCTTGGAGGAGGTCACCTTGAAATTCAAACAGCTGTCCTCTTCTCCCTAGGATTGTGCTCCATGGGATTCTTCCAAGCAGGTCCCTGAGAGGCCACAGTCTGCTTTTCGGAAGTCCAGGGCTGTGACCCTGCTTTTTGCCTTGTTTCTTCCTCTCAGGATCCTGAACTCCACCATCTCATGGTTGCTGCAGCCCAGCCTTCACGTTGCCAACCAGTTCTTCCTTGTTTGTAAGTATCAGCAGACACCCCCTTCATCGGCTCCTCAATCACCTGATTCTGTGATATAACAAACAGGCTTTTATGTTTTCATTTCTTTATAATGTCATCATTGTAGGAAAATATGGCAGGAACAGTAGTGAAGAAGTTAAACAGTCAATGAACTTCCTTTTGTTGCGGCAAACATGAGCCAAACGATCACAATCTAGTTGTTTAAATGTCAAATATAATTTAAATAAAACTGTGCTTTAGTAGATATGGCAAATGAACATGAGAGAGTATTTTCAACAACTCATTTTTATATACTACATCACTTACTGTTAATAATGTTTTTCACATGAATTCACAAAACACCGTAGGGATAAAACCAGGGAAAAGTAAAAACACAATGAAAAAAAAATGTTTCTTTCATTTCTGGAAAAAAATACTATTGTGAGTAATCAACTTTACGTGAAATATCTACTACTCATAGACAGGTAATATGTACATAAACTTCATTAGTTCTGACAAGCAATTGCATTCTCTCCTATATGACATCAGTTTTGATTTACATTGATACTTGATAAAGTTTCGATTTTGCCAAAATTTTGGAAGCTTGAAAGCATAACAGAATTAATTCAGGACTGAATGCCAATAATTTTCTTCTCTGGTTGAGTTATGCTAAATGTGATAAGGAACAGCCAAGACGATTTATCAAAGGCTAATTGCAGCTAACCAACTTGATTGCATCCTACAATGAAATGACTGGCTCTGTGAGTAAGTGGAGAGCGTTGTTTACTGTGTTGTGTCAGTCCTTGCTCTTAGTGCAATTAACAATTGAATGTTACACGTATTCCTCAAGTGTCAATACTCTTCTTCCTCAAGAGGCCTATAATGGGAGCATCATGACCTTGCCTTGATCAAGAGGTGAGCGACTGAGTACGATGAGCTATAGCCGACGAAAACGCAAGGGAAACCTGAGTGTGAGGAGCCTTAGCATGAGCACAGAACAGGAGAACAACACCTGAAACTGCTGGAAAGGTATAGCGTGACTGGTCATGAACCGATTTGAAGGGTGTCACGAGCCAACACATGGCTACAAAACCCTCAGTAGTGGAGATGGGGGAAAGCGTTGTCAGGCAGCTGCTTGACACCACCTGGAGGCAAAGGAAAGTGGGGAAGGGTTACGTACTGGTGCCCAGCGTTAGGCTGGTGGGAGCAAGAATTACCTTCACCTCAGCTCAAGTGAGTGGAGACAGGGGCACGTCTCAGGGAACTGTAGATATGTGTGTGTGTGTATGCATGTGTGTGCGTAAAGCTTGCCCTGACAAAGCCTATCCCTCTCTCCGTCTACTTAATAAATTGACATTAAAAGCGGCATGTTGCCTGCTGTTCCTTTTCTTGTCAGGAGAAGGCTGATAATGTTTAGTATTTTTATTAATGATCTAGACAATAGATTTAGGTGCACCCTCAGCACCCGGAGGGTCTCACTCATAGTATTTAATTTGGATACATGCAGAGTTCAGTATTTCACAAATAATTTATTTTGCTTACAGAAGTGATTAATACCTATAGTTTTTATCAATATGTAGGTCTTAGGTGCTTGAAACTCAAATTAGTGATTGATTTTCTTTTTCAATGTTGCATTCATCTTCTACTTAATGACTTTTTTTCTTAATGTTAGATGAATATATTACAAATGCATCTCCTATTTTACAGCTTGCTTATTTATTTATTTCATTTCAAATGAGAAGTCAAGGGCAATGCAGGCAAAACAGAAGACCTCTCAGAAGAGCGTAAGAACATGACATGAGAATAAATATTCAGCCGTACGATCTCAGTCTAGGTCGTAGCCCCACTGGGAACTCTGTTATGCATCATGTTGCATGCTATCCACATATACAAATTCAAAGGCACATAAAGCAATGGATTCAGAAACGAGAATGTTATCAGTGTCAGTTTTTCTCTAGGAAAGTATTGTGTATCATCTTCAGTTATACTAAGACCTAATAAACCAACTAGTCTCTTCCCCTATGAGCTCGTGCCTTAAAAAGGCACCATATTGTAGTTGCTGATGTGAAAATGTAGAAAATAAAAAACCCACCACAACCTATGAGCATAAATATTTAGGCTGCAATTCTGGATTTTCTCCCAATATAGTACAAAACAACCACACATCATCGCTAATATATTTTGAAGTATTCGCTAAACAGATGAAGACAATATGTCCGTTCTTTAAGAGGAAAAAATACCTTTCTTATTTAGATTTGTTATGTAATCAAATATGCAAATTTACCATTGAAGTGCTCTGAAAAAAAAAAACCTATTTTAAAAGCAGGACCTTTGTAAAATGTTCATGTTAATCATTAAGCATGTAAAAACACTGATATGTTTTCTTCATTTCAGAGATGAATTGTCAGTCAAGTTCAGATGACAAAGTATGTCATACGTTCAGAGTCACAGCATGCATATTCAGTTGTCTCAAATCACAGACTATTTTCTATTGACACTTTGAGACCTTAATTAAAATAACAATTTAATTATGAAACACAAGCTGAGTTAATTGTTCACAATGCATGCAGATGAAAGTAATACAAAATTTTGCCTATGAAGCTACTACAAAATGACTAAATTCTGCAGGCTGTGGAGCACTCTGTGCTCAGCATTGGGTGACTTAGAGCAAATTCTCGGATCTGATCAAGATCCCACTGAAGTCAGTGGCAGTCTCTCCGTGGACTCCATTCACATTTCGCTTCGATATAATTCAGATATAATCTATTTACTTTTCATCATTAGATAGTTGAATACCTTCTGGAATCAAAGCGTTTAACTGATAGGCAGAATATCTTTAACTGGTATTTAGAATAACACCAGCCTCCTTCAGCTTTCCTGAGAACTCCATATCTATTACTTGGTTTCAGTTTTTCTATCTGATTCCCTCTAATACATTTTATTAATATATTTGGTTACCAAAGAGGGCCTGCATTTGGATTTTATCACTCTGAAGGAAGCTGAAACACCTCCAGGCATATTCCTCTGCCACTCTTTCAACACCACCCAGCAGATGAAATCACCATTTCAGGAAGAAATAGTCCTAACCTGACTCTGGTTTAGCGCAACCGATAGTCTGACTATTAAATGGAGCATTACACTGTACACAAAGGATTTGGGGCTTTCCATTTTCACACAGCTCTTGGTTGGTCGGTCAGCAGGGTTTCACTGTAGCTGCATTGTACCCCATTTTTTTAACTGGAAGACCTATAGAGGCCTACTGCTGCAGGTGAAGTTAGCTTTGGCTTACCAGGAACTTTCTGAAAAACTACTTCATCAGAGAAGAGGCTTTCGACTGGGAATAATAAGGTTTCTTAAGGACTCTCTTCGACGTGTGACTGAGCCATGAACTTCCCTTTGCCTCATGTTCACAGTTAGGATCTGAAGCTCACACATGCATCCATTTAAACAAGGTCGCAGTGTAGAAAGGATGGAGAGAATTCAGTACAAACTAAATAACTGGGTATTTACCTAATTTCTCAGAGTAGTAGTCGCAATTCCAAGATGTAATTCCTCATTAAAGATGAGTCAGTGTTTAGCATATCCTCTATGAACGTGCAAAAGACAGATTCAAGACCGTGCTGGTATTAACTCAAATAGAAAACTTGATGATGAATCTTCCACCTCAAATGAAGGTATCTAAAATACAACTTCTCTACACCAGTCTCCTGACTGATTTCAGAAGTTGTCTGTTTCAGTCTTGATATCGGACAATAAAAAAATATGACATAGCATAATTTTTTTTTCAGGGACAAGAGAATCATTGATGACATCTCTAATTTCTTAGTAGCAGTCATTTGAACAGAATATTCTTCCATTCATTGCTTTTCATCAAATTTAAATCTCTTCATTCCATGCATATACTATACTACCTCCCAGAAGCTGCTGTCTCATCCCAGCCTCTCAGTTACACCTGACAGCTGTGCCCTTCTTCATCAACATTACAGCTCCTTTCTCTCACTTCTTTTTCGTATTATAAATTCTATGTGATATTTTGTAAAGCTGAATCATATTTCTTCCCACAACCATTTTTGCTTTCACCCATACATACATAAATTATGTGAATAAAATATGATAGAGTGATATCAATGTGTTAACCCATGTCCCAGCAAAAAAGCAATATTCTAACTCAGTCTGTCTCAAAGTGTTTATAATATTTAATGCTTTCTTCTTTGTTCTTCAAATGGCAGGTCTATTTAAGTACAGTCAGCTTTCATAAAGCATACACAATCCAATTACTTTTCAATATGTTTCTGTTGGTGCTTAATAAACACTAGTTAATGAATAAAATTATAAAAAGATGAAGCTGACTTCAAGATATTAACACGTACTTTTAAATGAGTTTTCAGTGCAGATTCGTAAGAACCTATATAGATGTGTTTTATCGTGTCTTCAATGATTTTCAAACAATGTTCTTTATATATTGCAAAAGCAGCTATAATGTAGTGAATGTCTACTCTGTGCCTAATGGGACTTCTGGCAGTCTAATGCAGAGACTGAACAGTATTTTAGATTTGCAATAGATCATAGGGCACTTTGTTGACATTCAAAGAAGTTGCTTCAGTGGATTCCCAAAAGTCATAAAGTTAAAATGTTGAAGAAATCTCTTCATCCCTTCTCCTGTTTGTATCACAAGTGAAATCTTTTATTATTCTGGGACAGAGAAGTAGGATGGCTATCAACACATTAGATAGAGAGTTTTTGGAGGATATAGGTGTTACAAGAGTATGGATTCTGTACCCATTACTCAGACTGCACAGTCCTCTAAGCATCATATTTAAAAAAAAAAAATAAAGTGTCTTTGAGAAAAGAGATACAGCATAAGTATGAAAAAAAAATCTATTATGAAACAGGAAGTTTCTCTCTGAGCTGTGGCTGTTAGAATTCCAAGAGAAACAATTAGGCTATATGCTAACTTTATAGGCCTTTTAAAGGCATATGGTTAACATCAGTGTATGTTATTTACCTTAAAAATTCTGCTTGCTGGTTTCTACATAGTTACTTCAGTCACCATATATAAACAGGCTTTGAAATCTTTCTCCTTTGAGGATTCCACCATGTGTAATCTCAGGAATAATAACAGCCGCACCTAAAAATAGAAATAATACCATACTGGTAAAAAAAATCACCAAAACAGTAGTAATCTGAAAGGAATGGGACAAAGGTTCTTCAGTGATGACATACCAAAAAATAGAGAAAAACTGAGAGAAAAAAAGACGGTTAGAGATACAAATAACAGTTAGAAGGAAAAATTAATGACCTGTAGAGAACATATTAAATAAGAAGAAAATAAAATTGCATGGAAGGGAATAGGAAGGAACAGAGACACATACCTATTGCATCACAGATGTTAACAGGAAGACAGCAGCACCTTTTAAAAATGTAATATAGCATTGTGCAAATTCTTGTTTTGATACTTCACTGAATACAAGAAAAAATAAATTCATTTTAAAAAAAGTAAAGGAAATAAAAGAACACCGTTTACAACTACAATTTCTACACTTCTGTAGACAGGATTCAGTCCGAATCTCTTGTGTTTCAGGATAACCATTTACTGCCTTGGTTAAAAAAAAAAAGCCTCCCTCTTTGGGCAGATTACATATAATTCTCAGATTGTGGAAACATTTCTCACCTTCCTAGACAACATGAGGGATTAGTCTGATACAGAATACTGAACAAAGTAGATTAATGATACAGTCCAGTGTGACTGTCTCTCTAATATATACATAGTTGGAGTATTTGATCATGCTCTCACGCTATAGCATTGCATAAATCAAGTACAACTCACTAGTAGTGAAGGATCACTAAAGGAATCAGATTCAGATGGTCTGATGATCTGAAGGGAAGAAGAGTTAGCGGACAGTGATTACCACCAGTGTTAACAATTGCCATTATTCGCCTCCTTGCTGAAACAACTGTATGGCTTGCTTCAGAAACTCACACTTTAAAAATGAAACCTGAGCTTTATAAAATTTATAAAATAATTACCTAATATCTACAAATTGGAAATGACACTAATCTATTTAAAACACAGCTCAGGATGTCTTTCATGTTAACATAATAAAAAATATCTTTTTTTTTTTTTAAACAGAAATACTGCTTTTAGTTAATCACAGAGGATATCACTTTATTTCAGAACTTATGGAAATCTCAGTCTCAAAAACAACTGCGATGTTCAGTCATGTTGTTCTGATACTACAACCTACTTGCAAAGGACTGTTCTATAGTGAAAATTTGAAAATAAATCTGACTTCTATAATTACACAGAATAACATTATTTGTTTATCTGTATTTAAAATGGCTCAAGTTAATGACTGCTGATTTGTTCTGTGCTGAGGAACTGCTGTGCCTGTTTCATCTTTTGATTATTACAGATCTTTCGTATTCCTAACCCACAATTCCCCTAAACATAATAGGCAAAAATCTCATCGGGGAGAAAACCAAAAAGCGCAGTTTCACTGAAGTAGGAGGAGTACTTAGTTTCCTAATCACTGACAGTAGCACACACTGCTCCCAGCTGACAGAGTAGCTGATAGGACCATCTTCCTGTCTAAGTCAATGACATTTTATTCTAGTACTCTTGCACTAGTCACCTTCCAATCTCTTCTGATCTCACCGAATTGAAAAAAGTAGTCAGCTCACATGGTAGCCACTTCTGTAACAAAAAATCGAGAATAAGAAAAATACTGTAGACATGCAAATCAAGAAGCTTCTATGGAAAGAGTACTGCCTATATTTCATTAATATAACTTCTAAAAAACCCATAGCAAGTAGTTGACCTTCCTTATAAATATGTATACCATCAGACTATCTGAATTTTAAGGGGTAAGGGTGTTGTTAATTTTAAAGTTATGTATTTTCATTTTCTGTAGCTCCGGTATAGAATAAATAACAGTGTCAGATGTAAGAAAAATGAAATGCAGCTTTCAATTTACCTCCTGCATTTTCCTCACCTATCCTGTATTTTTCACAGTACTGTAGATTTACGTTGCTATTTTTTCTTCTCTTTTTCCCCTCCATCCTTATTTTATTAGCTTGAAAGTCAAAAGCTAAAGGATAACAAAATCTGACATGTAATTCAAATTATCCCCATTTTGGCTAATAATATTTTCCTCTGCTGACACCCAGGCAAAACAAGTTGAAGACTCTGGGAAAAGTGTTAAGATAAGTATGGGAGAAGAGGAACACGATGTGATAACAGTAATGATCTTAGCGAAATTGTTAGCAATTTTTTGGTATAATTAGTTTTTTAATCTGTTGAGGTTGTTCCACTCTGTACCAACTTTTGTTAAAAAAAAATTTTTAAATATTAACTTGAGATCATTGCTGTGCAGCTACTGCTGTGGCTATTCCAGTCTGAATAGCATTGTTGTCCTACTTTATACTGAATTAACATTATTGTGGGAAGAAAAAAACTATATTGTTGTCCTTTCTCCTTATACATTGTTGTTTCACAGTCCTCTTTTGCCCCTGACCTACTATTTCAATAGTAAAATAGACTGGTTTAGAAAAAACATGCAGTAAGGATACCGTGATTCTTCTATGCATGTTACCAGTAACTTCACTGCATGTTGTAACGGAAAATCAGGAATGTATACAAACATGTGCTAACAATATCTTCATTATTTCAATTATGTCTCTTTAAGAGAGAGAACCTAGGTTCAGTCTATGGCAGATTACAATTTATTAGTTTCTCAAATCTTTTTTAAACAACTTCAATCATCCTATCTAATAATTTTTGTCAGAAAGATTGGTTGTGATCCCTTTTTTTTCATTGCTTCCTTTAGTAAAAATAAACACTGATCAAGTTTTCTGTGCTTCATATCGTATTTTTCCATATTAGTCCTCCAAATATATTTAGAGGAAATATGTTGTGTGGGATCCATCTCACCAACTATTGTCTTCCAAATATTAAAGGACCACTTTACATTTGCTTTACAATTAGAGAAGATTTCTCTTATTAGGATAAACTAAAGCTCTTAATAATTAATGATTAATGACCACAGAAACGCCTATTATTTTTGAATCCCACATATGTAGGTTGTGCATTCAGAAAAATGGTCGCTACATGTTATGATTTTACACAGCTCAATGTAGAAGTCTTACCTTGGTCTCCATATTCTTATATAAAACCAGTGCTATCACTCTGCTATAATTTTGCCTATACATCTCTGGTAATACTATTGTCAGCCCCAACACATCTTGCTTTCACAAACTTACCAAGTGCTTCTGAATCCTCCCTACAAACTGTACAGAGCTCTTTTACGCTGAGAAAAATACGAAGCAAGTTCATAGGAGATAGAAAGACTGCAAAAGAATGGAATACTCTTTATAATGCTTATACATCTCTTACTGTACTAATTTCTAATTTGTGATGAACAAAGAAACCTTATTACATACAGAGACTCTAAAAGAGGAGCGAAAAGAAATTGTGGAGACTGCTTTTCCATATGAGATTTGTAAGGAAAAAAATCAATTTAATTTGATAAGTGGAGCATGCTAATAAATATAGTACTAATACTAGATATCTTTCAAAGCTTATATGTGTTATTATTTCTACCCCTCTCCATTAGACTGCCTGTTGTTAATAACAGACAAAGAATTAGCCGTTTCATGCAAGAACGCTGAATCTTTGAGATCAAGAAAATTTTTCCTGCCATCCTTCAAAAGTAAAAAGTCCCCTAAAAGTCCTTTCTTGTAGTATCACTGGAATTAACCATAATTAAAGTTGAAATATCCAAACCTCTGAATAGTTAAGGCATTAATTAGCGAGAGAGTTAAAAAAAGATGATGCTGAAATTTTTGAAAGGACATTAGCATCTTAACTACTATTTCCCTCTAATGGTAGTTAAATATTCAGATGTTTTTAGATACTTTGTGTCCCATACAGAATTGGATCATCATAATCAGATTCTACAGTTTACTACTGTAGGAGTGTTTACTGGATCTGAAGTTATTTCCCAGTATTGCAGTCAAATTCGAGACCCCAAATTGGCCTCTACCCAATACTTCAGACCTTTCTAGGGCATCAGATCCTTTACTTTAAAAAGTGTGGGTTCTATTATCTGGGATGACAACACCTTCATGAGTGATTTTAGCTTAAAAATTCTTAGACGCATTTAAAGGAGTTCAAAATGTAAAGTCCCTAGTGATGCATCAAGTCCCTAGAGATTTAGTAGTAGTAGTAGCAGTAGTAGTAGTCGTAGTAGTAGTAGTAGTAGTAGTAGTAGTAGCTCCTCACTGCATACATAGGATACAGTTTACAGGGTATCTTTGTTCCTTATCTGTAGTTGAAGGGATGGATTCCTCTTCCCAGAATCCCAGAATCCCAGAATGGTTGGGGTTGGAAGGGACCCCTGAGGGGTCATCTTGTCCAATCCTCTTCATGGCACAGAAAAATTTTGTCTGTTGTAGTATACCATGCTGTTTGGAGACTAAATGAATCCAGTCCAATTGACTGATCGCTTTGCAAATGGAATATATTTGATTAATATGGCTAAGATGAAACACAGAAAATAAAATAAACAAAAAAGAGTAAAATGTGGAAAAGCAATCTGAATACAGAACTCCACTATATTAGGTAAGCACCTTCATAATTAGACTGCAAAGTAAGAGTCTCTTTCATTCTTGACCACGGTGCTGCCAAGTGACTTAATTTGAACAGGAAAATCTAAGAACAGTCCCCTTATAGTCTTCCATGGCTCAAATTTTAATTTGGAAAACATTCCATATACAGCTCACATGCATATCATTTTACATCCAGTTCTCCAAAACACTCTGCTCCCCAGTTATCTTGCCTTTGTTTATTTCTTTGAGAGTGATTTTTTTTTTGATCAGCCATCTAGCACTCTTTGCATACTCAATAAAAGATAAAAAGCCTAGAACCTCACTCGGGGTTAACAATTCAACTCTCCAGGTCAATTGCTAAAACATTATGCTTCATAGCAATTAAATCTTACACAATGTTTAACTTTTGAGTCCATGGTCCCTCCAAGAGAAGACGGCATCATACAAACTTTAACAAATTCTTTGCAAGACAGGGTACCAGAAGTTCTGCAGATATCACGCTCTGAGGACAGCTTTTTCTTACTTTTTCCATATGAAAGTGGGCTATTTTTCTAACACATTAAAAAAAAATCTGATTTTTCTTTCCCTCCTACAGTTTGTGCAATTCTCTAATTTTTAGCACACTATTGAAATACCAAACACAAAAGCAAAAAGAACCTGCCTTTCTGCATGGGGGAACTGCATTCTGCATTCATCTTCTGGGGCGATAATGTGCCATTTGACAATGTTATTGGGTTGGTGCTTTGTTGTTGTTGTTGTCTGGGATTTTGGGAGGATGTTTGTTTGTTTGTCTGTTTTTCTTTAAGACATATACCAATTTTAATAAATCTAAATAATAAACAAATGAACATCTTACATTAATGATGTTTTGGTTAATCTTTAGCTTAAGTACCACCTATAATATCTTTTCACTTTCATTTGTTTAAATTCTAATGTCAGTTGTAGCTGTAGTAATGAGATTGAATTTTGAAGTGTCACTCCCTCCACAGTCAATTTTCACTATCCTTACTCCATATATCAATTCACAAGGAGCACAGAGGGTAGCGAAAGAAAAACCCTAGTTTGCTTCAAAAGAAGCCAATTAACAAATCTCATTTAGTGTTAATTGCAACAGCAGTCCTCATCATAGTTTAATCAACACCTTGCTAAAGCAATCTAAAAGAAAGAAAAAGATAGACATTGATTTCACTCACAAACAGGACTGTATTGACATATTTCAAATTCTGAACATCTTACATTCCCAACAGGCTGGAGTGGTTCCTTTCCATACAAACTGTTCTACAAAACTCAGCGGTTTTAGCCTTAAGAAAATAAGGACGTAGCTGATGTATTCTCTGAAGACACTAAGGAACAAAGCTGTATTTTGTGTTGAATTCCTTCCAATGGTACATTTTTAGAACTTATTCCACTGTCCTAGCTATAAACCTTGACTTTATGTACAGATTCGTTTTATCTCTCAAAGTCAAATCAGGTAATCGCATCTTTCTGCCCATTAATAATTGGCCTATACAACAAGTAAACATTAAAAAAAGTTAAGCAAAAAGTTCATTATGTGTGAGTGCATCCTTTTTTAAAAACCATTGGCCATTCATAGCTGTGGCTGCCATTCAGATCCAGACTAAAAAAGCTGCAGTTGACAAGCCATCTGAGTTGCTCCAAGCCAGAAGTTTTGACATTTCACAAATGCATTAGTCGCTTCACCGTGGTTCTGTGAAGCTCTGAATTACCACTCTGTATGTTGGGCTTAAAACTGTAAGACTGTAAGACAGCTTTTTTTTTTTTTATGCCCTTAAAGGGTTAGTAATAAACACTGAAAAGTGAAACACATTTATATACGACATCAATGACATTTACTAACTGTCTGTAATAAAACTTGATATCACTTTTCCACCTGTTAACATGGCTTCCTTCTGAGGAACGAGATGATGTTCTTTAAGTAACACCTGTATAAAGGCATTAAATCCTTTAATAGGATACACTGAGCTGAAATGAATTGCCTGTCCTTCCAAAAGTCTGTGAGTCTTTCTGACCATTGAACAAGTCAACATAATTGCGGAAGACCTGATGTTGTTTAGATACATAAATTTCCATTTTAAAAGCTTTCAAGCAGAACAGCTGCATTCAATCCTATTCTACATTCAATCCAATCCCATTTCAATTCTGATTGGGCTTTCAACCTGAAAACATAAAATCCACAATTAAAATTAACTTCATGATAAAAACCCACAAGATGCACAGTAATGAAAAGATCAATATAACATTTATAGTTACAAAACATTTCCATGAGTAAAATCAAGATATAAAATGCAGGGTAGTTCAAACCTAAAATCTAGTTTCCCAATACAGTTCACAACTGACCCAGAACGTATTTATAAACCCTGACATTTACTTAATATCGGTAAAATGTTAATAAAAATCCCTGGTTTCAGAGGATTTACAGGTTTTTTCTCTCACCTCCAACATGGTCTTTCTTAAAAATGCCTAGTTTTTCTTCTAAAACTTACAGTACAAGATTAATCTTTCCACAGTTCAATGGCCACTTTTGAACATTTTAGTTTTGTGAACTGTCTGCCATTTTGTTGATTTGAATATTATCTGAGGGAGTGGAGGGTGGCTTTTTTTTTTTTTTTTGATTGGTTGGGGGTTTTTTTGTTGGGGCTTTTTTTCGTCACTCTGGATGTCTTGAATGCTTCTTTTTAGAACATTTGCAAATATTTTTTAAATCACTTAGCAGAATCCAAAAGACCAATACAATTTCCTGTGGAAGAATAATTTGCCAGAAGTAGTAAAGACAAGACTATTGAGTCATAGATGACATGATATGGATCAGAATGATATCTGACAGAATAATCAAAAGCTGTCTTCTGTTTAAAAGGCCAGTCACATGAATACATAAATGTCATCCTAGTGTTTGCATGCAGTCTTAAATTCAACCCTACGTAGCACTGCTTTTCTGCCTGTTAGAATCCTAAGCTACTGCAAGATGCCATCGTCTGCCTGATCTGCTCAGTTCAGTACCCTTTTACTCCATATAGAGAATCCTTTTTGTCATATGGTGTTCCCATCCTTGTTTTATTCCACTACACCAAGAAGAAAGGAGTCACCAGGGCAGTCAACACGTTTTTTTTTCTAGATTAACTCAGTGCCTAATTCATTCAAGCTCATTTCACTCTCTGTGTCTGTGTCCTAGTCACTTCATTACATATTGAAGCTGGGGGCAAGAGTCTGTGGGATAAAGAGAATTTACCTCCTCTTTCTGTTTTGGCAAGCATAGTCGCATCCCAAAAACCTCAGTACCACAAATAGCACACAACGCAAGGCCAACCTGCCCTCATGATCAGAGTATGCCCACTTCTAGGTAGGATAGCAGTAGAAGACAACAGTGAAAATCTAGAGAATAAAAATATGGAAGAATTGATTTCAGGTGAATCAACACTAAATTATCTTATGTGAACTTGTCAAAAAAAAAAACAAAAGGCATTTGGTCTGTTTCCAGCTTTCCTTGCTTTGTGAAATCTTTGCACAGATCAGTGGAGCTTACTCCCATCATTCTCTCTAGAAAGTTTATGCAAAACCAAATTTCAGAGACTTAGCAGTAGTTTATGCTGATCAGCAGCAATATTTCCTGACATTGTGGACAGCAACATCAGCACTTTTAAAAAAATGCTGGACACCATTGTTGTTTCTCAAACTGGGTAATTAGCAATTTGTGTCCGTTGGTACATCACTATGAAGGAAATTTCAAATTACATGGCTATGCCACTTTGATATAAAGACTGTGCTGGAGCAATGAGAGTATTTGTGGATTCTTTTAATAGAGGCAGTCTAGATTTGGGATACAGGTAATTAAGAAAATATTAATGCAGTGTTGTGCTAAAGTCTTTTCTGGTCACCTGATATTTCAAACTACCTTGCTCATAAATTTCAGTCACAACAAAAACATTACCTTGAAGAAATTTTCTTTCATATTAGAATAATAGGGTTTTGACTTTCAATGTGCGTTATATAATATTTGTAATGAACTAAAGCATTGAATAAAGAAGTATCATTATACTTCCTACACCCATGAGTTTCTTTGAAAGCAAAATTAAATATAAATTATTACTCATCATTTTTATGGACACATTTTTGACTTAATGTCTCACTGAAAACAAAAATCTAGCTTTACAACAATATTATAATTCCAGGACTAAACTGCTTAGTAAAGTAAAAAAATTAGGATCTTCCACATCAATATTCTATATCGATTCCCTTCCACAGAATTTAAGTATTTTGGCTTCTTTTTTTTTAGTTCACTGTTTATTCTACTTTTTCTTATTAGCAATAAACATTTTCCCATTTTAGAACACCAAAGCATGAATCTGGTTTTTAACCACTGAATTTTTGTAGTTGTTCTCTCCAGCTGATTGCCAACTAGTAAAACCTCAGGTTTTAGGGGTACTTAATAAAGCAACAGAAATAGGTATCAACCTGTCAATTATACATACCTTAAAGGAAAAGATTGAATGTAGAAAGAGCCGTGACAGAGGCTGATAACTGGGCAAACAAAGAGGCTTCTGATCAGCTGGGCTTGCATTGGGCTTGCATTTTTAATTTGTGTTTTTAAGCAATCCATTACTTCTTCAAAGCCACGTATCATATATATGGATACCATATATAACCCTATCATATCTATCTCCTCTTTAATATGGTTAAACTGCAGACTTGCGGTGGTTAATTCAACTATGAACAGTGGCTTCTGTGCTGAAAAGCAATGGAATCTTTTCTTGCAAACTAATTGACAGGTTGAACAGGGAATACTCAGCTGATGAGAACTGGCTGGGAGGCTGAAGACTGTAACGAGGAAGAGAACACTTTTGGGCAGCAAAAGAAAAGAGGGCCCCATCCTTCAGTCATCTTAATCTGTGACACAGCGCTGAAATTGTACAGGTAATTTTTAGAAGGCTGGTGGAGTTTTGTCTTTCTGTAGTGCATGCTGTGATGCAGGAGGCAGCGGAGAACAACCAGCAAGTGGTGTTTTGCCGAGCAGATAGAACTTCAGTACACGAAAGACATCATCTTTCTTATTATTGCAAAACTGATATATCTCTGACCATGCATAGAGTACTAATTCTTAATACTGATAGAAATTTTATATTGGAAACACCGCTGGTCTGGACAGAGAATAAGCAGGACTGAGACCTTTTGTACTCAATACCGCTGGTGACTGACACCTGAGCTCTGCCACTTCATTTATGAATCCAGCCTCAGGAGACAGGGCGAATCATTTGGGGCCTACCTCATGCAAGTTAAAGCGGGCTCTCCAAGTCATAAATTAGTCTTGTTGTCCAATGTAACAATCAGAAGGAGCATTATGGGTGAAAATCTAGCTTGTAAGACTCAAAATAATCACATATTATCAATGTATGTGAACACAGAAGAACCTTCATGGAGAAATGAAGGAATCAAATTTGAAAATTTTTCTTAAATTCTATGTAGAGGGTGTCAGAACATAAGGGGAACACCAAAAAGCTGACTGTGCTAAAAATGTAAATCTCAGCTTTGTTCACGTTTGCCAGTGGAAAATGTGTGTCGTCAGAAATCACAGTTGATAAAGGGAAAAATTTAAGTAATTTTGAAATAGCAATTCGTACATACTAAAGGCAGATTGCAAGAGGTGCAATGAATGGTTAAATATGAAAATGAATGATTTATCTGAGTACCATACTTCCTTTATTTTATCCTAATTCTTACCTTTTTAGTGACCTCTGTTCTGCAGGTAATGTATGCTTGGTGTTTATGCATCAAAGAAAATGATGCATGCATTGCCATGGTCATAATGAACACCACATTTTTAGTACAAAAGCCATGTACTGATCTATAAAGTTGGCAATGAAGAACACATCTCTCAAACTCTAGTATGAAATGGCACTAGATTAGACAATCTAAAGGCTATTCTTTTAAGGTTTTTTAAAAGATCTTCTCCCAAATGGAAATTTAGTTTCTCATTACGTAATATTTACTAAAGTCCTTGTTTATAAAACCCCATATTTTTCTATTAAAGAGTATAAACAGCTTCTAGTAAACAACAAGCAAACTAAAAGCTGGCAAGTTGAGAGAGACACTGTGTCAGTAATGTAGAATGAAAATGGAAGTAAAAAGTTATATTAAATAACAGGCTTATTGAAGAAAACTTGGAAATTACTTTTTTTTCCAAGATTGTATTCATAATGATCCATAATGAGGAAAGTATTCCTCTATGCAACTAGTCTATTTGCTTCCTATGATACAAGAAAAAATTAATGGGCATTAAAAATGTAAGGAAGACCATTCTCTCTGGGAGTTATCTGAGGAGAATCTTTGGAATCGAAGCCTATTTATAAAATGGATGAAATGAAACAGTTGCCTAAATAGGTGGTAAACACTTAAAGGTTCCTGTCAGTTCTATATTCAGAGATTCAAATCAAAACATCACTGATATGTATACAAAATGAATGACTAAATAAGGTACCAATGGAGATCAATCATAGGTAAAACAGGAAAATCAGTCAGGTATCAGTCAGATAGTGTTGTTAGAGGCAGAACCTGAAGCCAAACAAAAATTGAGTATTTAAAATGAGCTTTAGTGGTGACCTCTTACTTTATTTATGACTCTGTAGAGTCTTCTGTAGACTTCAAGAATGGAGCTTCAAGAAACCCTATTGTGCTTTTTAGAGTAGATTAGCAATTATCTTCCATACTATATGAAGAGTGGGAAACACTGGGCACAATTCCTTATAACAAATTTAGATGGACATCTCAACCTTCTTTATAATCAACTGAAGGAAATGGGTACTTTTAGGGTATGAGTCACCTCATCCTCAGGCAGATATTTAAAAAGGTCTGATGAACCACACCTCAAAATGTCTGTTTTCTCCATTGACTATAAAGGAGATTAAGATGAGAAACTCAAACACAGACAACTAAATCCCTGATTTTTAACATGAAGCAAAATGACCTCACGACAAATGTCCTTCTGCTTAAGACACATGCTGAATACACTGACAGGACTGAGTTCTGGAGAGAAAATATTTGTAGATGCTATTTTTTATTAAGACAATTTGTCTCCCATTTTTTTGACAGTAGGTCAGTACGCGGAAGTGATTCAATTCACTTTGTAGCTTCTGATCAAACCCATTTGTTGCTATTCACTCAGCTATAGGTTAGTCAATTTATTCAGGAGCTAGGCATACCTTAGCCAAAAAAACGGAAGAAATATGGTGCTGTAGCTTAGGTGGTAGGGCATCTCTTTAGCAGAGAGATGCTTAGTCAAACGTTCCAATAAACTTCTAGTATTAAAGAGTCAGCATTGTTGTGCCTTGTTTGGAGTAAGGTCCGACCAGCTTCTCTGCAAAAGTAGAGCAAGGCAGTGTCAAAAGGTAGGTGCAAGGACTAGACATTAAAAAAAAAAATATTTTTTTAATGAAGGCATAGATATGTGTGAAAAAGAGTTCCTCAATGCTGTGGGACTTAGGCTATTATAAACCTATCCTAAACATGTGTTTAGAAAGACTTAAAGATAAATTTACTAGCAAATATTCCTAGGTAGGGACTTCAGAAATAATCAAGTGTTAGATAAGACAAGTTTAAAAATGGCTTAAAAAATTGCTCCCATTTCCAATTCTTGGGACTAGGTAGGTGGACCTGGCAGCAATACTCTGTTGATACTACCTGTAAAGTATATAATGAAAATATAATTAAGAAAATGAAAATTTAAGTTAAATAACTTCATCAGAAAACTGATGGTGACTTTCTTAAGCTTCTGCAGTGACATCTCAGATATCCAGGTATACTCTTTAATTTGTTATGAACACAGCCCCAAGAGGATTATTCAAAGGTAGACAATTTCAGGCTAAAAGGTGAAGAAAGTAGGGAATCTAAGAAACTTTGGTCTTCAAACAAAATAATCCTCCTTTATTTATATCTTTTATTTAAATAGACAATTGAGAGAATATAGGAATAGTGATATAAAATTATGAAAGTTATGTGAAATGGGTTATTATTTTTGAAATTCAATTATGCTTATGAGAAGCAAACCACTCTGATTTGCTATGAAATATCTTGAAATGAATGTGTGGATTACATACCAAGCAGATCTAGTTTACCAATGAAAATAATTTAAAAAATGGTAAATGATTGTTAAAATAGCTTCTGGATCTGCCTGCACAATGACATGGAACAGAATTCATAGACAATAGAGCTCAGAAGTCCAAACCAACCAGTTTCTGTAGTTTGGTACACAGCACATACGGACTAACAAGGTCTGCCTGGGAAGCAATCTGGTTATGTTAAACTGCAGAAGGATTTGCCCAAGCCAGTAAGTCTCACTTTTTCCCAGAAACAGTTAACATGAATGTGGATCATGGTTAGTTACTCTACACTTTCAAACTCCGGTGTATCAAAGCTCAGACAGTGAGGCACATAACCCATAAGGCTTCTTTTTATGACTCCATTACTTAAAGATAAGAGTATGACATCACCTGGAATTAATACCTTCGTTATTAGCACTCTGCAGATGAGAGTTCTGGGTCCAATCCCTGCCCGGATGAGAACATAAAACCCAAGCTTTCAAAACCCAGAGCAAGTGGGTTGTTTATTAGAGTACTGCATAAAGATTTTCCATAGGGCCATAACAGCAAGTAGCTGAGGTTATTTATGATCAGAATTACTAAATTTTGAAATAGTTCAGGCAGTGCTGTCTGATGTTGGGATATAAAGTGAAAAGCAAGCCTATCTATCCAGGATATATTATTACATCTGGATATCTATGTGAGCAGGAAAATTTGTGAGTTGGCACAAACACAGATCAGTCAGTGAAGGAAAGTGAGTGATTTGAATTGTTGTCTGAAAAACTGGCTTTTTAGGAGGGATTTATGCAGAATGCATCTGACCTTTTATTAAGAAAGTAAATAATAATTACATTTTACTCACAAAAAAATTGTAGATTTGCAAGCACTGTAACTCTGTATTAGGATTCCAGGATTACAAGTACAAAGACTGTTGCCTGAAAATGCTGGCTGTACTCTATCTAGAGAGCTTAACATTTTGCAATAATATTGACCCTGTCATATAATTAAAATTTCAAAGTTCTGTGTTATTACTGTTGCATTTTTGATCATATTCACCAAGGGTGCCAAACTTCAGGCCTATTAGATACTTTAACTAATGGTGGACATGCAAAGTCACACACACACACACGTAAAAATACTAACTGAAAATCACAGGCATGAAAAAGCTTGTTTATAAAAAAATAGTTACAGTTTCATCAACATATTATTCAGAGTTAAAGTCAAAGCATACAGAGAGATATGTAATTATGTGTGCTAATTTTTATATTTATTGCTCCATGCACACTATGGCAGGATTGCAGGGCGGGGGGTAGGGAAGAAGAGCAGAGCTTCTAAACATACCTGCCATCTTAATCCAATTGCTGCTATGATGATAATCTTTCTGTTGCCAAAATGGCATCTGTCTGTCCCTTATGGTTATGTGTCATACATCACTCCTACTTGAGTTGTTACATTTTCTCAGGTTTTGCTTTGAAATGGAGTTTGGCCTTACACAAGCTACATCCATTTCCGCTTTTCTTGACTCTTCATTTTGTACCTGATACCTGAACAACTCTTAGTTTAAAGGGGTGAAGAAAAGGTTCTGGAGCCTTGATGCTGGCAGGATTTAGAAGTATATAACACAGGCTCAAAGGTAGGCAATGAGCAGCATGGTAAAGTTTCATGAAAACGATTCCAAGAGAATGAAACCCTGTTAGGTACCTACATGTCTGATCTGTCTGTTACTTCAAAGATTTCACAGAAATAACGTGAGAAATACTCTGAGGTACACTTTGAGGAGGGAAAGGTCCATTTTATGAAACATCACTGTAAACTTTCAGATTAAATCTTGACCTACTGCTGGTTTCCTCTATAAAGAAATGACAGCCTAAGGTAAGTAGTTGCTGAAGTATGTGTTTCCCATTTCTCTTTACTATTTCCCACTGCAATTTCCATTTTTACAGTTCTTCAAAATACGCACAGCATGTCTTCTCTTCATAGATTAGAAGTGACATGCTGCATGTCTACTGCTGCTATGCTTTACAAGTTCTAACTCTTATGTCCTTCACTATTCTCTTTCCTTAAAAGATCAGCAAATAAGAGTCCTAAAAACTACCATCAGTGAGGAAGTTAAAGGTTTCCAATACTATCAGTGAGTTTTCAAAGCACTGGTGATTCTGATGACTTGGCTGCTAATCTCTAATTGGAAGCTGCCATAAGGAGATTCTGAATGCGTTCTAGCAAAAAGAAGTATTCCACTGATTTCACTAATGTATTTTTAGTACAACAGCTTTTGAGAGAGAATACCAAAAGCAACGTTTTGAAAGGAACTTCTTAAATCTTTGTAGCGGATCTTCATTAAAAAAATAGCTAGAAAAATTCTCTCAAATTTTTTCACATGTTTCAAAACTACAAACAAAACCTAAAGAAATCCACTAACAGATATGATTTTCCTACAATTAATGCCAAATTCGTGTGGAATTTATAAAATAATACATATGTCCTCTTAAACAGAGTTCAGATACTAAATTATTAGCCTGCAGAAACCTAACACTACCGCATTTAGGGTACATTTTGTGTCTTTAATACTAAGTATTAAAATTAGTAGATTCTATTTTAACAGAGTATTTTTAGTGTAATTACTATACAGTATAAAAGTGACAAAGACAATCGATGGTAAATCTGTAAGTTTCAGCTATATTATGGGCCTAATAGAGAACACAGAAAAAAATTTGTACGGAAGTATTACCTGAAAAATGAAAATCTGGACTGTATTTCAACTTTATATGAAGTATCACTTATTTTTCATTTTTTAAAGGAAGTTCCCTTTGCCATACGGTAACTTTTGCAAGATGGGCTTTATAAATTTTGCATATAGAAAAAAACCCTTCCTCACTTTTTTTAATTAAAAAGTTGTCCATATTGAAATATCCTCACCATACCTTCCTCTAACTAAGAAATTAGAAGGACAGAGACAAATATAAGAAGAATATAAGAAAAATAATAAGCACACTTCAGATAGCAAAGAGGTTCATGAGGACATGATTAGCAGAAAAAAGCTTGCTGGAGGGAATAGAGGAACACTGTGGAAGAAACTAAGGTAAGGGAGGAAATCAGTGTGCGAGAAAGAGACACAAGTTTCAGAAGAGTGCAGAGGAATAAATAAAATTAGACAAAAAAACTTTAAAAGCAGGTTATCTTATGAGGAAATGAAAAAGAAAAAAACCCAAAGCATTTGTAAGTAAATATAGGTACCATGGAAAACTGATAAAGGTTATAAAAAAAGAGTACAAATAGCATAGGATATCAGTAGATCAGGAAGAAGCAAAAAGGAAGCGAGGCAGGGTAGCGATATGGTAATGCTATGCAAAGGCTATGCTGACAGCTTTCTATGCTGCAGGAGCTCAAAAAGAGTGAGAGGTGTCTTTCCCCAGCATCTATAGGAGACTTTGGCAACGACATTTAAAATTCAGTTTTAAACTTGAAATGACAGTTCTGAAATTGGAACCACATGGATTTCTGGTGTGTTCAAAGAAAAAGGATAAATCCAGTGTAGCATATGGTTTATGAAACAGAATTCTATGTTTTTAAACCAAATCTCACTGTCCCCTCCCTCTCCAATCACATTTTTTATTACTCAGTCAGTAATATTTTTACTGTCATGATCTTCAGTTGTTCAGGGCTGTAACTTTTCCCCAGTATGGTTTTACAACCCTTTCCTGGGGAAAAATAAAATAAAATAAAAAAAAAAAAACAACAAGAGTGGAAATAGTAACTTTTTCTATTTTTTTCTCTACCATGCAGCACACATTTGGAGGATGAAGAGATATATTTTCTTTAGCTGGAAAAAATGAGAATTCACAAGTCCAATCCTCCAAGATATATCCAGAAGCACGAGGCAAGAGAGTATTCTAAGTGTTCTCCTTCTCCTCACCCATCGAAACTGGGTTATGGTGTATTCAGGATTGCAAGAGTCTGTGTCAGCCAAGGGTAACTGGTACTGCAGTGGCTGCCATCCCGCCTTTTTAGCTGCTGGAGCCTTTTGGGACATACACTCTTATAATTTCTGCTTGATTTAAGTTGCTTGATCTGGTGCCATGGCCAGAGACTTGGTTTTAAACAGTCACTGCATCGGTAACATCAGTATTGCTCTTCATCCCAAATCTTTTTTTGTCAGCATTATAGCAGAATGAAGGAGGGGAGAAGCTTCATATAGTCTCACTAGGGAGACTGACGTTAACATACCGGAACTTTTGTATACCCTGGACATTCACGAGAGGATGGTCAACCAAGGCAGAAGGTGTTAGAGCATACATGCAAGACCATAACTGGGTAAATAGTAGATTAGGGCCCAAAATGTGCTCAGACCTCATCTAAAGATGCATTGTAAATATATGCAGAAGCTCAGTACTTTCATTTTACCCCTTAAAAGAAACTGAATAACACAAAAAAAAGCCTACAAATTAATTTCTTACAGAAAATCATACACAAATCCATACAATCATCATGACAGTTTTTAATGTCCATGGAAAAACAGTAGGGGTTTTTTTCAAGTATTTTTTCTACATTAAATCAAAACGCTATTGTTTTTGTAGAACTGTTGTGTACTAAATGTTAGAATGATATAAATGTGCTGTTTGCTGATCTAGCCAACAAGCTTGACAATAAATACCAACTGTGAAGGTTATGTGTGCAGACACCTGTCCACCCTCCCCTGGAATAGACTGCTAACTTGTTTATCATAGGTCATCAAAACACCTTCAGGCAGCAATAGCTTTTTGTTTGCAGTTGAGTTTAGTCTGTATGATAGGAGGAGGGAGGGAGAACACCCTTACAGTGAAAATGTATTACTGGCATCTCTAATCAAAGACAGAAGATACAAACATTGTTATTTTAGGGCCCTTGTCTGGCAGTTTTATGAGAATGAATTACTTATCTCCATTTATATGACCTAGATTACATTTTGCATTTCAACACTAACCCAGTTTTTTGCATTTCAGATCCCGTAGTATGAACATTTCCAGCTGGGCTCTGTCAGCCTCTGTTCCACCGTAAATCATATCTGCCTTCTCATCCAAAGGTGCTAAC
Organism: Leptodon cayanensis; assembly: GCA_027564655.1. NCBI lineage: Eukaryota > Metazoa > Chordata > Aves > Accipitriformes > Accipitridae > Leptodon > Leptodon cayanensis. The sequence continues at coordinate 14,079,292 of JANXJC010000059.1, forward strand.
TGATGAGGCAGAAATAACACAATCTCAGCTGGCTTTGTGGCCTACTTACAGCACAGCTACAGCAGGAATGCAGATTGCCTCCCTGTTCTTCTGGATAAAGCCATAAAAAAAGTTATATCCCTTTCAACTTACTGTTTTGGAATCCCTCCAGCTCCTGGGACTATTCTTTTCACTGAGTACAGAAAATAATGCTTACGCTGCAAACAGTCAACAGGGTCTTAGCAATACTGGAAATTCATCCAATGTCATAGCCGTGAAGGACTAGTACAGAGATTTAAAAGAGTTGACTTTTCAACTGCTTGCTATTTGGGTTAATAATGAAAAACAAGATAGCAAGTTAAGTAGTTAAACTAAATGGCTTAATATTACTCTTTAAAATTAAACACCAGGTTTTAGGGTTTAAACCAATAATTATTAAAAGACTGAAATGAAACTTGAAGGGATAAAACCAGAAAATCACCGCATACCTGTCTGCTGTATGACTGATCAGTACAGCAGCACCTGTGTTCCTATGTTTTATAAATATCTTCCTCTGGTAACGAAGAAGGCAAATTAAAGGCGGGGTGGTTTCTCTCCCTTCTGTTCTTTCCTACTACTAAGCTCCAAGTTTATACATGTCTTGCCTTTAGTCCCTTGGTTTTTTAGCTAGTAAATGTTATTACGTTTCCTACAATCCTGCATTTCTGTTTCTCAGCCTATTTTTAGAGAGAAGGTATGTAAAAGGGGATTTCATTTTTTTTGTATTTGTGTGGAGAAAAATATATTTTTAATGTTAAATGAAAGAATGGTTAGAAGTAAAGATGCAGATGAGTACAAACAGCTGTATACATAGACATATATACAAAATGCATAGTATACAATTCATGTGTATAATGAAGTTATAAATATGAAATATATATGTATGATTTTTTAAACAACAAAAATACTTTACATCCCATTCTTTTTTCTTTGAGGAAAACAGACTCATGAAACCTCCTTTGCAAGTACTTCCTGGTATCACTCATCGTCATGGGTATATAGATTCATAGCCCATAGGCTGTGATTCTATTAAAAAACAACAACAACAACAACAACAACAACAACAAAAGCTTGTGTAGAGATAAGATTGTAGGATTCCTTACTTACTAAGATTTTACAGCAAGTTAATTATTTTTCTGAATTTTTCCTTGCCCTCATCCCTTTATTAAAGTTAAGACAATAACACATAGTAAAAAGGTATATTCAAGTATAGATCAGATTCAGTATAGTATGCAGAAAAGTTGGTTGGACCTGATCGTTGGGATAATAGAAATAGAACAACCTTTGGTAACTCAAACTCAAGTGAATAAGGATGCAGACTTCTTTGATCTTGTCGTGGTTTAACCCCAGCCAGCAACTAAGCACCACGCAGCTGCTCACTCACTCAACCCAGTGGGACTGGGGAGGGAATCGGGGAAAAAAATAAAACTCGTGGGTTGAGATAAGAACAGTTTAATAGGACAGAAAGGAAGAAAATAATAATGAAAGTAATAACAGTAATAAAATGACAATAATAATAAAAAAATAATTGGAATATACAAAACAAGTGATGCACAATGCAATTGCTCACCACCCACCGACTGATGCCCAGTTAGTTCCCAAGCGGAGATCCCTCCCAGCCCTACTCCCCCAGTTTATATACTGGACATGACATCCCATGGTGTGGAATACCCCTTTGGCTGGTTTGGGTCAGCTGCCCTGGCTGTGTCCCCTCCCAACTTCTTGTGCCCCTCCAGCCTT
>JANXJC010000059.1:14081108-14101071 GCA_027564655.1 Leptodon cayanensis
AACAACTGAAAACATCAGTGTGTTATCAACATTCTTCTCATACTAAATCCAAAACACAACACTATACCAGCTACTAGGAAGACAATTAACTCTATCCCAGCTGAAACCAGGACAGATCTTCACAGAGATAAACAGAAAAAAGAAAGTCCTGTGTCTATTGTGACTGAGCAGAGGATGACAGTTTGGTGTGACTATGAAAAAGAAACAAATGACTGTCAGATATTTAAGTCATAAAATATGTCCAGTAGAGATGGTTAAAAACTAACATTGTTGCATAAGGACTTAGTGAGACCTTATCTGAAACACTCTGTGCGGTTTTGATTGTTTCTGATAAAGGAAGATTAATCCAGACTCAAACAAATGCAGAGAAAGGCTACCAGCATGATCAAGAGCATGGGCAGCCTTCTTTATGAGAGGTGGTTTTAAACCTTTGGCTTGTTCAGTCCAGCAAAATGAAAACTCAGAGAGGATATGACTGTTCAGTATAAATAAAGCTGATATTTGGAATAAATATCACAGAGGGAAAAAGCTGTTTGAGCTAGAAGACAATGTTGACAGAAGATCAAGTGCCATAAATTATCCATTAATACATTTTTTCCCCTTGTTGACAATCGTTTTTATTTCCTGTTTCATTCCTGGTTTACTTCATCCTTACTTTTTACCACTTTGAGTTCCTTGACAAGCATTCCAGAGAGGAAGAAGCAGGACTTTGCAACCCCAGTCATGTGTGATGAACTGTGGAGTGGAACTCTGCCAAGGCAGATTTTTAAGTAGAAATTATTTGGAATTGCTTGCCATGCTCTTTTCAAAGAAACAGTTTCTTGTAAACAGTTAAATTAGTATGTTGGCAAATTAGTTTGCTAAAGTGGGCCGCATCTAAAACTCATAATTCTTGTTTCTATTTTGCAGTGCTTCCCTTGACACCTGCATAAGAGCAAAACAAAGTTTTGCATGCCATTGTAGTGCTCTGCTATCAGTAAACTTCTAAGCTCATTAGATGAACTGGAAAACCTGCAGAGAGTAAGTCGAGTGTATTTCATTGAAAATACAGTAGTTGTAGAGTTTCTCCTAATTTCTCAGTTTAGCTTTTCCACTGATTGCTTTTCTATTCTTTTGGAATCCAGAATTCCTAACAGCAATGTGAAAATACCACATTGTCTATTTTACTGGATGAAAGTATTTTTTTATTTTTAATGCAAACTGTAACTAAACAAGTTATATATCATATTTAAATAAAAAAGAAATGCGAATGTGTCCAGTGCTGAAGTTTCTTACTCTCTACTGAGTTCTGCTTGTGTATTCTTTTGATTTGGAGGGCTACCTCCGATGATGACTTAAATATGATTGCAGGCTGTAACATTGTTTATCTTTCCCATCTTCAACAGACCTCCAATAATGAATTTACACACATTACTGGGTCTGACTGGGATGGAGTTAATTGTCTTCACAGCAGTACGCATGGTGCTGTGGTTTGGATTTGTGGCTAAAACAGTGTTGATAACACACCAGCGTTTTGGCTATTACGGAACAGTGCTTGTACAGCATCATGGCTTTCTCCCCACTCTCCTCCTCCCCAGTGAGTAAGTAGACTGGGGGTGAGCAAGAAACTGGAAGGGGACACAGCCAGGACAGCTGGCCCCAACTGACCAAAGGGGTATTCCATACCATATGGCACCATCCTTAGCAATAAAAGGGAAAGAGGAGGAAGAGGAGACATTTGTAGTTATGGTGTTTGTCTTCCCAAGTAACCATTTCACGTGCGGAGGTCCTGCTTTCCAGGAATTGGCTAAGCACCTCCCTGCCAATGGGAAGTCGTGAGTCAATTCCATTTTGCTTTGCTTCTGTGCACAGCTTTTGCCTCACCTATTTAACTGGTTTTATCTCAATCCCCAAGTCTTCTCACCTGCTTTCTATTCTATTCCCCTCCCATGGGAGAGTGGAGCGAGCTGTGTGAGGGGCTGCGTGGGTGTTTGGCTGCTGGCCATGGTCAGCCCCCCCTCTATAAGACAGTAGGACAAATTTCATCTCAGGATAAAAGAATAAAACAAACAGGATAGTGTTTCAAATAACTGTAGGGGAAAGAAAAGAATGGGATTATGAACTACTGAATGCGCCTATAAAAGACAAGAAGGAAGGCTTCCTGAAGCTCCTCTTTTTTTTACAGGTAACGGAAGGTACAAGAAGGTAAAAGGAATTTCCTTGCTTATGTTTGTAAAACATTTAGGCCACAACACTACTCCCACAGAAGAGACATTCTGAGCAACCATTCTGAGACTCCTTCTGGATGAAATTCTACCAAAGACACTAACAGACATTTAAGAAAGGAGAAAATACAGAAGCACAGAAAATTATGAGGATCCTTTAAAAAAGAAACCTTCATTATAAAATATCTTTCAATACTGTAATAGATAATTCTTGGTCTTTTCTACAATATTTATATATGTCTTTGATTACATCTTATTTTCATTGGCTCTCAGGGATTCTCCAACATAAATATTCTGGACTTTTACCCTAAAACCACAACTGATAATATCAACTATTAAGAGACATACTTTATCGCATCTTCTGTGGAAGAAAAAAGAAAAGAAAAGAAATATATATCACTCTCTCCACACAGGAAGTCAATATATGGTCAAATAAAATGCTGTACTTAAAAGTTTTTGAAGAAGATCAAGAAATTATGTGATAAGCCGCTTATTGCTATAAAGAGTGATGCAAACATATAGGGAAAAAGAACTGTCACTGTGTAACCTGAAAAAATCAAAACCGGAACACCACTGAAACAGGTGCTAAGGTCACACAAATGCAGCTTGCATCCACAGTGACATATACACAAAACACAAGGACATTGTCTGGGGGATTGACAGTGATCCCATTTATACTGGCCAGCAGAATAAGCAAGCCTATTCTATGATCACAGGAAAAAATACCTGAATAACATTACTAGAAATAAATATCTTTCAGGTAATAAATAAGTAGAAAATGCAGATACTTATTTTCATTCTTCAGAGAAATCGTTTTCTTTTTAATAGTTGTCTGTTATATTTAGTATTTTAAGTATCATTTGCTACCTAATTGCACTGTAGAAAGAAGTAAGTACATTTATGATAATTTTATTACAGGGTATATTTTATTGCAAGGAAAAAAATAGGAGATTAATTGACCTAATGTATGAAAAGGTCTTACAGCAATGGTAAGGAAAGGAGAGACTTCTGTGTTAACTAGTGTTTCAGTCAGCCAGAAACTGGTTCCATAAAGTCAAGAGAGTAAGAAAATTAACCACATGAATATAAGGAAGTGTATCTGAGACTTGCCAGAAAGCCAGACCTCTTTTAAATGCTACTATTTGGCTATTAAAACAAACAAACATCAAAAAAACCAAACCACACACACTAATAAGTACTCTGTTGCTAGAAAGTCTAGCAATAGCCACAACAGCAGACTATCCTGCACATCCAACTGGATTCTTTCGCTAAATCTACTTTTAGCAATTTGCTAAAGCTTAGAGCTTGCAGTGTTTCCTGCTCTAGGATGCATGGATACACAAACCAGTTCGACCTTTATTATTATCATACAGAGCTCTAATGTGAAGAAAACCATGGAAGCAAGATTTGTGGTGGAAGCAAGCATTACTGTGACTGTCAAATGAGACACAGCATTTTTTTTTTTAATCAGATGCTGTAATATGAATGAGCTAATAGACGAAAATGAAATGATCTAGCTTAAATAATTTAGCTAGTCTGACAGATTTTGACTGAAATGAATTCAGTAGCAATTGTATGAGTAGCCCTGCTTCTTCTGTAGAAAGATCTCATTCTGCAGAATGTATACACTGGTGTATTCTTTAGTCATAACTATAAAATCACCATTCAGCACTCTTTAGTGTGTTTGGTGTTGTTTTGTGTTTTTTTTTTTTAAATCTAGAGCAGGTTTGCTAACCCGTGGGACCTGCCTTTTTTACTTATTTGGTGTTTCTGTTCAGGTAGTCGAGTACTCAATTTCCATGTGACACACACGTAGATCATATTAAATCTGAAAGTGGTTAGTTCGGTAAGCAGAAACACATGAATATTTGCCAAAACATGACACACGCATTGGCAAATTAAATGAACATACAATGTTCATTCTGTTTTACATATCCATGAAAATTGTTTTTCGTCGTTTTAGAGCTCCTCCTCTCCTTTCCCTTTCCTGTTAAGCCTCCATCCCCCAAAAGGACAGATGACTATGGAGATGAAGAATACACTGCCTTGTTAGCTTTTGTCACAGCCTGAGCCTGTGTGTACCCAAATTCTCCTCTGCTTCTAGCTTTTCTAAATGAAAAAGTTATTGCCCATGTCCTCAACTATTATACGAGGTGCATATGCAATTGTCCTCTAATATATTTTAGTCAAAAAGAAATGGGTTAGTTTAAATAATTTAAACGTAGCTACCCGGACTGATTCCAACTAAAATGAATTCAAGAGCAGTTGTATTAGTAGCCCTACTGTAAAATCTAAGAAAGTGCTAATCTGCAACCCCAGGGTGCAGCTGTAGCAATAGCTCCTCTGGCTGTCACGCCTAAAACAAGAAGTAGCCATGTTAAGACAACTAGTGTCCTCTTTTCCAATTAGTGAAATGATGCAATTTCTGAATAAAATACAATAAAATAAAATACTCCCACATAGTCCAAGTGGTGTCAGTTAGCTTTGTTCACGGGCATAAGTCTGATTTGTTTCTACCATCAGTGACTTAGGTTCAATTCCCAGCAAACACGGGAAATTGTGATCTTTCAGTAATATGACACTGGGGAAAGTCTATTTCAAGGTGAAAAACTCCTCCAGGTGGATTGCTGTCTTTCCTGTTCATTTGTGATCTGCAGGTGTTTGACAGCAAATGAGCATGGTTGTGGCAGGACTACTTCTTTTTGAAAAATGTCACAAAACGTTACTGATAGAAAATTTAAAAAGCAGGGATCACATCTGAGCTGCAGTATAGTACTCGGCTTACAGTATCTGTTTCTGTCTATCAAGCTTCAAAACAGAATATTATTTTCATTTTTCCTTCTGTATGTTCTGGCGACAGATTTAAACTTACTTCAACACAAAAGTAGAGAACGAGTACTTCACAAAAAATACCCCAACAAACAAAACCAACCAACAATTATTCACATTTTATCTGCAAATATGTTAGCAAAAATTAAATTATGACAAAATGCTGTCATGTCTCCATCTGTTTAGTTCTTCTATTAAGGAAGTCTGTTAAACGTTTTTGACATTGTTGCTGCTTAATGTTGACATTGATTTCTGGAGATAGTTTAAGATATTTGAGAGGAAATTAGTTCTTGGACTCTAAGCAGTAGTCCACAAAGTATTGTGAGAGCAGCCATGAAATTATTTGTAACTACAGTGCAATTACAACTGCAATGTAGTTTTTCAGTTGTCCTATAAAGTATCAAAGATGGTATAGTTTATTATATTAAATAGAGAAGTTAAAAGACTGTGTGCATCTCTAGAAAATGCTTAAGCATATTAGATGTTTTATTATTCATCATAATAGCATTTCAGTTGATTTTTTATATATTCAAGGAAAGATGACCAATTCTGAAACTCTACCTGTCATGACTAGAGTTTAATTTTTTTCAATTTTATTTTATTATTCTTTTTAATTAAAGACTGCACACAAAATCACTACAGAAAGTAAACTTATATTGAAAGAGAGACTTCTGAGTTGCTGGGAAGATAGGGCAGCTCAAGTTTCTCCTTTTCATCAGCAGCGCTCACTGAAGAGTATTCTCTCAGCCACAAAAAAGAAAATGCCAAAATTTTTTCCTTTTACATTTTGTCATCCCTACCTCATTAGCACTGCATCTAAACCTGTTTTTAATAAATGTTCCAGACTGGGATCTACAGAAAAACAGGCACGGGTTCTGCCGATATGCAAACTGATATACGAAATGGAGTAGGTATATATGTGTATATGGAACATGCAAACAAATTAGATATGGAATAAGATAAATGCTATAGAACTACATTTCGTAAGCACACAATTTCTTTAAGTAACATCAGTTTGCCTATAAATTTCTGCTTTAATAATGTATTGCTTTGATGAGTCATTCTTTTGTTCTGACACAATAAAAACAAGCAGCATTCATATTTTCATAATAATACACTTAACCAGAAAAATCGAGTCAATCCAGAGAAGCAGTCTTTCAGAGTATTAAAATAGCAACCCAAGATCACACTCAGGATGTTGGTGTTTTAAGTATGATGATCAAAGCAATATTTTTTAGACCAAAATTCATGGCCTTGCAAAAATAATTTGTGAGCAACACTGACTTATTGAGGCCATCTAGTTTGACCTTCTCTTGTTAAATATCAATGTCCTGTAATTCCCTTTTGTTTCTTTCTTCAAGTTTTAGAGACAAAATAGGCAGGTTAGTATGATGTGCTGGAAGAGGTAAGAACTTTGAGTTATTAAACACTGATGCATGAGATGGTGATGGAAAGATGGCATAATTTAGCTCTGCCATTTTTTTATCACTGTCACGCTGAACTAGGAAAGCAAAGAAATAAATACATATAAAGGCAAAGAAACAATTTTAATAATTTTGATTGAAACTGCAAAAGTACTGAATACAAGTCTTGATTTTTTCTGTTTCTTAATATGAATATAGCACTTTAAGAAAAAAGAAGTGTTATTATATGACTTTAAGATAGTTGTAAGATAAAAATGTAACTCCTTCAGAAAAAATAAGTAACAATAGCAAAATGCTGGAAAGTAATCAAACTCATTGTTAGCTCCTTAGCATTCATATAGAGTACAATGAAAATATAAAACTGGAGACACATGTAGGTATTCTCTGTAACTTGTGGTGAAAACTACATTCTCTTGAGAGCAAGTTGCTGTGACTGATAGTGATTGCAAATTGCAGTTTACTACATTCTCTATTAATAAATAACATTTCTGCTGGGAAGCTATTATAATCTTACAAGAATCAGAAATAGTTCTCCAAAAGCCTATTGTATGTGCCTTCGGCTCCTACGGTTAAATGAAAGTCTGTTCTTTTGAAGATTCCTGACAAGAAGATGCTGAGGAGGATGATTGTGACATTTACAGAGTCTCTTAGGAACGTAGCCAAGGTAATTCTTTTTTAAATATTGAAAAAAAGTGCTTTGAATTCTAATGCTACATAATAATAACAATAGGAAAAAATACAAATATTTGGAAAGCAGTGATTTAAAGAAATTAATGTGCAGAACAATTTCATAAAACATGTTCATATGCTTTTTACAAACAAGTCAGTGGAGAATATGGGATCTAATTGGATTTCACAAATGTTTTGTTCATTAATGAAAAATATAAAAAATAATATTCATTATCTAAAATATTGGGTGCTTTCTTTCTGGTTTTTTTTCTCAAGTTGATATAGCAAAATGATTGAGAGAAGTTAGGGGTGTAATCTATATGGCTGCATGTAGCTTTAAAAAGTTCTGCTTTAGAGATAATGCAGAGATAAGAGATTCAGAGGGGGCTCTTCAGACTACCCTACATTAAATGAATGTTCTAAATTACTCTCTACAGAAACCTATTTTGCTCCACAACTATCATGGCAGCAGAGGGAACCAAACCTTATGTATTTAAAGTTAGCCTTTCTAAATACTGAACTCCTTTACACTTCTCCCAAGGGAACTTCTCATTCACTGACAGAAAACCTGGAAAGAGAGCATTTTATACGAGTAAAACAATGCAGCTACACCGCACACTAATTTCACTTTGAGGCCAACTTTTGGGCTGTTGGCAACAGTGGGATGTGTTAAGTACTGAGCACTTCATAAAATGTGTCCCCTTGAGTTCCAGAAAAACAAGAGACCTTAAAAGACAGAGAGTGAGATGCAGTGTCTGAAGCAGTGTTATACTCACTAAGCTTTGTTTTATCATTAAAAACCTGCTAAGCCTCATATCTAGGTTTCACTTTTATTTGACAGTTTTCTTAAAAACCATCAGATGTACTGTAAAGAGGCATATGAGGATTTTATTATTGACTAGGCATGTTATCAGTACAGACAGATCAAAGAAAAAAACCCGCTTGCTCCAGATTGGTTAGGTTTCACCTAAACACCATATATTCTTGCACAACATTATTCATTTTGCTGCAGAATAAACTAGAGAGTGGTAATATGTAAACAAAGCCTGGGATTAAACTGCTTTTAAGAGAAGATTTTTTTACGAGCTCAAAACCCCAAATATGTTTCAGTAAGTTTGTGCAGGTGTTAATTTTTGGTATGTTAAGTTTTGGGTTTGTTACTAGTTCCTTGCAGTAGGGGGATGATTGCTTTGAAACCCCCGGAGAGAACCAGATGATGGAGTTTCAGAAAAGCTAAGAACCTTTCTAAACAAACGCACTCCCTGCAGAGAGAATCGGAGCTGTTGATCTTCTCAGCAAAAACACTACCTAAATGTAGCCACAGTTAATTACATCCCGTTGACAAGAGGCACCTAAACCACCCTGCATTTTATCATCATGCAACAGCATACAAATGACAAGTTTTGACAAGCATCTATTTGTTGTTTCCAGAATTTGCATTGAATATGACAAGTGTACTTTAAGCTATTATGCCTCAGTGCTATTTAATCAATCATCCTTTACTTTTGAAGTTAATTCTAGTTCAGATAAACATGCCCAGTTCTGCAGCTTGTGTGATATCAATAGAGGTTTTAGGTCTTAGGCAGAACGTTAACACAGTGGTTGTGCCCAAAGCTATCAAACACTTGATTAATGCTTTTACATCCGTGAGAATAACAGAAATGGAAGATTTTGGTTTCATGCTACAAATTCACTCATTTGAGGAGAATTGTATCATTGCCCTTCTATTTGGCTATTGTAGCTCTCTCCATTACTTCTGCATGCTGTTGTTTCCCATTTGAAGCTTTTATGGTTTTAGGCGCTATTAGACTCTGGTATGAAATTCAAAACATGCTTTTTTGTCATTATATAAATACAATTTCTAGCTCAGTGGCCTGCTTTGGCAGGAAAAAAAAAAAAAAAAAAGGAGATCAAACTCAAATCCTGCTTTCCTGGAGCAAGTTCTATTTTAGTAGTACTGAAAATATGTTTAGCTGGGTCTGTGGATCGAAATACTGTGAAGCAGTGTATTTAACCACCAAGAGTCAACCAAGAACAGGGAAGGTGATTCCAGGTCATTTAACTTTTTGGCCTAAAGAATATAGAAGCATTTTTCAGAAGAGGAACAGAGAAGTTGAACGCTGGAAACGAGCTCATGTATTCAGTAAGACAAGTGAATCTATGCACAAGGTAAAGTTAACCTCCAGAACATTGTGGTCAGCCTAGAACATGATTTTTATGTTCCTTCTGGAGATGGAGGTTAAAATCTGAAGTATGGAGAAACTGTCCTTAAGAATGCAGCATTATTTCTGAAACAGAAGACAGTGAGAATAAAGGGGGTAATCTCTTAATCTAACCTTTGTCAGAAGAGTTCTAGGCATTTTGGGGGTTTGCCCCCAAAAGAAGTTTTTTGTACGTTTACTAATAATGCTGTCAGAAGTATTTCTAAGATTTTCTGACAGCATTTCCTTCTATGCAAGTTCCTTTTCTTTTTTTTTCTTTTTTTTTTCCTTTTCTTTATTCTGATTATTTTAAAGTGATGTTTGTGAAACTCTATTACTGATGACATAGATGACTGAGGGGCTAATATTCATCCTCAAATGACCAGTTTGGGACTAGAAAGCTCAGGCTCACCTATTTCTTTTTAACACATATACTCAAGACAATCAGAGGAAGGGGAAAGTGATAGAGATAAAAGAAATGAAACACTCTGATCTTCCAGGATTGTACTTTACTGTATTGCATGTAAAAAAAACAAAATAACACACACACACACAGAGCTGAGGAATGTAGCATAATTTTCTAATTGCTTGTACAGTTTCGCCAAAGAATGGTGTTCAACGCCACTTACCTCAGGGTTGAATTGCTTGAGCACTAGTGTTGGGTATCACAGTGAGATAGGAAAGGCTCTAAGGACAACCAGATAAGCTTTTCGACTTGCACGTCATAAATGCACTTGTGTTTCAGTCTCATACACCTCTTACACCGTCAGTTGTTTTAATGTAGGATCTTCAACTGTGCTGCCTGTTTTGACCAGCAGCCCCCCTAAAGCAGTAGAGTCCTGCCTCGTTTCCTAAGGAACATTGAAATGAATATGTTGAACTGATTTACCAAGCACCTAGTAATGTTTAGCACTGTGAAGTTATTGTTAAGAAAGATAAAACAAAAACAACTTGAAAAAAATAATACAGACAAATATATATGAAAAAAATCCAAATGAATCCAGCATGATAAGAGTCATCTAGCAACAACTTAAGTGTCAGCACAGAAGCCAGAGCAAAAGAGATCTCCTTTTTTCGTTATTGACAGCCTGAGCAATTCTCTCTGAAATGTAAACATGCTGTACAAAATGCCTGTAGTTCATATTTCTGCATTCATATCTTTTAACTCAACCTTTTGTTGTTTCTTTCACTAGTTCCCCAGTATTATCTAAAACTAAACAACGTATTTTGCCAGGGACCAAAAAAATAGAAAGGAAAAGCAGACATTACAGAAGGAAAGCTTGCGATTAAGAAACTGGCTGTCTGCTGGCTTAAAAATCTTGAATACACAATGGATTTTGTTTTGAGTTGTGCAGTCATCACAACACTTACGTAGCAGCAACTTACACTGTGTGTAAACAACAGTACTTACCAGAGTTTGTACTTGCCACTAAGACAGCTTAAATGAAAAAGGCTGTCCTGCACTGCTAAGCATTGCCCTCGAGATTTCAACCGTCTTTGCTACAGAGCACCAGGTGATTCTCTTCCACATCTTTCTAGAAAATCATACTTCAATGAGAGGTCAACCAAATGGGTATCTCTCAACTTATAAATGGCACATACAAGTCTACACTACCAAAAGAAAAATCAGTTTCCCCAAGCATTTCCCTTCAACTTGTTCATGTTTTATTGTAGAAATGTATTTAAAATGTTAATAATATTTAAATTAGATTTACCCTCTTTTTTGCAGAATGTGTTTTTAGTTCTGGCCAAGACTAAATCCACTGTCAAAAGCAATCCTGTCCCAGTATTTCTGACAGGAATCAAAACCAAAAATGCTAAAAAATTTTGTTTTTGCAAGCTTTCCAGCTAGAGCTCTTGAATCAAGGTTCGGATACATTTCAGTTAAGCATACAGATTTCAATAGCAGAACTGAAACACTAAAGCATGGATCATTCCCCAATCACATCAGTCTCAGGTGAAAGAAATTTATCTAATTTTTTTAAAATCATATTTTAAGAGTCCCATATCTTGTAAGAAAAAAAACAGAAATTTTTACGTTGTTATGCTGTTTCTGGTAAAGATACAACTGAAATGTTGTTCCATTTAGTGTGTCAGAAATTAGCACTTCCAAGTGCCTATGGGCAATCCTTCCACAGTGGCGACTGTATTGCTCATACAGCAGCTGAATGTGACAGAGAGGTCTTGCTCTCTGCTGTTGGCTTTGGCTGTTTTCCCATCCGCTTTTCTTTCTCTCTTTTTAATCATACAGTTGTATTTTGGAAAGATAGAAGCAAACAAGGCAAAAGGAGGCACCAAAGATCTCTCTGGTACCCATGCTGCATTAAGTTACCATACCATGGCAATTTGCTAAGTATTTCTATTCTTGTTCCTTAGGACAGGATCCAGTGAAAACCGAATAAGCAGCAGTTTTTAAAGTCAATATTTTAAAACCCTTACCTTGTTTTCACTTGCCCAGTATCTGTTTCCAAGGCAACAGAAGGAGAAGCTGGAACCAGTAGCAAAGCAGTGATACAAGCAACTGCACCGGCTTTCAGTTGCTGGCTTCTTTCCTGTTTTTCTAGCTCCTGAAGTCACAGTTAATAAGGCCCCTGATAGTTTAGAATAACAGGCAAAATGAATATAGTTTTAGTCATATGCATATAAACAAAAGGAAGTTGGCAACACAGGTGGTTTTCAATATGGAGGTTTTTAGCTGGCCATGGCCATGGATGGAGTTTGAAATAGGAGAACATATGGGCCCAAGAGATAATATTGTGGTGTGGAAGTCGGAGTAAATTATAGCCAAACAGTATTAAAGACTCTTGCAGGAAGTACAGAACAGAGAAACAGAAACAGAATTGCAGACTTAATTATTTATTACTTTTCATGTGCTGTCTACTCTCCAGATGTCTCCAGGCTAATCAGGAGGATGTCGTCTCATTTCCTCACCTTTGGTGCACTTGCTGTCAGATAAAATACAGGAATTTATGGCAGCTTGACCAGTTCAGAGTTTGCTGAATTTTCAAAGGAAATACAAGGTTAGGAATTATGTTATAGACTGTGCTGCATGGTGTGTAGTACAGCATAACAAGGTCAGCAGTTACTCCTACAATGACATTGCTTTTAGAATACACACTAAATATCAGAAGAATTGTTTAGACATTTTACTGAGGAAATGTTTTCCTGTTCAGAAAATGCCAATTTGTCAAAAAGGGAAAAATAAAAAAAGATGAAGTGTGCTACATTTTATTCTGTGGTCAAGGATAATTAGTTCCATACAGAATAGCTATTTGTTATTCCTATCACTGGTTTTGGTTAAGGAAATTTATCTTGCATTATGTCTTACACTGCACAATTACACAAAGTTAAGCAAAAGCTAAAACAAAGTAGGTAATTAAAATATGGCCAGTTTGGGGGGTTTCATGGTAGTCAATGTAGATACATATGCTACCTAAATACGTATATGGATATAAATGAATTTATAAACAGGATCTTTACACTGCGACTAAACATGGAAAGGACTATTTGCTCTCAATATGGACTTCAAATTTTGATCTTAAGTGATTACTGTCATGTCAGATGTGCTCCTGGTTGCTAAAGACTGAATTCTGCCTGACATAAGAAAGTTACAAAGATGGGACTGCTCTTACACTCACACACCGAATGGAATGCAAGACGAACAGTGTGATCTCAACTGCATTATACTACCCAACCTATGTGTCAATCTCTTTGTTAAAGTAAGTGTCAGAAATAGATAGGTATCCAAGCAGCAAAAGTACTTAAAAATGTTATCTGAATCCCCACATAGCAACACTGCATAAATTATTAGCATACCTCTTCTGCAGTACAAAAATCTCTGGAGCTTCGTGAAGCTTCCAGTCATGTTACAACAGAGCTATTGCTTTCGCCACTACACTTTCTAGGGAAGTATTGATTTGCAAGTAGCTAATAAGCGTGATTCACACAGTCAGGTTTCTAATTTATGGATCACATCATTTCCATTTATGATTATGTTAATTAGCTGTGCTTCTCCCACCTATGTTATGCTCCAAGTATTTCAAAACATTCAAGCTTTTCTTTCAAACTCTTGTTTCCATTCACTTTTCAATTGCCTGAAAATTTTGTAAAGCTACGGTTGTATCATAGTGGCTGGTTTGTAATGGATTCTGGAACATTTCAGCAGCTTGTCCTGGTCAAAGAGTTTTTCAAAATTAGTTTTATGACATATTATATTGCTTCATGTCAAGTCCAAGAGACATTGACTGACTCTTCCCTGTAAGCAGTTCATAAGAGCAGTAACAAGGGCACTGGGAAAACACACAGATAAGCTTCTGTGTCCTGCTCCTGAGCTGGGAGGCTCCTGTGGAGCAGGGTAAAATGCAAACTGCACCTCGGAATGGTGGCAATTTATGCTTAGGTGGTTAGACACGCTGGCAGTATTTTTTGTTTATTTTCATCAAAAAAAAAAAACTGGTTTACATCTTCCTTGACAGTGTTCAAGAAATTTATATTTCAAATGAATTGGAAGCTAAGAACTTTTAGAAATTCACTAATGTTCATCAGAATACATTACCCTAAAAAAAAATGTATGGGGTTTATGTGCCTGGGTGCTGGCAGTTGGGGGCTGCAGGGTGGCCTCTGTGACGAGAGTCCAGGGCTGCGCTGTGCTGGACGCAGATGTTTCCAGACGGCTCCAAGAGGCCCACCGCAGGGCACGGCTGAGCCCCTCAGCCCTCTGGGAAAATGCATTTGAACAATGCTGGATAGATAGAGGAAGAACAAACAAAAAGAGTGAGAAACAACAGAGGAAACACCAAAGTCAGAGGAGGAGGAGGAGGTGCTCCAGGCACCGGCAAAGATATTCCCTGCAGCCCATGAAGAAGACGACAGTGGAGCAGGTTGTCCCCCTGGGGGGACCAGGGCAAAGCAGATACCTACACTGCAGCCCGTGGAGGATGCCACAGCAGAGCAGGTGGAGATTCCTAAAGGACCTGTGGCCCATGGAAAACCCATGCCAGAGCAGGGGAAAAGTGAGGGAAGAAGCAGCAGAGAGAAACTGCTGGGTGCTGACTGTAACCCCCCAGTCCGCCCTGCACCTCTGGGTGGGGGCAGAGGTGTCTGGAATAAAGGAGTGAAGTTGAGCGTGGGAGAGCGGGGAGGAAAGCTGTTGGTTTAATGTTTGTCTCTGTTTCTCACTAGCCAAATCTATTTTAGTCAGTAATAAACCAAATTAATTTTCCCCAAGTCAAGTCTGTTTTGCCCGCAATAATAATTTGTAAGCAATTTCCCTATCTTTATCTCAACCCATGAGTTTTCTTATCTTATTTTCTCCCCTCCACCCACTGAGGAGGGGGAGTGAGTGAGCAGCTGGGTGGGCGTTTGGTTGTTGGCCAAGGCTAACCCACCACAAGGGAAAAAAAAAAGCCCAGCATTGATACTAACCAAAAAAGAAAAGTAATCTTCAAAAAGGATCTATTTTCACATGGTGTTTTAGACTCTGCCCATAAAGACAGGATCTCACAAAGTGTCCATCAGTCTACTTTCATTGACTTCAATAGTTCCATACTATTTGAGAACACTCACCCAAGGAGCTTTTACAAAATTCTGAAGAGTTGCCCTTCAAAAGTGGAAAACAGAACAGGTAAGTGCTACAATAGTAAATACAGAGTAAACTAACCTAGGCTAGCATTACACTGCCTATTTCTGATTCCAGTGGAAATCTACCCTCAGCATGATGAGGTTATCATTGACTAGAAAACCTGTCAAGACAGTAAATTAACATCTGCTGAGCTTTCTGCTGCCTTTATTAGATGGCACTTGGCACATAATCCACATAGTTTACAGTCCACTCAACTTTACATACATATTTTTGTATGTGTATATATATATACACACACACACACATATACAAAATAAAAGCCCTTTTCTGTATTCCAGATATTTATTATTGCTAAACCTCCATGTGAATTAAAGTTAAATAGGTTGAGTTAAATGAATTATTTAGTTACAATTCTTTTTAGAAGATGTATTTAAAATGTGTAGGAGATACTTTATATATTTGACTAAATTCTATAACAGATTTGATTAAACTACCTAAAAGTTATTATTCTTATGTCTTAAGTTATAGATACCCTGTCCTTCAGATGAAAGCAAGTGTGTCAAAACTTCAGTATTTATACATTTTAAGCAAAGCTGGTTTGACACAATTTCCTGCCATTTTTTCCACTTCAGTAAATTCATTTCATTTCCATGTATAACCATGGAAGAAGTATATTCTGTGGAAGGTAAGAGACCTTCAGGCATCCCCAAAGCTAAATCCATTGCAAAGCAGGCAGATCTGGAAATGTGCAATGATTCATTTTATAGTCCTCTTGCTAAAAATCAGGGTTGACTTGTTTTTCCCCTTATAGTACACACCTCAGAACTTTATTGATTGGAATAAATTGACATTGCAGTCCTGTGTCTCTTTTGCTTTGTATTGCTTTCTTTGAAGGAAACCAGCCATTCCGAAGCAACCAGAGGTAGAACTGTAATCAACAATCCAGAGAACTTCAAACTATTAAAGATGCTCTTAGCTTAAGAGCTTAGTGACACACATTCCTAAGTTCCTCTTTCACTTTCTTGAAAAGTCATTAAAAAAGTGGGTATCATTTCAAAGCCACTAAAAGAAGTCACCCAAATGTCCCTATACTCAGAGATCAATTAAGGTACAAGAAAATACTATTACTGTTGTAGCTGTGGTAGCAGCTAAAGCAGGATCAAGCAATGAGCAAGCTATTGCAATGTAAGTAGAAACTACCTAAGTACACAGTGAACCACAGTTTAGTAATATCAGCCTAAGCATATGATTTTTCAGTTATTTATATGGTTGAAAACTTCTTTATAGTTTGAAAATTGTACTAAAGACTATTAGATGTTTCGTTAGCACGTCTGTAGCACGTTTCTGACTTCACCTTACAGTATTTCAGTTTTCTACAGATGATGTTCACCTCACTCAGACAAATTAGGTAGTTAATTATCATACCTGCAATTTCATGTTAGAAATAATTTTCCTCTTTTCTCAGACTAAAAAGCACATTCTTTTCATTGCTTGGGCTCTAGCACTCTAGCAAGAAAATGTATTCTCCCAGTATTTTTGAATCATGGAGACTGTAAATAATTGACACCTGGGGAAATGTGGGAGCTCAGTGACCCACAAAGTGATAATTATCCTCTTGATGCTTCAGAAGGGACATCTGCTGAGGATGGCACGTTACCTGTTTACAGAGGAACAGTTTCCCACACATAAACACCTGTTGCCATTTGGGACGTTAGAGGTTACCTTAGACATTCCTGTTGAACTGTCACCATACACATGTGCACACTGCCCTGGAGATCTTAAGTGACCCTAGATGTCTACTAAGAGTAACTGAATTGAGCTCATTTGAAAACTGCAAGTTAGTGCTCTGGAAGCATGGTTGGTACTTCTTAGTGTTTGAGCAATATCGTGGTTATAAGGTTCACAAGGAGAATTTGCCAAAAAAAATTAGGAAACTCCTTGACCCTGTATCTTCCTCAGAAAGAAGGAGCTTTAAATCCTGTCCCCTGCCACTGCCTTCAGAGGTTAAATCAATTCTAGATTCAGACACTTAATTTCAGTTGTCTGCAATGGAGGACTGGGATTCAGCTCAGTAATAAAGACACGTAAGTGTGGGTATCTACTGCTAAGATGGTGTCTAAGCCAATGTTAAAGTCAATGTGGAGCAGTTGGAGAAGTTAGCAGAGCTAGTCAGAGGACCAAAAAAACCCCCAAAACATCTGAACTGAAAAGCTCTCTGAATTCCCTGGGCTGGGAACACAGAGTCATCTCCTTGGGCTGGGAATGTAGACTACCATCTCATGCAGACACACCTGGGGACACCTATGTCAGGGCACTGTGAGGGCCTGCTGCCCTCAAGGGCAGTACACCAAGGGCACCCATGGTAGGTCCTCCCTGTCCAGGGCCCTGTCCCACAGCAGCCAGCAAGGGAACAGGGCTGGACTGGGCTGGGGGTCAGTCCAGAGTCCAGTGACTTCTTGGCAAGACAGTGGTGACAGGGCAGTGCCAAGGTTCAGGCAAGAAGTCATGTCCATGGACGGGAACCAAGATCAACAGGACCCATGACCAGAGCGAGGTATGTAGCTATAACATAGCTCAGATGGGGATTAAGCACAACAGACTCAGCTTAAAAGCTACTTCAAATCAAAATAAGGGAGACCCATTGGGGCTTCTTATCAGAGTTCTTCAAGGGGAACCTCCACTGGCATGTCTTCCATCTCTTTCTTCAAAATAGCTTTTATCAGCTGGCTGCATCTTGGGTTAAATCCTATCCCAGATAACTGGGCTACGCTCTCCCTCACTCCTGTTGTTCAGCCAGCGTGCAGTCAGGAACGTAAAAGTCACAGAAGCAAGGGAGTGCAGGCTTACAAAATTCTAAATCTCACCTAGGTGTTGGGGGATGGAATGACGGGATTCTGATTTAAATATATTTTATGTATTTTATATTAAAATATACTAAGCTTCCATTCACAATAGATGGAAACATTTAATTTTCTCTCCAAGCCAGACACAAAATACAGAGAGAAGAGAGGCACTCAGACAAACATGCATATATTACATTTTCTGTTGCCTAGGATTTGCGCTTATTTCCCTTTACCACATAAAAGCTTAGGCATTTATCTGAGCTGACATGGATTTTCTTGCTGGGACAAATGATTATATTTTAAATGATGTTATGCCTTACTTTATCCGTACCTCACCAGAACTACATTCTCAAAGCAAAAAGGAAAAAACAAGTCATACATTTTCATGTTTATCTTCAGGTATTTGCCTGAAAATCATTAAAATACTCTCTACATAATAAGAGATAACAAGAATTGTTTTGTATTTTATCTGAACTGTATCTGCCTTTCAGTTTTCTACATCTTTGTGAACTCTCTGCCTTTGATTTGGGAGTAATGCAATGTGACAAGATAGCCACCAGCCACGCCAAACTAAGCTAGCAGTTTCAAATGGTAAAGTATTTTGCAAAACATGTTTAAAAATGCATGCAAAGGTTTAGACACAATGTGCCACCTTTTACTGCTTGTAATCAAACTGCAGTGAGCAGAAGTGGCCTTATATCCTCATATGACAGACTACCATATTCCTCGTAAAATCTCTTCATGCATCTATGTATAAGGCAGAAATGCCTTGTTCCCCAGCCATTAAGTAGAAGATTGTCATTTCAAGATTTTCATCTTCAAGATCTTCATAATTTATGAACTTCATTTTTCTAACCCAGCAATCGGTGTGGATCCCAGCTGGTGCTGTGGTCACAGGTGGCCTTGACAGTGGCAGGGGCATGGAACAACCATGTGGGGTAGTTGAAGACAGGGCTACAGGTGCCCAGCACAGACGTAGGCTTTTTTTTTCTTCTTAAGATAATAGGCTCAGTGATTACTATTGTAGTTGTGAGACAAAGGTTAGGGTTCACCTAATGCTTTCTTCTTAAGTTCTTCAAATCCAGTAAAGGTTGGTAGGGATATATAGTGTTGCTGCTACCCTACAACACTGAAGTTCTCTGTTCTGAGTAAGTCCAAGAACACTATCTGATCAGCACATCAAAAAAGTGTTTAATAACCTTTTCCATTAGTTCTACCTAATGGGACTCGTGCTTGGGTAAGAATTTAACCCTGAAATATATGACCTAGTCTTAGGTTTCTATGTATTATATTCAATATCTGCTTACAAGCAAAACTTAACATGAACATGTCCATAAGACAAAAAGTCCTCTAGCTTCTCTATTGCTGACAGCAATGTCATAAAACTGCTGTTGATATCTGTGTAAGAAAACAATGCATTAAAAAAAAATACACACAGTTCAAAATTGTTGTCGTATTTTGTTGCCGTATTTCGTCTTGATTCAAAACTCACTGACATTAAGCAGGAAAATTCCATTCTTTCTTGAAACGAGCCTTTACTAATTAAAACATTTCACAGTTTAAGTTAAAAACAAACATGTTGTGGTTTAAACCCAGCTGGTAACAAAGCACCACACAGCTGCTCACTCACTCCTCCCCTCACCAGTCCCAGTGGGATGAGGAGGAGAAAATATAAAGGCAGGCTTGTGGGTTGAGACCAGGACAGGGAGGGATCACTCATCACTTAGGGTCACAGGCAAAAGACAGGCTCAACTTGGGGAAGAAACAACATCAATTTAACTTACTACCAATCACATCAAACCAAGGATACTGAGAAGTAAACCCCAGCCTGAGAACGCCTTCCCCCCAGCACTCGGCCCCTGCTCCTCCGCCGTGGGGTGTCTCCCGTGGGCTGCAGTCCTTCAGTCCCAGCCTGCTCCAGCGCCGGCTTTCCCAAGGAGTTCTGGCCATTTTGGGGGGCCTCCGCTCCCCTCCGTGGGCTGGGGGGGGACAGCCTGCCGGCTCACCATGGGCTGCAGGGGCATCCCCTCCTCCCCCGCTCCTCCTTCCTCACTGCCCTCAGTATCCGCAGAGGGGTTCCTCTCACATTCCAACCCCCCTCACTCACCACAGGTGTCCCCTCTTAAATCTGCTCTCCCACAGGTGTTACCACTCTCACTGAGGGGCTCGGCCTGGGCCAGCGGCGGGTCCGGCTTGGAGCCGGGGAAGCTTC
>JANXJC010000059.1:14101171-14138819 GCA_027564655.1 Leptodon cayanensis
GATCACTCACCAATCATGGGCAAAAAGACAGGCTCAGCTTGGGGAAGAAACAACATCAATTTAACTTACTACCAATCGCATCAAACCAAGGATACTGAGAAGTAAACCCCAGCCTGAGAACGCCTTCCCCCCAGGACTCAGCCCCTGCTCCTCCACTGTGGGGTGTCTCCCGCGGGCTGCAGTCCTTCAGTCCCAGCCTGCTCCAGCGCGGGCTTTCCCAAGGAGTTCTGGCCATTTTGGGGGGCCTCCGCTCCCCTCCGTGGGCTGGGGGGGACAGCCTGCCGGCTCACCATGGGCTGCAGGGGCATCCCCTCCTCCCCACTCCTCCTCCCCTCCTTCCTCACTGCCCTCGGTATCCACAGAGGGGTTCCTCTCACATTCCAATCCCCCTACTCACAGCAGGTTTCCCCCCTTAACTCCGTTCTCCCTGAGGCGCTACCGCTGTCGCTGAGGGGCTCGGCCTGGGCCAGCGGCGGGTCCGGCTTGGAGCCGGGGAAGCTTCGAACAGCTTCGAGCAGCAGCCAGCCCTGTGACCCCTCTCCCCCACTACCATAAAAACCTGCCACACAAGCCAATAACAACCAACCAACCAAAAAAAATCCCAAACTAGAGTAATTTGGCTGATCAGATTGTAACTTGTTTCTTTTCTTTATCAGACTTCAACAGTTCAATACCACTAGTAGTAGTGTTCTGGTGCATATCTACTTTCATTCAACAAAAAAATAGTTTTGATTTGTAAAATAAACATTTATCCCTAAATATTTTTGTGATGGGAAAGGCAACATTTCTTCACTGTTCTGTGAGAGTGTTTATTTTTTCTTCAGACAGTTAACCATTCATCAGGCAAAATCTAGTGCAACCAAATCAGTCACACTCCAACATCAGCATGATGGCAAATGCTTTTATTCCTTGACATACTGTCACACTGCTCACAGCAATGATTTTAGTCAGCTTTGCAAATGATTCGCCATAGAACATCTCTTTCCCAACTAAAATTAACTGGTTTTGGGGGTGGGGGGAAGGAAGAAAAACACAAAAAAACCTATTTCCAAGAGTTGGAAAAGACTTCAGCTGTTTTCTTTTTTGCTTTCCAGTCTTTCTTGCCTGCAAAATTTACAGCAAAACAGAATTGTTTGTCTTTTACCACTGACAATTCTTTCTGTAAAATTCCTCTTTTTGTGATATTAGAAGCACATCCAGAGAAAATAGAATGAAAATATTCAGAAAAAAATTAATTACAGCCTCACAAACCTATGTCCATGAAGATGCAGTATTTATGGACTGATTCTCTGAATCAATGACTGTGTAGGAAGTCTCAGTAAAATAAAATAAAAAATAGATAAACATTAAAAATCACAATGCTTAGAAACCAGGCCACCAAGGTTGCTGTGCATCCTTTTAGTTCCTTTGAAATACACAGCCTGTGTGCATGTAAAAAACCCCTGTTTTCTTGACAGCTTATATTCTTATCATTTATTACCAAATGATTATTACTGATGCTAGAAAAGGGATGTTTTTGAATGTGTGTCTGTGTTTGGGGAGCTTACCTTTAGACCTCAGCTCTGAAAATCTGAGAAGCATGGCTGATGATTTAAGCATTAAGTAAATCAGGTAGCCCCTCATTGCGCTCAGAGATGAAGAAGTGGTGTGCTTCTTCAGGTAAGAAGAATCAGTGGAAAAAAAAAATGCAAAGGGAATTTCATGGTGCTTCTCCTACTCCAAGTAGTAAAGGGTAAAAGAGCAAAATAGATAATGTGAAAATGTTTCTCAATAAAATTATTTTCCTTTTTCTATGCAAGCTCATTACTAATTACCTTACCTTCTCAAAAGCTTCCTGTAAAGAGATGTGTTATATACATGTGTTGGAATATTAACATTGCATAGCTGCAGGTACCTCAGAATGTGTGTCCTAAGATACCTTACTAAGAAAATGGCAGTAGTTTTCATGGAAACTCAGCCTTGATTTTTAGACACTTATAGAATAACTTACTTTTAGCATACATCTACATTGTGTAAGAGTCTGATTTTGATTATTCTATTCCTACATCTTCACTGATGAATTCATACAGCACTATAGGAAAGACGGTCTAAGCTACAAACAAAAATCCATAGGCATACTGAAGCTCATTTGATTCAGAAAATGTTTAAAAAAGCTGAGCTGTCAAGATGAGAGAGTAAAACCTCAAACTTCTACTAATAGGGATTTCAGCAGGAAAAAAAAAAAAAGAAAGAAAGATAAATTAAACCTGAATTGATTGTTGAGAAACTTCAACCTGAATGTAGGTAAAGAGACTCAATAATTGTGAGAGCAGGAGGCTCGAAGAAATAAGTGTTAATGATTTCTGCTGGAAATGGCACATTGAGAGCATGCTATGCACATGTTATCTGAAATTTTGAAACAAATGTAACTAGTATGTTTACATTTAATCCTTACTGCAAAATATTGGGACAGTGGGTGATTTAGATGGATTTGTTACTTAAATTTTGTATGAATGTACTCTATCTTGAAAGTGGAAATAATTGACTAATCTGTCAGGAAAATCTATTTAAAGCCAGACTGTGACATTTAGCTGCTCTTTCAGCAGTAATTGGAAACACACTCTATTGATGTGAGACCATAGCACAATTGTGTACCTGTAAATTCTACATAACTGGGGCCGCAGTCTGTATGTGGGTTGTTTTGAAATTGCTGCATCACTAATCAGAAGGAGCAATTGGTTGGGTCTTGAAAGGTCAAAAAAAATTAGTATGAAATTCCCAATCTCTTTGTTCAGAAGAAAGCCAGGACATGCCCATAACTCAGCAGGTTTCTGGTTTAGTTTTCTCTTTCGGTCCAATTGCTTTCCAAGGGGAGCTTGGCATGCTGGAAAATCCCAATCAGAAAGGGATGTAACCATTTAGCACTGCATTTAGATACTGCAAGACACTCCCATTTGGGCAATAAACCACCTGAAGTGCAGAAAGCATTGTTGGATTATAAAACAAAGCAGAAAACATACCAAGGCCATACTACATAAGACTTTATAGGTATAGCTCAAATTGAAGGTATTATTTTTGATTGTGAGTCTAACCCTGTAATCCTTTTTCCAGAACACATGTCACTATCTCTGGTTGGAAGATAGCAATAGAGATGGGACACAGCATTTAGGACATGGGAAAGATGGGGAGGGATTGGAAGTCATGCCTTGTAAATTTATTATATGGCCTTAAACAACTACTTAGAACTAAATTCTTAAGGATACTTGGGTACTACAACATCCAGATTTTACACTTTAATATCCAGTGCAGAGGTACTGAACCAGTAACCCAGAGGATATCTGCAGCCTGATGAAATAATAATAATTTTCTCCCAGGGAATTTCTTTCCTTGGGAGAGGTAGATGGTTCTAGTATCAAGTACCCTACTTCCATTCCCTTGCATATAGCCTCACCTGAAATGTAGAAAAGGACTGAGAACCTCCCCCAGAAAACGACAGCCAGCAGCAATTTGCACTGTCCGTGTCCTGTCTGTTGCTGAGGAATGCCTGGAGGACACGACTGGGCTGGTCAATCAGTCTGTCAGTGACAATGAGAATCAGGAGGTTTCCAGAGTGATTTTTCTGTATATGAGCAGTGGTGCCCCTGCACCTCTAAGGTAAATTGGACCCTAGTCAGGTATAGAGTTGTTACTGCTGGTAAGCACGGAGGGTCTAGGCAAATAGCTGAGGAAGGACAGCAACGTTTGTCCTTGGAGAATGGTTGGAGAGAGGTGGCTGCCTCCCCATAGAAATTGGGATTTCATTGCTTCAAGAGAACCTGAACTGGTGAGACACACAGTCTTACTTGAAAATGCACAGAGATAGTATATATACTCCAGCTGTGATACCTGACAACACCGGCTTGTGATGAGAACTGGCATCTTTTATTAGATCGGGTGATAGGGTTTGTAAAAAAAGCAAACCAAACCAAAACAAACAAAAAAAAAGTGGGCAGACGTACCTTTTAACCTTCAGACATTTCTTCATGCCTCTTAATAAGAGTAAGGAAACTGAAATGGAGATCGTCAGAATACCAGATTACAGTACTTCTCAAGATAGTCAGATGTTAAATGTAGGAATTTAATTTAGGTGCTCAACCTCATGTGCCTATTTGAAAATAGGAACTCTTTCAGTTAAGCATCCTAATCCTTGGCCTCAGGGCCACAATAGCTGCCCAGACCTCAAGGCCACGTTAGCTGCCTAAATAATCTACATTCAGCTTTCCCATCAGCAACGCACAATAAAAGGAACTGAATATTTTACAGGGACTGGATATTTACTGGCCTTTTGATAAGAACTGAAGTTCAGGTTGTGTTGAGGAGGGAGAGAAGCCTACCTGGGGTGGAAGTACTTCTGACATATTTTGGCTTTAGGTTGCTCTATGACCTATCTCTATGTTTTGAGTTATGACCTTTTTTTTTTTTGTATAAAAAAGGGTTTAAAAAGTGAAAAATCATTAAATGCTCAGATAGGATTTAATTAGGAATAAAAGGAAGTTTAAATACAACAAACAAAGGATTATGGCTCAAAGCTTCTGTTAATTTTATAAATAAAAAAAACCTCTAGGAGTTCTTATGGGAAAGACTCAAAATACGCAGCATGTTATTTAAATAACTAGTAAGAAGATACTCCAGAAAAATAGGCAGTGTATGTTCAATACAAAACCAAGGATGAAGTGTTAAACATTTCATTTTGCATTTATTTATTTACTTAATATGACCAGGTATTAATAATGATACAATAAGAGAATAAAGAGCCCAAGGTTTTCAGCATGTGTGTGTGTGTGCATGTGCTGGGAGGCTTTAATGATCTGCTGCGTTTTAATTTTTAAAAATAATTTTTTTTAAGTTTCACAAGAATTCAAAAGCTGCTATTAAACTCAGCATGTGGGTCAGCAGTTTTTTAAAAAATATTAATGAGTTAAATGATTAATTTTGAGCGGGAATTTTAATTAAAACTGAAAATAATAAAATGCACTGTTTCAGGACTGAATAATAGCGTAAGTAATTTTAGGCATTATTGTTTTCAGCATAAGAATATCTAAAAAAGGAAAGAGGAAATATTCTTTATGCCTTTATAGTGAACCAGAAAGTTTACTTCCCTTAAATTTTGAACCACATAAATTCACATTGCTTGGGTTTTTTCAAATATACATTCATGTTGATATTATGCTTTATTTTCAGCTATAGCTATTCCATCTAGAGAAGAAGTTCATTGTATTTAGTGGAATGAAATTACATACCTTGAATATAGTATGGCTATAAAAATGCAGATATGACAAAGTTGCTCATAAGTAAAAGATTTTAAGACTACCAAGTTTTTTCTCTTCTATGGCTGAGGGAAGAAGCTTAACCATTATTTGAAAATAAGTAACATTATCATTCTATAAAATGAGAAAATGGCAAATTATGTAGTTGCTGATGGGAAATATGGACACAGGTTACCTGGGCAGCTAATGGTATAACAATTACCATTGAAAACAGGCATTAATATATTTATAGGTAAGAGCATTTCCAGTAGTCACTGTAGAAGCTATATCTCATGCATTTGACCAACAGTATTCTTGAGTCAGCATACAAAAAAAGCTTATGAAACCCCTGGTCTTCCTTTAATACAGCTGTTCAAGAAATTCTATATGAGTTATAATGTCACAGGGGAAACAGAACAGCAGGTAACAAGACACTGCTAAGCTTAATTTTCTCTTACCCACCCACAGGCCCACAGCACTCGGGTCTCCCTCGCGTTGCTGCTGGCCACAGCTCGTCGTACTCAGTCACTCACGTCCCGATCAAGGCAAGGCTGTGACAGTCCCGTGACACCCGGGATGATGAGGGTAGCAACTGCAGAGAGAAAATTAACAGAAATGTAGAAAGTCACTGCTGAATCAGATAGTTTGCTCTTTTGGGGTTTTGTTTTGTTCAAGTGTGGAACAAAACCCACTTGGGAAGGTACGGTTGGTTTCTTTATTTTGGCTCTAACTTCATGTTTCAACATATAAGAAAGTGACCAAACTTTAGGTTGCATACCTAGAGGATGCTGAAGTTAGACGGACAAAAAAACTACATCAGAAAAAGTTGAGCTCCTCTATGAAAGCACAAAAAAGGGCATATATATGGATAACCTCACAAACCTACTTTAACTCCAGAGCAGATTTTAGGACAGAATGCTTCATGCCTAAAACCCACAGAGGTGGGAGTGGAGGAAACCGAACTAATACTGCAGTATTACACTTTGAGACGATGTCTGTGCTCGCACGCTGAAGGAGGCTGGGGCACAGCCTCAGGCGCAGGAACCCAATTAGCCCTACTGCTTATTTGTCAGAAAGCTTCTTGCTGTCTCTCTGACTGTGCTCAGCAGCTCTCTCCCACACGATGCAGGGTGAGTGCAGGGTGAGGAACAGCCCATACCAGCGGTTACTCACCCTAGGCAAAGCAGATAAGGCCTCCCTGTTCTGGGAGAGGGTGAGATTAGCCCAGAGGATGTGCAGGTTGCCCTTTCGCCTGCCACAGAAAGGGGCTTGGGTGACTGTGAACCCAGGCACAACCTGAACCATCATTCATAGTCCAGCACTGGAAATATCTTTCTGTTTGCGTTTGAGGGTTTTCTGGACGCATTTTACAAAAGGAAAGAAACAAACCGCCAAAAACCAACAACAAAAACCAACACTTAAGTCAGCATAACAAACCGTTGTTAGGTAAACCTAACTCCAAATTAATCTAAGGAAGGGGTTTGACTTCTGTTTTGGCCCGTGGATAGTTTTCACTTCAGAATATAAGGCAGGATTCAGTTACCTTACACATAGGCATACACTTTCATTTTCAAGACCATGCATCTCCCATGGGTGCTATGTCTTTTCTTTCCGTTCCATATGGGCACTTTGGATATTCAAGGTCTCTCAAGTGGCACTGGAGCCTCCGAATCTAGCTTGCTTGCCCAGCTGTTTATGCAGCAGCATTTCTCAAGTTAATGCGTTGCACACAATCAGTCTACACTTGTTTTCTCTGTATCTCTGAGTGCAATACAAGATATTGCACATTCTCTTCACTGTTTTCTGCTTAAATATTGTCTTATATATGCTGCGCTGTTAGCTCATAGCTTAAGGTTACAAGAGTACTTCACCTATCCTGAACTGCCTTGCCCACGCACCTCAGGGACATCCACTTGTAAATTATTCAATAGCCTCTATTGTTCACTATCACCTCACAACAAAAAGGATATGACTAAAAGAAGGATGAAACTTCTGGACTAGCATTCTTTCCTGTTGCTGACAACAGTTCACCTTATTCTGCCATGCCAGATAAGATACGTGCCTCCTCAACATCTGACCCCACCAGCTCCGTCCCCCTGAATATCAGTAGGAAGAGCTAGGTTCCTCCCATTTTCTCTTCCAACGCCTGCTGATTTTCTCTGTAGATTCCTAGGATCAGCTCCTAGACCACTCGCTGCTCCTCAGCCGACACTCAGAGGTGCTTACTACAGTCTGACCCTGGTAGTACCTATGCTCAGAGATGCAGTACAGACTGGAAGGAAAGAAGACTTGTCTTGGTCATGTTGTTTCCGTGTCAGGAGTAATGGGGAGGGGACAATGTTTGTATGAAGACATTTCTTTACGTCTCTGAATCACGAGAGAAAAAAGAGTTGCATCAAATGACATACACTTTACTTTCAGCAAGAATCAAGACCAACTGTTGTCTGGGATGAAACATTTTGCTCTCTACATAAAACTGTGAGCAAAGAACTGGTCCCCAGAATAATTATAATCCCAGGAAGATAACGAGCATTCACTGCCAGAGGTCAGGGAAGGCACTGGACAAGGCAAAACTGTCTCCCAGCTTATCCTGAACCATCTGAAACCAGGTATCCAACACAGGGTTCACTGTTGGGTATCAGTGAGCTGAGATGAAGACTCATGCAAGCCAGGTGAAATCAGGTGAAGCCTCTCAGTTTTGGTTCTCCACTAAAAGCTCCTTCGTTATCTGTGTCCCCCCGTACACAGCATGTGGGCAACACTAAAAATCCATCAGAAAAGAAACCATCAATTCTGTCCCATTACATTAGTTTCCAAGTCAGGAGTGAGGGATATCAACCTAGACACTAACACAGCTGACCTAGATAGAACAAACCAAATATATATTTCAATGCATTTTTGCTTTAAAATTTTCAGGTGTGAAAAATTTAAGGGAACGAATTAAAATTACATTTAAGGGGACCAAGCCAGGACATGTATTCAGATCATTCAGAAACTAAGCATAGAAATTTTTTTCAGTTTAATAATAGAAAGACTAGCTCCTTCTTTTCAATAGGGAAGATAGAAACAAAGTACATGAGATTGTTTATGCTTTTTGCTAAACTTGTGACACTTAGAAATATGTACCAAAACACATAAATACAGGATTTGGAAGTGTTTTGTGGTCTTTTTATGGGGAAGTATATCCATTATGTCCGCTTAAAATATTAGTAACATCCTGAATTAATCAATGATACATAATGTCTCTCTTTCTCTTACTTCTTCAGCAGATTGCATTCCTCAGGGTTGCATTCAAATGACAATGCTAACTGTTCACATTTTAATTTATTTCTCTCACCAAAGAGAAAGGTATATATATTTCTGCTTGATTTCCTATTTTCTTGTGGAGAGAATCAAACTTTCAACTTCAGTAAGGATACAGACTTTTAATCAAAAGTCAGAAGGACTCTCAGATGCAGAAACAAACAGGAACATACATTAATATCAAAATAAAATTGCATATTTTTAGTTTATATTAATAAAAAAATGAATCTGTCCATGAATACTTAGCAAACATGCAAAAGCAGCTTATTGAACATGTTGTTCATTACGAATGGATTGTGTATAATTCTTCCCATGTCTCAGAGATGAAATAAGAAATGTATTACTACAATGTAGCAGAAGATCACTTCCGCTAATTGAAGTTTAGCTGTTGCTTTCCTTTATTTCGCATGGTGAAAGAAGATCTTAATTGAAAATACACCAGAATTACTGGGTCATTTTTGGAATTTTTGGTTTTGTGTTACCTCTTTCCACTTAGTAACTAGAAGAATAGCATGATTTTATCTTCTTTACCTGTATTAAGCAAGTCATCCTACATCCCAACATGCAACTAACATAAAGTCTAAGCACCACTGAGGTGCTATCTAAACTGTTAAATTAGGGTTTAAATGGCACTGATTTCCAGCTCTTATGCAGCCCCTCTGCACAGAGGGAGGGAAAAGGGAGGCAATTTTACTCAGTGAGCTTAGAGTTTACCCTGCTATTTAATTATTTCAAGATTAACAGACTTTTACTGCTGGCCACTAATCATCCAGCTGTGCAGCTTGCTTCTATGGCATTTGCTCTCTTTGCTGATGTTTGTAAAAATAAAATAGTTTGAACTAATAATTTAAAATGTAGCAATGCATTTCCTACAGTATCTATAACTTACGCAGATCCTATGCAGTCTTCTGTTTTATTCCAAGGTTTTATACTAGAAATTGAAAATTGCGCAATGGACAAGGGAATGATGGGAATGATAAATTAGTCAGGATGTCAGCCTACAAGGCATGAAAATAAAAATGATCTTGTTATAGAACCTTGTGGGGTTTTTTAGATTGGTTTGTTAGCTGTAATTCAGATCAGTTAGGACTGCATTTTGTAAAATATTAGCATTTGCATCTATGATGTCAGTGGTTCAGTATAAAAACAAAAAAGCAAAGATCTAGAGACATCGCTTGGATATAAAAGCTTGTGAACTTCCTGTAAGTAGAGCGCTTTATTTCAGTACATGGATTCCTTACTGCTATCTCTGCACTGCACTGTTCACTGCAAAACCATCCACTGTACTGTGGTGCACTCAAAACCAAAATGGACACAGCTAATTGTCAGCCAGGTTGTAGGGGATAGAGCAGAGGAGGTCATATCTTCTTCCTCAGGGCACTAATGGCTATACAGAAATTTTTCTTTTTATCTGTATATAAAATTTTTTAAGACTTTAAAGAACTGTGTGTTCAAAGCATTGAGAGAGGCGAGATGAGGAGAGAAGAAATAACTTTGTAGTCCTGTTGTGATTATACAGCCTGGAAGTGGAATTATATATTTTTAAGCTTCCTTTCGTTACTCACTACACTTTTGAAAAAAATACCTATATAGATATTCTCTCAAAAAAGCTAGGGATAAAACATGACTTCTTCAACACGTAACATCCTAATTTAAAGTTTTAAATAAGACCTATTATTAAAGGAGGATCCGCCATCCCATTATTACTGCCACTCTGCTTCCTTGCTTCTGAACCTTATTCACCTCCTGCTGACTTTTCCCTAAGACATATTACTTACTTACATGCTGAAAGACTCCCTAAAAAGCTACCCACTGGGCTCTTCAATGGGCCAGGTTTGAGGTGGAGAGTCAAAGTAGGAAAAGTGGAAAGTGTAACTAAGCTGTTATTCATTCATCTCCTTTAAAAGGCTGTTGTAATGCTTAAACAAAAGATGGTAAATATGTACATTGTACATCCCAAACCGTCCATGAAATATAAATGGCATTTTTTACATCTCATGAGTGAGAGGAAACTTAGGAATCATATACATTCTTGGGTGGCTGGTTTTTTTAATGTATTTCTCTCTTCCTGGTGCTCATAAAATGTAAGCAAGCCCGTGGATTTTAAGGAGTCTGAACAGAGGTCGCTCCTCTCTTCCCTATTTCTCCCTGTTCTGTCTGCAAACCTGCTGGTGAGTAGTGGGATTATTGTACTATCAACTCACTCTACCTCCCTCATTTCACTGCAGTTCAGCCTAGCCTTCCAAGCAAATTTAAACAATAATGAAGGGGTATTTTCATCTTATTTTCTCCCACAGATTCATGTTTTGTTTCATTAAGAGAACAAAACATAATAGGGGGTCTTGAGCTCTGTAAAGGCAGGACAACACCTGGCCTAACATTTTCCCTTCCCTTATTTCAATTGAAAATTTTCTATCTGTTTGTCAATGAAATTTGACAATGAGAAACTCACCTCAGAATACTCAACAGCACAGCTCTGACTGAGAAGACCCAGTTTCAAAGCCACTTCCTAACTGATTAGGTCTTCTAATTTCAAGCCAATGGTTGTAATTCCTGGATTTCTGGCTTAAAACAAGATCAATTATTCCTTGTCAAATCCATGACAAGTAGTTAAATCTAGCCATTTGTTTTACCCCTTGCTGTACTTTTACTGAAAACAGAAACAAAGGGAAAAAAAACCATGTTTATCTTTCTCTTTAGGCAACCAAATGGAAAATTTTCAGATCAAGTGGATTTTTATCACACTGAAAATATTGTTATTCACACAATTCTGAATATGGAAAGAAAGTGCCTCTAACTTCTGTATCAGTTCTTAATTTAAAATTTTAATGTAGTGCAGCAGTCACTGCAAGAAAATAATAGGTTTGTCTAACAGTTTTCTTCTTTGTTAAGTAATGTGTGCTCAGTTCTCTATCTGAAATTGTCTAGTTTCAATCCGGAGCCAGTGGAATTTGTTTGCTGCATTGAATATCCTTCCATTACTTTAATACTATCTTCTGAAACAGTTATAACCTATGACCATGGCAACACATAATCTTGCTTGCTGCCTTTTGTAAGTTTTCAAAAAGAGTATCAACTTGTTTAGCTCTATCACTGAAGCTGACAGATGGAAAAGACATGGAATATAACAAAATATATTTGAACTGTATCCTTTCTGATAAACAAGCAAATCTCAGGAGAAAAATTTTTTAGTCTTCTGTGCTTAATTGTTCTGCTGAAAAAGGCAGAAAATAAATTTTTGTTACAAGGCCCTTCCATTTATTTTTTCTCTTTTTCTCCAAGAGCTAGCGAAGACATCAGTATCTTTTAAAGGGAGCCATCTTTTTGACTTATTAACCTAGAGATCACGTTTTCCTGTAGAGACACAAAAGAACGGTATATAATACTTTTGAGTATTATAATCTAATGAGGGAATTGGTTTTGACAATAAAAGATGAAAAAAATTAAAACTGCTCTAAAAAGAAAGGGGGAAAAAAAACCCAATGTGAGTGGAAAGTGGTTTTGGGGAGAGGGATTCAGGATTAAAAGGATATGCCGGTTTATAGTGAAGGCAAATGGAAAAGAGGACCTTTACAAGTAATCAGAGGCCTGACTGAAATAAGCTGAGTTGATGAAATTATTCCTATCGACATTTTACTATAGTTAAAGATTCATTGGAGAGAGACCACAAATGAAGTCCCACTGTATGTCTTTTCCAGGAGAACATAGAATATTTTAAAGAAGGTTTCTTCCAATCTCTTCTGTCACAACAGCTTTACTTTTTTTGGAGTACTTAAGTGGTCTCTAAGAAAGAAAACTGTTCTTTAGTGTAATGCATAAGTCATATGAGGTATAACAAAAGGGCTCTTTTTTGTTCTCTGGTGTCTATTAATAAAATGTGGAGAAGTTTACAAGGCATCATAACATGCATCTTCCCCTAGCTTCCAGAATACGGAATTAGAGCCTTAGTTGTCAGGGTACTGCCCTAAGGCTGCAACATCTGGCTTTCAGTCCCTACTTAAAGACTGCTTGCTCATCTATACAAAGTAGCAGAGTAAAAAAACCTTACTTCCAGACAGCCTAAAGTCAGGATATACTCTTAGACACTGGGAAATGCAGTATTAAGTCTCTTCATGCTGAGTTAGGTACTGAACTTGTTCCCCTTGTGTCTGTCCACTGCCTGAAAAATGAGAGCTTTTGCTTTCAACTTTGTGGATCTTATTTTTCATGCCCTTTGCTTTTATTCCAAGTATTTTAAGTTCAATATGTATTGCCAGGAAGAATGGAACGAACCATGTTGGACAAAAGATTTTTTTCAAGGGAAAAAAAAGAGACATATGTTATCCTACATGATTTTCTTCTTAGCTTTATGATTTTACAATAAACCGAAAAACGAGTTACTTTCAAGGAGCGTAAATACTCAAATCCCTTTTCTGTATAACCAGTATGTTTCTTCTGCCACTGCTCAGAAGAAAAAACAAGCCAGAAGAAAGGCCAATACCTATTTCATGCCTCCCAGGTATCTCATCATAGCAGAGCAATATGCAGCTAAAGGGGCATGACCAGTTTCTGCTTCCTTTCAACTAGTTTGGCACGGCAATGAGAAAACAGAGCTAGAAAATTGCACCTCCAGATGCCTACTGAAATGGTTGTAATCCTCTTGGCACTGTATATTGGATTGTATTTTGTACTTTTTTGTGATGGTGTTCTGTAATTCTAAACATTCAGATATGAAATGTCTAATATTAAAACATTATTTTATGTGGATATTGTGATCTGATTTATCTGGTTAATTGACCATGAGACTTTATTGGAAATTGGATTTATTATAGATCTAAGTCCTTATGTGTGGTATATTCGCGCCATGATGTCTTTGTCTTGTGTCTATCAAATCTATCTAATAATGAAGGGAATGATCAATATTCAAGCTTGAAAGATTTTTTCCCAAGGGCTTGCCTTGGAATTTCAGCCAGATTGAAATAGGTATATGCAGTAGGTGGAACAAAGGGCAAAAACATTTATCACCAGAAAAAAAAAACCCCAAAACAACACAACACTGCCACCCCCCCAAAAAATAAGAAAGAAGAAAAAAAGAGAGAGGAAAGGTTCTCTTTTGATTCAGGACCTATATTCATAAAATCTGAAAGAACAGACACTAAAAGCACCGTAGCAATTCAACTTTTCTTTGAAGGTGAAAACACCCAAGTGTTGAAAAGCTCCTTCTACCAACATATAACTATTAAGCTTATTAAGTTGCACTTCTATGGTAAATTCTTTTTTTAAACTTAATGTCTTTCTGTCCATCTTTATTTAGTTGTGGTTACAGATGAAATCTCCTCATTCGATGTTTTTTATGAATTATAGAAGAGAATGACCTCAGCAGCGTGACTGAAAAGATAGAAAGTTAATATGATTCTGTTATAGGTTATTGCTGGTCACTGTCTTTGTTCACTTTGATTTTTGTTTTCTAATTAGTGATCTAAAAAAGTGCAAATGTTTTCTGGGGGTTTTATGTTTAAAAATAGCACAGGGCATACATAAAAGAACAAAGCAGCCTCACTTTCACAGATAGAGTTTAGGATGTAATCAAACAGCAAGTTCTAAAGGAACACCTGCACTGAAACCTTGCCCACCTCCTCCTACTTATTCTTCTCTGGCAGCAAGCCTGGTCTGGCCTGCCAGCTCCCCTCCGCAAGCAAGGACAGCTGCGAGAGGGAAAGAAAGCTCATCTTCATCAAAACACTCTTTGAAGCTCTTCTGAGGATAAACATTCTTCATTTATTAACAGCTTAATGCTTTGATAAAAGCTCACTTTGTTAAGTAGTTTGGCTTTCAAGAACTGCCCACGTAGATATTTGCATGAAGTTTATAAGGACTTTCAGACAACATGGGATTGCCGGAAATATTGCTGAAGGCATAGAAATAAAAACAGAGACCATATTCCTACTAGGAAAAGAGAGGAAAAATCAAAGGAAACTTATGTTCAGCAGGCTTTACCATTTTCTGAATTATCATAGTCCTCTCTGTATGAAAGTGCCATTATATATAATGCTGAATAGCTTTGTGCATGATTTTGAGTAAGTCAACGCAAAGGAAAATTTAACGCGATGTGTGCTGTTATACCTATAAGAAGGGAAAAATACGATGAAAATTTCAAACCTAGAGCAACTTAAAGTAAGAGTCACTAACATATACAGGGGAAAAAAGAAGCAAAACAAAAAATATTGCTTAGTCATAACTCATGTAACTAACTAGTTTAGGTCATAATTTCTCCTAACTGCAGCAATAGGTACCTAAGATTCAATATGATATGAATTCAGGAATAACAAAATCCTGTATGTTATAAATTACTGATTCCTGTCTTCACAGCTGTCTTTAAAGTACTGCTGCTGCCTTCCTATCAGAGTGAAGCTGAAAGGCTGAAACACGCCGAAGTGACTATCCAATTGACTATCCAATGAGACTATCCAAGTACATGAACTAAATCTTTTGATTTATCTTGTTAGGAATTAGTTCCTAAATTTTCCATAGCAAAACCCCACTCACTCTTACCTTCATGTTTCATGAAATATTTTAGAGTGACGCTTTGCAAGGAAAAGCATTTATTTTGGTGGTAGACTGACTTTCTCATATGAATCTGGATTAACAGCAGAGATTTTTTTTTTTTAATTGGAACAATTTAGAATAACTTGTTTAGTTTTTAAAAAATATAGTGTTCAAAGGCTTGAAGTTCCCAGGGATTTTAAGAAGCTTTCTTTGAAAGACATTCTGGTCTTGAGAAATGTCAATAAAAAACCATCCTTTTGAAAAAATTGATGTTACTTCTTCATAGCTAAAAAAAAGATTAAAAAAAATTCAGGCTTAACTCTTTCTTTATATTTATTTAGTTGTCTTCTATACTTTTTTTCTTGAATCTCTTTTTTATTGTATCTTTAAAACCTGTTTTAAAAATATAAGCATTTTGACCTCGGTCAGTTTTCAGAAACTATTGACTGACAGCTATTCCTTTGTATTCCAAGCTGGGTAACTGACCAAAGTAAGTTCAGGTAACAAAATAACACGGTCTACTATTGAAAAAAACTGAAAGGACTAAGCACTGCAGAAACTAATTGAAGACCCACTATAACAACAGAAGAAATGGGTAAAAAACTTCTATTGTAGTATATTGCTAGAATGAGTCCACAGGAAGTCGGTGAAATTAGGGCCCTGTCGTGATTTAGGCCCCGCTGGTAACAAAGCGCCATGAAGCCGCTCGCTCACTCCCCCCCGCCCCCGGCCACGTTGGGATGGTGATGAGAAAATATAGAGAAACGCTTGTGGGTTGACACAAAGACAGGAATTGTGGTCATGGGCAAAAACCAGGCTCAACTTGGGGAAGAAACAACATCAATTTCATTTACTAGAAATCACATCAAACCAAGGATACTGGGAAGTAAAACCAAGCCTGAGAACCCCTTCCCGCCATCCCTCCCTGCTGCCCGCCTCAGCCCCACTCCCGGTTCTCTCTCCCTCCTCCCCACCAGTGGGAATGGGGGTTGGGGTCACCTCCCCACACCTGGTCTCAGGTGTGAGAAACACTGAAAGCTCAGGAAACACTTTTTGTCCGTGAGGGTGAGCCCTGGCAGAGGTTGCCCAGAGAGGCGGTGCAGTCTCCCTCCTTGGGGGTAATCGAACTCCAGCTGGGCACCATCCTGAGCAACTCTCTCTAGCTGACGCTGCTGGAGCAGGGAGTTGGACCAGATGATCTCAAGAGCTCCCTTCCAACCTCAGCCATCCTGCGAGTTGTCTGTGAAACACCTCCTGGCCTGAGAACAGTGGCTAAGGGCCAGGAAATGCTATCCGTCCACCACCATACAGAATGTTAACGGACTGAGTAGCCAAAGCAGTTGTTCCTGGGTGTTAGCACTTTGTTAACACTCGGAGAGGTATAAATCATTTTATGAGATTCAGCAATGTCATAAAGTATTTACTTTTAGCTATAGTTCATTTAATTAACAGGAACTATCTCAAATTTTAAAACAAATATATTGATTTGAAAAGATTTCTGCATAAATCCTCAAACATAAGATTTAGAACAGTTTATGACACATAGGGTTTTCAAGATGAGATATTTTAAATTTATGTTGATGAAATTAATCATATCTAACCTTATACATATGTTGCTGAAAATCCCTGGTTAAATAACTCAATCACATATTCTAAAGTGTTTTAATAATGCTTCTTTTGTTCTATTGACTCAAATTAGACTGATAGGTAATAGACAATAAAATAAAAATTTTACCTTGTTCCCTTCACTCCTTCATCCCTGCCCCCCCCAAAAAAAACACATTCAAGTTTTGTATATATAGAAAACCATGATCTTCTTAGAACATTTGTACCAGATTTACTTAGTTCCATAGATATTAAATACTGTTAATGTCTGAGATGTTAACATAATCTTCCTCATAACTGAAGGATACTCATTGGGGTTATAATAAATATCGATATGAATGAAGTTTAAGTTTAAAGTTTAATAGGCTAAACATTTTTGAGAGAAAAAAAAAAAAACTCATTAATTTCCTAGAAAGATTTCTTTACCTTTTAGTTACAAAATATAATGGTGAATTATCTGATTCTCACAACTAGTACTAGGAAAAAAAAAAGCTTGTTTTATCAGCTGAAAGATACCCTCAGTGGGAAAATATTATACAGTGTCTTCTCATTCCTGGAAGGAAGTATCATAGTTAATTTATAGCTTTCACTCTCAAAATATGAAATCTTGTTCATCCAGCTTTTACATAGCTTTTGAGTTTACTACAGATGGAGTCAACTGTGTCAATAATTTAGCACACTACTTGTATTTTGTTAATGTTAGTTTTGGCATGAGTCCTGAGAGTTTCATACACCTGGGAAGAAAAATAAAGCTACTGAAGTAATTTGTATGGTAAAAGTCTATAGTCTGTGTTTCCAGTGTGAAAGAAAACCTTCAAAAGTCTCAGATTTAATGCAATTTTTCCCTACAAGTAGTCAACATTTCTCACTGCCTAATACCTCTAATAATACTTTTAACATTCTTTAAAATCATGTGACCTTATTTAATAATTATGTTCAACAAGCACACATATACACACTAGGAACAAGGGAATGTGTTCCCTCTGTTGTTCAGTACTGAACATTTAATGGAAGACCACTGCATATTGCATCTTTTCTTTTTAGTAGGCAACAGAGTAAATCAAACGGAAAACACAGATGAGAAAAAAGATCCTGAAGCATTTCACAGATTTCTTCTGGCTCCTCAAAGTTTGCATGAGGGATCAGGGAGTTTGGAGCTAGTTAAAAGAGTTGGAGTTCCTTAAATCTCTTCTTTTGACGGTTATTTCACAGAATGTAAACTATACTTTCTATGGATAGACCACTGAACGCCAGCAGTTTTAAGGTACTAGGAGTACCTTTTATGCAATAAAGTATAAAATTATTATAATCATTATAATGATTATTATCTATTACACTTTCCATCTTTAGTATGTTTCTGAATGACAGAACATGATGTAAGTAAGTTTCGTGCAGGTACATCTTAGGCTTACAAGGCAATGCAAAGAGGAAAGGAACCAATGTTCAAGAAAATACACAGGCAACGTGTAAATTCAAATTAGGCAGGGAAGCAAAGAATATCTCCTCCGAATGAGGGTTTGGTTGGTTGTTTTTTTTCCCACACTTAGGTGGCTAATAATTAAGATCAATATCTAGAAAATATTTTCTGGCTTCAATCATACATCCCAAGCATATGAACTAGTTTGAAGGAAGACTTGCAAATATATGTACATGTACACTGACGATCCTCTTTGAGCCTTACTGACTTCAAAGGGACATTTTCTGTAAGGTTTCCTGCTAGTGATTGCTGTGAAACGAGTGTGATCTTTAACATGTAGAAAGGAAAGAAAAAAATTGAAAAATTACTGATGGGCAGCAAAAAAAGAATTATTGATGAAACAGCTAGAAAGAATACATAGTACTTGATAGCATCAAACTTTCTTTTGACGCACAACCTGAGTCTATAAGGTAAAAATATTGCTGGAGTTAACACTATAACAACATAAACCAGTGTAATTTCCTACCAGATTTTTTCCAGAGTATAAAACTTTCCAAGCCAAGAAGTGTTATGGGAAGAGCTTAGTTGCCCTCATTCCATTTTTCATTCCCAGGAAAGGTCTGTTTAGTTCGAATTCAATAGAAAACTTGCTGATTTTGTAGTTGATAAAAAGTTTTGCCGGAAGTGTATCAAACATTTCATAAGCAGAAATACAAGAGATGGGATTAGTTTCTGAAACTACTTCTGCAAAGCCATCCTGAGTTTAGGGACAGTTAATTAAAGTCTACTGACACCCCTTTTTACATACAATCAGCTACTTTAATCCACTTTTCTCTCTATTTTCCCACACTTGTTCCTCCCTGATCCACCTCGATCCCTCATTTTCCCTCCTATTGGCTTTTCCTCTAAGCACGCCACACACATCATAACCTTTGCACAATCCCCAAATGCTTTTCCCCTACATCCCATAATTAGCCCTATCCCCCTTTTGTCAGTACCCCCCTTCAGGCTGCAAGGATTTCTGGAGAGTTGGTTGGCTTCTCGCAGTGGGTTCCACATCAGGGCAAGGAGCTGCTCGGTCTTTGACCATCTGAGGAGTCGCAGATTTGGGTGCCTCGCTTCCCCTCACCATGTTAGGGGGTTTCCTCTGCCCACCACTGCTCCTTCAGCCCCCCCGGGTCTCTGCGTGGGCTGTGATTAGCCCTTAGCGACGTAACCTTAAAATATCACAGAAGCAGCTGATTGTAGGACATCAGCCCGAAGAGGAGGATTGCCAACAGTGGAAAATGCCTATAACTCTGCTGCATGAAGGGATGGTTGTCAAATGCGTTGTCAGAAATGTGGTATCAACCCAGAAAAGATGTGTGATCAAAGACCTCGAGATGTGTATTTTCACAACGTATTCCACCAAGTTAAGCTACGGTAAAGACCATCACTCTCTCCGCAGTATACTTCCTAAAGGGCAAGAAGTGTAAAAAATACTTGCCCTTTTTCAGATCTAAATCTTCCTGATCTTTTGGGCTCAGCTAACCACACAGATATAGGTTAATACTATCTCATAATCATGCCTCTTGATCCAGCATCAGGCTGCTTCCGAAGACAAACCTCCACTATAACCTTGTCTTTGTCACAAATAGAATTCTAGAAGAGAAATATCTGAAAGTAGTGTGGTTTGGGGCATGGTAGCATGAAAAACTGTTTAATTGTACTTTATTCCATCAAAATCAAGATTTAGTGAAAATTTTAATTCCTCACTTTCCTTGGAACAATTACTGATTTTAGAAATAGACACGCACAGAGGTAAAAGGTAAATTTGGTGAGTCACCATTAGAATAAAAGCTTCCTATGCAAGCACAATGGGGAAACAATTGATGGGAATGTAGTAAGCAGATTATAGCAAGCCTCTGAATTAAAAACAATCCCCCTATAAA
This sequence comes from Leptodon cayanensis, assembly GCA_027564655.1. Lineage (NCBI taxonomy): Eukaryota > Metazoa > Chordata > Aves > Accipitriformes > Accipitridae > Leptodon > Leptodon cayanensis. The sequence goes on from JANXJC010000059.1 coordinate 14,121,217, forward strand.
AAAAAACAACAAGCAAACAAAAAAGACAACCAAACCAAGCTGAACCAAAGCCCCAGATTTTCAGTATTTTACAGACTGATGAGAATATGGAACCTTTGAGAAGTGAATTTCTTCTATGCACACTCCCAATATGTGTGCACGGCATGGTGTAGCTTTCCAAAAGCAGAGAGAGATTTTAATCCAAAAGAAAAGATGCAAGTATACTGCATAAAAATTTCTATTCAAAATTTAAATGTTTAACTGTTTACAATTCTAATTATCATTTTCTTTATCACCTCAAACCAACATATATTCCAAAGGTCAAAGCCTGTTACTTCCTTAATGTTCGTATTAATTGCAATTTTTAGCTTAAAAGTTTTCTTTTCAGATCATCTCACCCCAAAAAGGAAAGTAACAGCTGTACCTTTAGAAAGTAGAAAGAGAAATATGAGAAATAAGAATGTTAGAAATAAGAAAATACTTCTGATGGCAAAATATTTTTGTAATGTTCTAGAACAATTAAATGAATGAGTTCTCTATACCAAACACTGGTATTTCTCTAAGGAATACACTGAGATGAATAAATAGACCTAACTGGTATGTAGATACAGTTTTCACAAAATAAGAAATATCTCCAGAATTTTAATGTTCAAAAGACTGCTGTAGCTGCAATCACTGGATCAGACCTCTAAAACAACTGTACAAGCGTTAGCTATCATTGTCATTGACCAGATTAATGATCTATGGGCCTAAAAACTATACAGAATTGAAAAACAGTGTAATAATTTTAAGACAATTTTGTGTACTTTTTATATAAATAGGATTTTTTGCTATTTTGTGGCTAAATTACTCTGATTTTTTTTTTAATCTCTTATATAACTGAAATGGTTTACAAAAAAACCCTCACAAATTTAGAAAAAACTAAAAGAAAAATTTGTTCTCTAAGAAGAATACTCTCTACAATTCAAGTTAAACTTGAATTTGACTAAATAAGAGTGAGAGTGAGAGAAAGAGCAAAAGTAAGACTGAAACAACAATATAATGATTACAGTAGTGTTTATGTTCTGTTCTAACTTCTCTGAAATATTCCGAAGATCTCTCATTCATGTTCTTTCTTACAAAATTTCATGGTCAGCATTGCAAATGAAACTAGATTATGATACATAGACTGTCTAATCTTGATATTAAACAACAAAATCAATTAATCCCTGTTACTTCCTGGTATTTATTTCTGTATACAAGCAAAGGGGGAGAGCAGAACAGGACTGGACCAGACAAGAATGTAAAATCACAGTACAAGGATATTGATTTATAATTCAGTTAAGAGGATTATTTTTCACTCTTTCTTTGAAATACAACAACGACTAGCTCATGACCTTCATCCACAGTGGACAGAGTGTGTACATGTTAAAGAAGAACAAAGGAAAAAAACTCATAGCCTAACTGAAAGCAAAGGAATTTTATTGATATATTTCTTTTTTTACTGCATTGCAGATGATCTTGGAAATCTCTTGGATATCACTGTTACGTGTACTTGCATCTAAATATTTCTGGTTTAAGTTTTTTCAGACTTTTAAATTTCCTAATTAACTTATGTCAGTCTAGGAATATCTTTTCATATGGTCTTTCTTCTGCCAAATCACTTCACCTGAAAATGTTATCAATCAGTCAGGAAATTACATAGATCCAATTTCGATTCAATTTTAAAAAAATGCATGTCTGATACAATATTTATATGGGAAAATCTTAAATTAGTGAGATTTGCCTAGTTTTAGTAACTCTGAAATTCAATACATGAAATTCAGATAAAAATCTGCAGTAACTTTAGTTACTTGGGAAGTAGGTTTGTATTAGTGAAGTAGAAATACAGAACAGTTGAAAAATTATTGAAAACATTCTTTTCTGCACTGACATGCCTTGTAGAGTCTTAATAAATATTTGAAGAGTCTTATATAACAACATTTTATTGCAATTGAAGAAAAAAGATGACATAATTTTACATACAGTGTTAAGAAGTGACGAATATAAAAATAATAAAATACAGATTTTGATAATGTCACCACATTTGATTTATCTTGCATGAAAAGGTCAGAGTCAGAGTATTTTGTAAGATTCAAATGAAGTCTCAAGACATATGGGGCAGAAAATTCAGTAGTTACTTGGTTATATTAAAAGGTTACTGGCTCATAGGCAGAAAACGTGTCTTTAGCTTTGACATGCTGAGTGCACTATCACAAGAGGTATTCGTATCTGAAGTTGCTCTCTTAACCTGTATTTTTTGTTGATATGTTGGGATAGATTAACACTGTCAAGAAGATTCAAACAAAAACCCTAAAGAAATAATTTTTAAAATATAAAAAACAGTTTTATAAACAAAAAAAAACCAGGATGTGTTTTCATGCCTTGTATTTAAAACTCGTATTTCTGAAAGGTAGTATATCTGTTCTTATCCATGTCTAACAACTCTAAACTATGTAAGAACTGGAAAGTAGGTTGAACAACTTGTTTTTAAATATCTGTATTTTGAAATGTGGAATGTGAACTAGCAATCAGGCATTTAAATACTACTTTTATAAGCATAAGTGTCAAATAAATAATAAGATATTGACCCTATAGGACTATAGCTAAATTAATTGAAAAACTAATTTTTGGAAATAAAACTTGTTGATTTTCTTCTTATTAAAAATATTAAATAAATATATATTTAAAATTTACACAAAGACAAGCCCTGTTTTGTTTTATATTTTGCTTTGAAATAATTATTGTTTTTATTTAAGAAATGAACTGCTTCTACATTTATCTTGGGGATTTCTTCCTAAGCCCACAAATTGCTATAATGAGCTAGAATTCTGATACAGTATTAATACAACACCAAGTAACAAAATCCCAAAGGAAACTAAATCTTATCTCTTATGACTAAAAGAGTAGCAAAGAAATAATCATGTAATGTATTTGTCATGTGATGTACAACAGATAAAATTCACTTTGTACGTTTTGCCTGCAAGAACTTTATCATTCCTAAGTCTTAACATGCAGTCTTACAAATATCTTTTTGCACTTAGCATAAGAAACCTATTCCAAAAAGTGAAGATTTGCACTGTGCTACCCTGTCTATTCATTGGGGTTTAACCCCCGCTGGTAATTAAAGCACCACGCAGCTGCTTGCTCGCTCACTCCTCCCCAGTGGGATGGGGGAGAGAACTGAAAAAAACCTAAAACTTGTGGGTTGAGATAAAGACAGTTTAATAGGAAAAAAAAGGAAGGGGAAAATAATAATAATAATAATGTACAAAACAAGTGATGCACAATAGAATTGCTCACCACCTGCTGACTGATGCTCAGCCAGTCCTTGAGCCACGGTGCCCCCAGGCCAACTCCCCCCCAGTTTATATGCTGGGCATGACGTAATATGATATGGAATATCCCTTTGGCTCATTTGGATCAGCTGTCCTGACTGTGTCCCCTCCCAGTTTCTTGTGCACTCCCTGGGCTAAATTATATGAATGGAACATGAATTTATTTCTAGTGATTTTGAATTTCCTATCTTGAAGCATCTCTTACCATTGTGTATGGGATAAAAAAGTTTTCACATGTATTCTGTATTATATATTTGTTATTATGTATATATACAACACATCTTCCATGATTTGTCCAGCTTCTATATCTCCCTTTCAGTGCAAACAATCACACAAACTTTTTTCAGTCTTTCTAGAGATGAAATATTAATAACTAGAAAGAGCTGGAAAATGAGAAAGAAGAATGTGGGAAAGAAAGCAACAACAAGCCAATCACAAGCTATTACTCAAGGAAATCATAGATCAATAAAATTATAGGCTTTCGCTCAATCAAAGCTTATTCTGGTTTTGTGTATGAGAAATACTTGTGGCAAACAGCTTGATTTCATGTGCCCTGACATTTCAGAGTCCCTAGTAAAGTGCTTTCTCATCTGCCCAGCTCACTGGACAAAGAACAGAATTGCAGAAAGAAGTAGGAGGCAGTAGTCCATTCACATCCCATGGTCTCTCCTTCCTCTTAATCACCCCACCCAGGGTAGCGGTGGCCAGCAAATCAGTGATTGCAGTCAGAGCCAAGCAAATAGTCCTTCATCGACAGTGCCTGAAATTACCATGATAAGGCCAGTAGAAGTGACAGAGAAAAAATTGTCCTACCTCCCATTCCTCCAATAGTACTGTGATAGGACAAGACATCAAAGGAGAAAGCTTCTCTCTTCTTCCGTTCCCACTCATCTCTATTTTTTTTTCTCCTATTCCCACTAGAAAGCCATAAAACTACCAGTGGCATATTGTGCCTTGTACATATACCAGGTGGCTCCAGAGCCCATATCTCTGTCCCACTTCATGTAAGTGCTGGAAAATGTTATCGAGATAAAAACATTTATTGATCATAGAAATCTGTAATATGTTTAGTAGTGCATTTGGTTTATACTATAGTCAAAGCAATACATGGTTCTTTATGTTTGCTGGTTTTGATGTATTTTATTCTTCTCTTACTAGAAAAAGATATTTTTAAATTGTTGAATTATTACTCACTGACCATGGAATAACTAAGGTTTACTAACTGTTCCACAGAAACAAAGAAACCAACCAACCACAGTGCTGGAACTCTTTTCCGTCATGGGATATATTCAGCCTACCACGGTAGTAGCTATCACTAGTATAGAGAGCTCCAAATCAGTTAGCCAGTTAATGAATCCTGGCAAACAAGCAGACAAAATGCAATTCTGCATGTCAAAACTGAGTGACATAAGCACAGTCACCCTAATGGAAATCACCTTTTTTATTAGGGTCAAGAATTTGGAAAAGTAAATTGATAAGAAATTTCAAGTCATGGAAGCCGTAAAATATGCCTAATATCAAACATTTTTGGAATAAGGAGTTTATGAATAATTGAACCACTAATAGTAATACAAAGGTTAATGTGGCTGGAAAGGTTAAACCAGACATTAAAAAATGGAACAGAGAGGGGTTTTTTACATCATTAATTTCCTGAAGCTATAACACAATAGACTATGTCAAAAGGCTATAACACAGTTTTCCTCATTCTGTTACAATGGCAAACAAACAGTTTGAATTTCATCTTCCTCATCCTGATATAAATCAGAAGAAACCGCATGGAGTCAATGGAATTTCTCTGGGGTAAAACTATGAACACAATAATTATAGTCCAGATGTTAATGGTTCAGATGAAATGGTATACTAGAGGGAAAAGACATTCAAGGAAGAAAAGAACAATGAATTTTGAATTGTAGGTAAGTGATTGTATACAAAAATAATGGATGTCAAATAAAATTTAAAAGCATATTCCCATCATATTGCCTGGTCATTTCTTTCATTATTCACGGGTCTTGTCTTTCCTTATGGAGTTATTTCTTTTCCATAGGGATTTATATCCACACATCAGGATTTCTACTTTACAACAGACTCGTGCTCGCTCCCGCGTACCCCAGCGATGGCCCCTGCCCCTCTGCCACCACATGGTGCCCTGGGCAACAGGCCCTCGCTCCGGCCGCTCAACGTGCCGATGCGTCTTTGTTTTGCCTGATGCGTCTTTGTTTTTCAGATCATCTAGATTAATCTAGTCAGTTAGAGCTGGTCAGATGTAGTCAAGGTCTCCTTCGTTGGGAAAGTGCTTTTGGGTAAACTTCACCCCATGACGGTGTGACATTATGAATGGACCTTATGTCTACAGATGAATTTGTGTTTGAAATCTAGTGAAAAAAAATGTATTTAAATCTACATCTTTTGCTATTGCTTTTTATACATATAATTTACCCAGCATCCTTGTTTATAATATTTTCTCTTCTCCACTCTTCCAAAAACATTTAAAGACAGAAAGTTCTATTTGGTTTGTGTCATCTGTTAAAAATTCTCTTTAAAAGTATTTTTAGCCTGAATTACTTGATTTTTATGTGAATAAATACTTAGGGAGGAGAGATGCAATGTTTAACATGGATAAACTTCCTTTAAAATTAAGTTTCTATATTTCCTTTTCTGTATTTGCTTTAAATGAATCTCCCACTTTATTCCCACAAAAAACTGTTCTTGCAAATAACAAAATCACATTTCGTTCATGATTTATGACACCCACTAATCATACAGTATAAACAATGTGAATAGGCTGCTTTCTACTACTCATTTATATGCCTTTAAAATCTTGTGGTACAGGTTAATTTGAAATTCACAGATGTAAGTATGATGATGTTATGAACTACAGTGGGCATTTCAAAATGTGTGCTCTTCATCAGCATTTTGTGCATTGTGATAGCACTAAGAAGTCTTATAAGAAGTTCATTTGCTACCATTATTTTTGGAAAGTTAACTCTTTTATAGTAGTAATTCAAAGGGGCTCATTCTCCTAATATATTTTCTTTTTAAAAAATTAAATTATGATTAGCAGATAACCTTAAAAGAAATCCAGCAAGCAAAAGCTATGACATGAACAAGTCCCTAAATTTGCTGTGGATACCGAGTAAATCAAACGTTCATGTAAATTTAAGGAGCAAAAGGATATATTATAAAGATTATATCTAATTTCAGCTACTTTGAAAATGACTGAATTTCTAACATAGATTTCTCTATAATTAAAGGTTTGGGAAATACTGAATTTTACTTTGTACGTATGTATCTACATATTTTATTATTTGTACTAACTCAGTTATTGGTTCAAAAAATTGAATAATATAAAAAAACACGGGTCTAAACATTGAAAGGCACAATGAAAAAAAGAAAAGGCCTCTAATTAGCAGAAAAATGTCTGCATTCTACCTTTGGTCTATTCTATTATTGTATCATCTCGAACAGAAAAGAAATAGTAGCAGAAAATACTCTAGTTAATTTGCAAATATAATTATGCTATGGCTTTTCTATACTTAAAATGAATAAGTGCTCTAGAGTACGTGCATAAATACAGATGGCACTATGTTAAGGAAGGAAGGGGGAAGCAACTGTCAAGAACATGATTTGTTTTCTATCAGCAAATCTTAATAATTTAAAATAGACATCAAAGACTCAGTTAATGCAGAGGTATCAGCAAGTGCCCTAGGAAAGCTGGAATAAAATATGCAATTAGGTAAGTCACTACAGTAAGCACTGAAAGTTGAAGTCGCAGAGAGAATGTGTCTCAGAAACAAATGACAGATAGGACCATACAAGCAACGTGCTTTGCCTCACTGGTTTCACTGATCTCGATTACACCAAAGGATTTCAAGCACTAACTCCCAAGTCATGGCAGTCTGACTAGATGATGCAACAGTAGGTTCTCAAACAGGAACTCTTAATTCAAAGAACAGTTATGTGATCTATATGATAAGGTTAGCTTCTGAAGAGATCAAAAAGATATTAAAAACATGGGAGCCGAGGAAATCTGTCCTGGAGCAGAATTCTAAAGAATGCCAACCATCCTGGTGCTCTGAAACTTTTATAAACAGGGATGTTATCATCACTTGGTTTTTTGGCAAAATTATTGCCAACTTATATATGTAAGACTTCCTTCAAAAGGACTTGAGATAAGAGGATGTTGAAAGAAGACTTTGTTTCATCTCTATTAGTACAAAGATGAATAATGGACAAACAATACAGAGAGTGGTGAATCATAACTTTTCATTTTATTCGGGGTTATTTCCCTGGTGCTTTTAAAGAGGTATTCCATGAAATTCCTAGGAAACAACATGCCAGAGAAATAAAATATATGCTATTTTACAAAGACTCCTGAAAGTGCTAGAAGCTAACTTTTACCACTGAAATAGTGCAGAAATATTTATCAGTAAAGTAGCTGAATAATTTGTTCATCAGTTTAGAGCCACTGACTTCTTTAAATATTTCATCTTACTTAGGTTGATGGAGGCCTAAGAAGATTTGGCATTAATATCTAGAGAGAGGAATTAAGAAAATGCATCTCATGTATGAGAAATCTTTTCCTTTCTCTTTCTGTTCACAATGCTTTGAAAAAATAAAGTTGGTGCCACAAATACTCACTTTTCCTTTATTTACCTTAACTTGCTTCGTTTGATCATATGCTGAATCAATTAAGTGTATTTATTTATGTTGTTTAACAGCTTTATGAGATAGTAATAAATAATACTTTATCTAGATCTCCACTTCAGCAAAATATTTCTCTCATGTTGGATTCATTCAACTTCTCTGTAGCTTGTGAAAAAGTTAAAGTGACTACTGTTATCACCTAGGCTTTCTCTTCGGTTCATGGAAAGTTATTCATCCAGCCTACACTGAGCACCTATTTTAGAAGAGGTGAGTGGTCCCTATTGACTACAGAGAAAGAATAGACTAAGATTAAAAGCCTAATGTAAAATGTTACCCAGATAGCTACACTTAGTTAGGAGATAAACATAATTTGTTAACTTTAGCTGAAATATATACTGTTGCTTTGCTGCATAAAACTATCTGTATATATTTCTATACCTTTGTCCCATAATATTTCAATCTTTATAATCTTTGATGTCACTAATAAGATGTACAACACACTTCTCTGCTTTCACAGTATCTGCTTACCACTCCCATTCTCAGATTCTGCAGTAATAGATTATGATCGCAAATAGGCACAATCAAATGCAATATTCATAGAATCATAAAATGGTTTGGGTTGGAAGGGACATTCAGAGATCATCTAGTCCAACCCCCCTGCCATGGGCAAGGACATCTTTCACAAGAACAGGTTGCTCAAAGACCCATACACCCTGACCTCGGACACTTCCAGTGTTGGGCCTTCTATTACTTCTCTGGACAATCTGCTCCAGTTTCTCACCACCCTCACAGTAAAGAATTTACTCCTGATATCTAATCCAAATCTACCTTCCTTCAGTTTAAAACCGTTGTTCCTTGTCCTGTCAGTACAGGCCTGGTAAAACGTCTGTCCCCATCTTTCTTACAAGCCTCCTTTCTATATTGAAAGGCCCCAATAAGGTCTCCTGGGATCCTTCTCTTCCCAGGCTGCACAGACCCAAGTCACTGAGCCTTTCTTCAGAGGAGAGGTGTTCCAGCCCTCTGACCATTTCTCTGTCCCTCCTCTGGACCCGCTCCAACAGGTCCATGTCTTTCTTGTACTGGGGGCCCCAGAGCTGGATGCAGGACTGCAGGTGGGCTCTCATGAGAGGGGAGTAGAGGGGGAGAATCACCTCCCCCGACCTACTGGCCACGCTTCTTCTGATGCAGCCCAAGATACCATTGGCTTTCTGGGCTGCAAGCACACTTTACTGTCTCATGTCCAATTTTTCATCCCCCACTATCCCCCAGCCCTTCTCCGCAGGGCTGCTCTCAATCCCTTCATCGCCCAGCCTGTGTTGATATGGGGGATTGCCCCGACCCAGGTGCAGGACCTTGCACTTGGCCTTGTTGAACTTCATGAGGTTCTCATGGGTCTGCTCCTCAAGGGTGGGCACAATATGCAGGTCATTCTAGGACCACTTCTCTGGCTGCTTTTGAATCAGCATATACTCCAAGTAAGAATGCCTGGCCATTATATGTTTCGTGTCTGGAAGCACTTTGCAAACTACACAGAATACACACCGAAGAATATTCAGGTTTTTCCTTACATTTTGTTAAGTTTAATTTTTTGAGGGAGAGGTATGAATTTTGTTGTATTGAACAATACTATAGATCAGTATATTATTTTTTTTAGCTAGAAGAAATATTATTTGTAATTTGGCAAATGAATTTGGATCAAAAAGATACAAGAGAAGAATTTGGATGTGGATATGTTTGAAGTGTTCCTCCAAGCTGTACTTGACCTTTTTCTGTTTACTCATGTGAAAGGGATGAAGACTTCCATTGTTATTAGAATGGATTTCAGCACGTATCTTAGCTCAAATACCAACTGCCCATGATATATCCTTTTGGTTCCTGAATTTATAGCCTGTGTCACCATATTTTCTTTTAATAACTTCTCCAATGGATGTGCAGTTACCCGAATATCATTTTTAGGCTATGTACTTAACTGTTCAGACTGTATTTCAGGTTACATCAGCCAGCTTAACTGAAGGGTTGAAGTGGGCTTCAACAGGGCATTAGACTAATCAGTTGTATGTTTCTTTGAAATAGAGGAAAAATAATTATACTCTAAGAAACAGTTCCCTAAATCTCAAGCAGATGAAGAAAATACATGAGTAGATGTTACTGTATGTATTTCACATAACATGCAGCATTTTCAACCCAGAGTTTCTATTCATAAATATTCATGCATACATGCATGCTTGGGTCTGTCTCTAGGACCATACAAGAAATCTATAGAAAAATGGATTCAGTTTTATTTTTAAATATGTTTAAAATACAAACCATATAACTTAATATATATATGCGTTGCACATGTACATATGTATACGGGTATACACAGATGCACTTAAATGTACACATGGGCATATATACTACATACACATGTATTTGATATATGTAGCATATATAGAAAACTGAATGAGCTCCTTAGAAACTCATTCTTCTCTCTGAGCAGTGCTATTGTCCTAGAATGCCCTTGAAAATAGATCAAGAGATTTTCCATGTAAGATATGAAGTAAGAGATAAAAGGATATTCAAAAGAAAATCCAAACCATTTCAGGGAAAAAAAAAAATACTCCAAGCATTTGAAAAGAAACCTGATTCTGAATAAAATACACATGAGATGTATCAGTTTGGATCTTCTAAAATGACATAAATAGCTCAGGAAATGATGAAAAGTTTAAACTCTGTTCTGACGTGATAAAGATCAGATTGGGGAATTCAGCCTGAATGCTACTGTTAATGCTAGAATCTCACCATTCATTTGCTTTGTTTCACCAAAATGCTTAGAAAAAGAGGAGAGGGAAGAATAAATGCTTTGGAAGCAGTCATTTCACGTCTGTGCCTATATGGTGACGGTATGAAATATAACAGCATAACCAACAGGAGTTAGTTTGGATAATTGGAAGATATTTTTGCAAGGCTGATAGCAAATAAGTATGATGGGTAGGAACAAAATTTTACCTGAGGTACACACCCTGAAAAAAATGAAGCTTTTCTCAGCCTAAGCTGACTAAAAAGGTCAGCTCTGAGGAGGTAAAAACAGAAAGAGAAGTGCTGTATCCCCTTTCATTTCTTAATGTGTCTTTGCTCTTAGAAGCAGCTCCAAATGAGTTAACAAAGGGAAACCACAAGCAGCTGGATGCAATATTATCAAGCGATAAAGAAAGCAAGCACAAAAGCAACTGCAGGAATGAAGCAAGACCTTTTTGAATAGCTTGAATTGCTACTCACAGTAGTCATTTTAGGTCTGTAAATGCTTTACAGTACTAAGTATAAAACTTCTGTATTTTATCTTTGACTCAGTAGTCCAGCATTTTTGTTCATCTATAGTAGAAAAAGATTTACTATTTCATATTTATAGCAATGTCCATCACCTTTAACTTAATTACAAGGAAGAAGCAATAAAAAAAAAAATCCCCTATCACAAAGCTATGCCTTCAGCAGTGCTCGTGCTTTATGCTGCCAGCTAATTACTTTCTCCTGTTGTGAAGGAGACTTACTAGTATCGTATGGTACGAAATAGCTCTTCTATGACTATCAGATTTCAGCCTACAGAGTAACTGTACGTTTCACAAATAGCGACACTAGGAAGTTAGTCTCCCCTCACTACTCAGTCAACAAATTTTTAAATATTTACTGAATACAAGGATATAGAATAAATAAGAGGAAAGTCAAAATGTGAATGAAAGATAAAAAATTAAACGGATAAGAGAACACATATTCCCTCTCCTAAGCAACTATTAAGACATAAATTGAGGGCTGAGGAAAAGATAAACATGGCAGGAGATGCAGAACAGCATATATATTATTAATAGTTCCTAGCAAAAGCTTTCTTCAAAGCTGAGTGTGCATTAGTAATTTTATAGAAAAACTTTAATTAGAATGTTGTAATAATGCCTAAACCAAGTACTACCAAATCAGGAAAGGCTCCAAATTATGGTTCAGTTGAGGTCCAACTATGATCAGAGTGACAAGGGTTAATATTCTCAGTCTTAGCTCCTTGCTCTAATAACACAGTATATATTAAAAAAGTCTTTAACATTAATATAAAAACTTGAAGTGTTTCTTAATTTTTAAAATATGCATGGAATTCTTTCTTTTTTCCTCTCTTTTCAATATGTTAAAAATCTTGTGTGAAAATTCTTGTTAGTAACCACAGAGAGGTAGTACATAATACTTAAAATAAAATCTTCCTGTCTTGATGGTGGTTCCCTTCTTTCCAAACAACAGGCAAGAGTGCCTTTGTGCTTCTCCAGGAGCTCTTTGGAACGGTCACTAAGAACCCATGGAAACAGATAGCCCTCATGGAAATCCTACTCTACCAGCGATGAAATGTTGTTCTTAGCTGTGGAAATACAAAGCAGAGCAAAGTGAAACTACTTTTTTTTTTTTTTTTTAAACTTGGATGTTTTCCTGAACAGCAGGTGGATGGCCTCAATCTGCCACGTGTAAAATCAGAGGGAATTATCTAATATAAAGAGAATACTCTGATGATAATTTTAATCCAGTTTCCGATCCCTCTGTACTTCAGAGAAATATGTAGGGATCTTCTTATCTAACTAGGGAATCTGATCCTGACTATTTAGCATTGTGCCGATTCATGTATATTCTTACATGATATAAGCTTTCCCTAATGAGAAACCCCACAAAATAATGTCAGGTTATAATGGCATTCATTCTCTGATGTTAGAGATTGAATCTGCTTTCCAATATTTTAAACATATTTTCTCATTCCCCTGCTGAGGAAGAATATCTACTTCATATCTATTTACTTCAGACCTGAGCTTCAAAAGACAGTGGTGTAGCAGTATTTCTGTCACCTTCTGTATGAATTATAAGAAGACAAGCTTAACCTTCAGTGGATTTCAGCACTCAGAGGAAGATTTCTGTAAAATAGTTAGGAGTCAGAAAAAATTCAGGTGTCTGAAAAAGAGCTGCAGCAAAATGTGAAAAAAAGGACAAGTTTGGAATAGAACAATGGCAAGTGAAGTATTAAAAATATCTAACCTCTCTTTCTTTCTACATTTTCTTCATGTATCTCCAGAGCTGTATAAAAATCATATTTTCATATGTTTTCTGAGAAACACCTAGACTATTATGCTGCTTAGTGCTTTCATGGTTTAATTATTTTAACTCCACTGATCAAAACTGTCTGGCCTCATTTTCTGTGAGGAATTACTTTAAAACCATCTTGTAAATCTTAAATTTGTGCATATCCCTTTGTAAAACTCATCTGCACTTAAAGAAAAAAGAACATTTATCAGAATATTTGCAACAGTGAGCAAAGATTCCTATGAAATTGGCTTCTATTTTATTTTTATAAGATAAAAATGAGACAAAGTAATGTTGAATTTTGAGTAATTTTCCATTTCATTATGTATATTATAGTATTATGAATGCTCAAAGTACTAATGATTTCTGAATATGCATTACCTGAAAGTAAGATGTTCTGCTCAGAGCAGATTGGTCAAGGGCTTATTTAATAATACTAAATAGTATTTATGAAGGATATATCTTTGTTCAGACATTCATTTAGCCAATGTTCCATTGCAAAGCAGACTTGTTTCCTTCATGAACCTAATTAGATTATTTAACAGGCAAACAAAATCTCAGGCATAATAATGTTGTCTTCTTGAGCAACTAGCTGTAACTCCGTTAACAGAGTGCGTGGTGGCACCGTACAATGCCAGGAGCTCCTTACATTCCTACAGTCATTGCAGTGGGAAGCACTGAGTTTGTGAACACCAAGTGGTGAAAGCACTTCTAGTAGGAAGCAGTGATTCTGCTTGAGAGGCATGAAAAGCAGTTTTGTCCAACGAAAGAACAGAAGTTGGACTGGAGTCCCTATCGGATCCATGGGAATGAAGTGCTCTCAATGCAACAGAGTGCTTCCTACCAAATAGCTCCGAAGTATTTGGCCGGGGTCAACTCATGAAATCCAGCAGCAGTATGACATATTGATAGGTTGTGCCCTCTAGAGAGAGCATGTGAAAAATATGTAGAGAAAACACACTTCAAAATAAAAACAGAGAGTCTCAGAAGAATGCTTCAATGGACTACTTAAGTGCTTTAGTGCACGGTTAAGACTGTTGCTGAATAATGACCTTTGCAAATGTATCCGTAAGCAGGAACTCAATATAGCTCAGTTTATGAATAGGAAAAAGCTTGGCACTACTGTAATGTGGGCTGGCCACTCGGAAGAAGGAAGAAAATAACTAATACTCATTTGAATTTCATATAAGCAAAATCAATCCCCTGACATATTCTTGTGTTTAGACTCCATAGTCATACAGACTTTTTCAACTGATTTTTCCCATAAATTTTATACCTTGAGAAATTACCGCTATGTTAGGGCATTGAATACAATTAAGTTTGGCTTTCCTCTTTACTGTACAGTCTGTCTTACACGTTGCACAGAACCCAAAAGGAAAAGGATTTTCATTTATATTATCAGACTTTGCAGCAAGCTGAAGATCTTTAAAAAACCCTAACATTTTTACATTGCCTTTGTGAAGTGGGTTAGATCACCCCTTGATATTTCTATTTCTTCCCAGTCCTGAAAGCTTTCTCAGTGTTGTTAATCATGAATCATGAATTCATAGCTAAGAGCAGAACAATTCAGATAAGGGAGCACACAGTCCTGATTCTGTAAGGTTAAATGCACTTACATGAAACACTGAACTGGTCGTCTCCTATAGAAAGCTTTGAATGTCTTATGCAATGTGTTTTAACAGGAATACAAATTCTTGACAGGTAGAAAACAGAACAAAATCTGAGTACTTGGGTAACTTTTTATCTGTTCTCATGACCTTAAAACATAAGGGATAGACAAGCTTATCCTTTTTGGAATGCGGTGATTATCTGTTTGGTTTTTTTTTCTCCTCCAAGGGATTGACAAAAGAAAATAGTGTATTTATTTCCCTGGAGGAAGTCTATTTTTATGCACAGAATCAGTTAAGGAGACAGGCTTTATATTAAGCCTTCAAATTTGGGCTAATATGGGACATCAACAGGGGACAGTACTTGAGTTGGCTTTCTACATTAATAGGAATTCTTCCCTTCTTAAACTGAAGACCAACCCGAGTATAAATCCTAACATGGAAAGCCAGAGAATTTGTTTTAGACAAACTTGGGCTTTATATGTCTTTTGTTGTTCACCTATATTATACAGCTTATGCTGTCTCTCTAAAAGATACTGAGTGATTCATAAATGTCCTTCAGAGAATCTTTGCCCTCATCTTCTTCAAAGACATATCTATCTGTGCAGAATGGTAAATCCCCTTGGTGGAATGAATTGTTGAATTTTATGCTTTGGCATGAAATGACAAAAATGACCAGTTCTAATTACCCACTTCCCTTCTGAAAAGATGGCATCCTTAATTGGCAGGTTATGTTAATCCATTTCTCATAAAACACATACACAAAACTATTTCTTCATAGATCATTTAAAAGGCACAACAAAACCAACAAAGAAACAATTCAGAGCTAGATTTCCTAGGGTGTAACTCTAGATAATGTAGGATTAATTTCAGTCTGGTTTTAACAGGTGACACATTTGCATCGCCTGATCTTTTTTTTTTTTTCATTTTCCCCACACTCCACAAAACAGCTTCTTTTTAATTTCCTGCTGTAGCCAGTAAATTGGAAAATTCCAGTAAAAATATTTGCACTTAGGGAATAATAATTAAAGGTATATCTATGCTGGCAATCAGTGCCTAGGGTTGTTTTCATGGAGAGATTTCTTTTAACAGAATGGCTCTAATTAGTTCTCTTCAATATATATAAGAATTGTTTATGAAGATGCTTAAGGAAAACAGACATTTATATTTCCCTTGTGAGCAAATATTCTACACAGTCTTCTTTTAGCTTATTTTTTAAAATTAATTTAGTGGTGAATCCACAGTTTCTAAAGGTGTTTAAAGCATAATTAAAAAAAAAAAAAGAAGAAAAGAAATATCATAATGACTGGAATGTGAGATGAACTGGATGGTTGAGTAACATTTACTGCGTTAATTCTGTGATTTTTCTTCCCCTTTCCAAGGAATCTCTGACTGTAAGAGCCACAAGAACATCGCTCCATAGCTTTGTGGTCCTGCCCATCTCCTTTTTTTGGAGCACAGCAGGATGCAGAGTTTGGCTAACAGTGTGCAATACAATTCCAACAGGATAAATGAATATTACTACAAAGCAAAGGTAAGACATTTGTGTTAATTCCATTTCTTTTAAAAGGAAAAGATGTGACTTTAGAACAGATTTGGTTAGTGACCACTTTGGTTTGATCCTGGGAAAAGGTGATCCAGCCTGGAGCTCCAGACTAATCAATCCTTGTTAAGAATTGATATTCCAGTCAGAAAAATGCCTCCAAAAATGCTTCTAAAAGCAGCCCTACAGCAAAGGGATGAACTGTAGCACACTGTTTTCACTCAGAGTGAGTTGGTTGGCCTGTCCAGATGCCTAGTCTTATCAGAGAAAACCAGATGTTTAGCTAGATGGAGAAAGGTGTTCTCACCATGCTGTCAGTCCTTGACAAACCACTCCAGCAACTACAAGGCTTTTTCCTTCATAGGAAACCTATAATGTACTTTTTCTAATATCCTCTAATAGGAACATATAGTCCTCAATAGGAGACAATCAGATGAGCTTTGCTGGAGCAGTTTTAGAAATAAATTTAGTCCTAAAAATGTCATGATGAAATGTTCTTGCCACAGAAATGGCTATAAGACCTGAGGGGGAAAGATGAAATGTCCCCTCTGAAATAAGGCTAGGTAGTTATTTGGTGCACTATCATGCAGGCATTCCAACCTCTCACACAAAAAGCACCTTGAAATTAAATTTTCACATGAGCAACAAAATAAACAAACAAACCAACAGAAATATTCAGCTTTGGTAACTTTCTATCAAGTAGAGATAAACTCAATCTTTTTCTTAATTGCAATCTACTGAAAAATATTGTAAACTCAGATGCAGCATGTCTATTGATGCCTACAATTTTATTTAGAGGGCACACTGCAAACCTGGAACATACTTAATGGGCACTTCCAATGCAGAGCCAGTCTTTTGACTTTGTGGATCAGCTGGTGAAAATAGGTGAAAATAACTACAAAATCTAGCAAAGTGTATAGGAAAAGAGAGCAATTAGAAAACATGTCACCAACCATCTATTCTGCAGGTGCTAAATGCCACTCAGATGAAACCAAATGCAAACAAATTAAAGACAACAGTGTTTTCATTATTATAGAAGAGGCATTTACCTCATAACTTTACAATGGCAACATAAACCATAGAAGCGCAAATAAAACAAATTTATTTTGATAAAAGCTAAGAAATACTAATTTTCTGAACATTTTCCTCTATGGCATCTGTTAAGTGTTTGAATAATATGGCTCGTGTTCTTCTGAAGATATGTTCTAAAGTCACATATCCTTCTCCAGCAGCCCAGGACCCCTCCTGCCTGGCTGCTGGAGCCCACAGACCCGGGGTCTCTGCCCAGGCTGGGGGACATGGCTGCCACTTTCCCCTTTGCAGTTTCAACCAGTAACAAAGTTGAGCACATAACCCAGAGACGTGCACACGGGCCTGGCGCGGGGGGGGGGGGGG
>JANXJC010000059.1:14138919-14150841 GCA_027564655.1 Leptodon cayanensis
ATAACCCAGAGACGGGCAAACGGGCATGGACACCCCCCCCCCCCCCCCCGAAGGACATTGACAGAGCCAGTCACACAGATGGCCACCCCGGGTTGGACTCACATCAGACACAAGCACGGCCAGCCACCTCCCATCTCCCTTTCTTTGGCCGGTAGAGGCAGGACGTGACTAGTGCGGGCACACACATGTACACATGCATGCACGCGTGCACATACACCCATGCGCACTCTCTGGTCACAAGCACACACACACTTGTGTGTGCCCCGAGTACTGGTATGGTCCCGTTTTATGTCTCTGTGTGCTTGTCCCCCTCCCTTTCCCCATCATCCCAATTTGACAAGGTCCTTAGTCAGATAACCTTACCGAAAAAAATAAACATTTCCACGCTCCACATATCCTTACAATTAGTGCGTTTGAACAGGTTTGTTCTCATCATTACTCTTACCCTCTCTTGATCAGGTTTGTGCTTCTGTATGGTCTTGTTTATAGCTTCCTCCATTTCTTATCACACCTTTTTGTATTGAAAAGACCCTTGGCCATTGAGAAAGCCTTTGACCAGGTACCCTTAAAGGAGCAGTCATTGTCCTTCCACATACCCTTACAGCACGCATCAGTAACTTCGTATACAAAATCCTTAAGTATGAATTTACGCCTAAATACCCGGGTGCACGTTTTACTGTATAGTAGACATTATGTAGCTTATCTACTCACTCAGACACACAGTGGACAGAAGGCAGTGCACTATTAATTTATACTGTATTGTGTAACTCTCTTGGTTTAAGAAATGTAGTCACTTTCATTACATTATTCTTAGATGTAATTGTATTGAAGGACCACTGCTATTTTAACATGTGAAAAAATTACTCATGGAATATAACAAAACAGAATACATCCATTGGCTAGCCCATATCCCTGAGGTGTTACAAATTAGATAATCTGGAGTTCACTTTTGGATTCGTCATCAAGATGATTGAATAAAGCCTGCCTTAAGGAAGCAAATCTACTAGATGCCCCATGTCATGAAGCTGAAGGAAAAAGCTTCCTTTAGTAAAGATCATGAGTAGAAAAATATTCAATAAATTGTTTTTCTTTCTTGCAATATAACAATTTCAAGTGCTCTTTTTCTTTTGGAAATGGTTTCACAATTGGGAAAGGTAAGAACCAAGGTCAGTTGGCAGCTTCGTTGATCTTTAATTTGGGGGGGGGGGGGTTATCAAGTCTTTACCTGATTTTACATTAGCTGACATGATAAGAGGAATTTATCATGAGGCTTCTTGGTTGTATCAATTTATTAGTATACATTTCTTACAAAATAACAGAAATTATGCCAATCATCACTTTCTTCTGTGTAGCTATCTATGCTGGCAAGAATCCAGGCAAGATATATGTTTATCTTCGTTCCCGCTTATATACATTCCTATGTTCTTTTTTTTCTAAAGAATGTCAGAACCAGATTTTATTTTCTGTTCAACCATTCAGTGCTATAAATGTTATATGAACCACTATTGAAATCAAATAAAACATTATTACGTTAACATCAGATAAAGAGATTTGACACAATTGATCCTGCAGTTCTGTTAGCCATACTTTAATGTTATACTACCACATTTACTCTCCATCTTTCCGTCTCCAAATCAAATAATCTAAGTCTTTCCATCATTTCACTGAATAAAGCCCTTTACCTCATCCTCCTCACCAGTGAAAATTTGATTTATTATCTAAATTTTGTCTAGTTCTGAAATAGCACTTTAAAAGATTAGATGCAGCATTTAATGTATGGATGAATTACTGGCATAATAATGAAACTGTAACATTTTTCTTATTACTGTATGACGTTTGTCTCTTTTCTAAGAGTGTCAACATCCTGTTCATGCTTTCAATCAGTCTTGTTCGCTGAATAGGGTTTTTCAATGGACTATTGTGGTACTTCCATTTTCTCTAGGAAGGATACAATCCCATCATTATGTCTGAATGATTTAACTTGTTAGTGCCAATGTGCATAGACTGCTGGCTTATGTTATTATAAGTGACCTCTTTCAGTGCAGAGCAATGAATTTAATTGTAAAACATATTTCATTCAATCTTAGCAGGTTTTTTCAACAGTGGCTGTATGCACCAAAAAATACAACATTCATGCCTAGCTGTTCTAACACTTCAATTTAGAATTGCAAAAATTTTAACAATTCATATTAGTTGATATTTGGATTCTCTTTCAGGTAGGATTCTAGTCTCGAGATGTAACTGCAATTCTGCTATAACTCAATTTTCTCACCAGGCCAAGGAAAAAAATTGAGCCAAATGATTGCTGAGCAAATAAAATTACATAGAAGAACACAAAATTACATAGAAGAACACAGATCTTTTTAATACTGTTGTGAATATCAATGCATTATACATAATTCTACATAATATTTGGTAACAAATTAATATCTGTATATACAAAAAAAAGCAAGAGGCAACCCATTGATTAAGGCACTAACACGAAAGGTGTAAGTCTCTTTTGAATGTCCTCCCTGACCACTGATGAAATGTGAGGTATTTTATAATCTCTCTAGATTACAAAAATCTCATCTATTTTTTTTAAATAAACATTAAAGAATCATTTAAAACCATTCTGATTTTTAGCCAGGGCACTAAAACTAGTATTTATCTCATGTATTAACTTAAGAAAACCATTGTCTAAAATTGTCTGAATTTAAAGATTGTGTGACTATTTTCTGTCCTTTTTTTGGTCCTGCTTAAATGCATTGAAGTATGTTCGATTCAGCTACAATTGAGAATAAGAGTAAAGCAACAGTTTCTAAAGAATGCTTTTGAAAGTGGGTCATAAATAACAAAATAAAACTTTATTTTTTTTCAAAACATAAATCTTTTTTTTTTTTCAAACAGGTACAGAAAATAATAAGCAAATATGATATGTAAATAACCTACCTGGAAGACTGTTCTTTACTAAGTATCATGAATGTGTTTAATTACATATTTACAATATTTAAAAAAAATTATACCTGAAGTGAAGGGAAATTCATTTTTTTTTATGTTAGAATGTTAATTAAGACAAGTTTCCTTTTGCTGATAGGTGCATGATTGCTTTGATTAAAGTAGTAAGCCCCACCCCAATTAAGCAGTATTTGAAACATAAAGCTAGCCACAAACTTTTTTAATAGCTGCAGGAATAGGTATAGAGAGCCATATATAGATGAAGATCATGCTATAGCCTAAACAAAGAAACTAAATGGATTAGTTTTAACTTATGCTTTGGTTTTATGTCAGAAAGAAATCCTGTCTATATGTGTACATATTTTTTTAGGAATTTTTTGTAGTTTGTTAAAGGTGGTTCCTATCCTTAAAAGATCTTTGACTGAAATTATGATTGATGAAAGAATTTGTTGTACTCTATTCTACAATAGGAAACTACTATATCCAGTAACCTTAAATCTTTACCTTTTCCTAACTACATCAGCATGTGGAATGCAGAAAAAAAATTGCCTTGCAATGCCTCCTTCCATTCTTCTGCTGGAGAAAATGAATATTGTCCTAACACAACCTCCACAACTTACTTTGATAACCAGAAATAAATCCCTAAGTCCATGTTATATTTTCATTTTTCTCTTTATATGAGTAAAAATGTAAGTCCAAGTTTCTAAGCAATGATATCTTTGCCTGACCAACCTGGGTGTCTCAGAATCCTTTTCAAATTCACTTTTGCTTTTTTTCTTCATTTTATGTTCTCCTAAAAAAAAAATATTAAAATAGTCATAACACATGCCTCCTGAATGTGCTCCAATATCTGGCCATTGTCTATAGAGGATCTACTTAAATACCTGCAGGCAAATTCAAACTTGTTCCATTTGATTAATCATGTCTCAGCATCCTATGTCACTCCAACATGCAAATGATGCTGGCAACTCCCACCAATTCAACATGAGAGAAACCAGCTTTGGTTGCAACTTTCAAGATCAATTGTCCCAGTTTTTACATAATGCCCAAACTATATGTATATTTTGTTGTAGTTCCAGCACAGTCTTCACTACCATCTGTGCTGTGAATTACCAGTGCGGTTTGTGATTTTAGCCTGTCAGCCTAAGAAGAGAAGAGAGATAGTGCATATAGAACTGACTAAGATATTAGATATGGTTATTTTAACTTGTTGAATATCAAAGCCTGATCAGTGATGAAGACTGCTTGCACATTTAATTTTGTTTCGAGCTAGATGAAATATTTCAGAGAAATATTGACAATTACACAGAATCTTCATTAACATTTGCTGCGCTCTGTGAGACTCTTGGTCAGAGACAGCACAATGCTAAAGTAGCAAAGTATCTAGATTTCGGTGCTACTCTGTCAATCCACGTTAACAGACTTGACATATTTGCCATTATGGCAAGTCTGGAACAGGACTGCTATTTTTTAATGCAGCTAGGAATGACTTCATCATACATGTTAAAGTAAGTTGTTTTCCCTCAAAATGACCTTGTGTGAATTGGATCTCTTAAGCAACTGTTGGAAAATGTCCATATTTTAATATTAAAAATATTAAATAGCACTATGGATGAGCAAAGATCATGCAGAAATTATTATGTAGATAATGAATCTACAGTTATTTAAAAAACATAAATATCAAAGAATGAAAGGATTTATTTTTTTACTATAAAGAACATTATTAGAAATAAGTGTAGATGGCAAAATGGACAAATCAAATATGCCAAGCATTGAACTTGTCACTGAAGGTAATGGTAAGACTCCTAATTATCTGAGATTTTTAAAAGTGCAGCAGGCTGAAGATGGTCTCAAGTCAGGTAGGAAACAATTTGTCATTTGGCAGAAAGACAAGCTAAAAGTGCTAACAGATCAATTTTATTTCTTAGCTTTAAAATTGGATAAGAGTGTTCTCCAAGACACCAACAAAGTTATAGCATTCAAAAATACATTAAAAAAAATAAGAAAATAATGAAAGTGAAGCACTAACTTCAGTGGCAATACTTCGAAATTGTAGGACCAAGTGTAACCATACCCAGTGTCAGTGTTTTCCTTGAGATGCCTCTTTAGATGTAGTAAAGTTGCTTTTGGAGAGGATCCCAAAGATTGATCTACTGTAATGTGAGCATCTAAGAGAAACTGCTTTTAAAATGCCTTCCTTCAGAGAGTCTAAAAACACTGACACAGTTTCATTGTAGGGGTTTGAATGTAAATGTGAGATGAAACCCTCCAAATATAGCTATAAAGTTTTGTGACATATTTATATGTGAAGATATGTATAAGCCAGTTAATCGTCATTGATAAATGTTGCATCTTCCATTACTTTTTCTACAAGTAAAGCTCTTGTGTTTTTGCTTTAAGGGTCACTGGATTTAGTGTGATCCACACTAAGGTGAAAGAACAGATTCCATTGGAGTTGTCCTTATCATCACATTACCAAGTCAGGTTCCCGTTTGTTTTAGTCTTCCAAAAGGACAAGTGGAGAAGAGTCCAATGTTGCATCCTGCCTGGTGGTTAGAGCCTGAGGAGTAAAAATTCTGCAGAAATCCTCACTGAGAATTACGGGCAACCCAGGTATTTCTTCCATGATTCTGCCATCAATAG
Source organism: Leptodon cayanensis (assembly GCA_027564655.1). Taxonomy (NCBI): domain Eukaryota; kingdom Metazoa; phylum Chordata; class Aves; order Accipitriformes; family Accipitridae; genus Leptodon; species Leptodon cayanensis. The sequence continues at coordinate 14,144,500 of JANXJC010000059.1, forward strand.
TTTTTTATCCAAAGGTATGCTCTTCCTCCTCTGTTAGGCATATACTTTCAGAAGGGAACTCCACAAGGAAGACAGGAATTTCTTCAGACATACTGCTGTGACTGATCTTCTATACAATTATATTGGCTATTTTTTGCTTGTGTCTCATGCAATATATACAAGCTGTGAAAATCCCACAGGACTCAAAAACAACCGCATAAGATAGAGGCTTTCTTTACACAAAATGGAGGTTTCTTGTTTGAGCCATCTGGATCCCTCTCCAGAAGAAATGATCTGCTTACTAGATAGAAAGCCTCTATATTGAATTTAAGGTCTCTGCCTTGCTGGGATCAGGTGCTTAGATTTCAATATTGCAATATCAAAATGCAGTGGAATAAACATGGCCATACATTCTCTTTTTGCTGACAAGCCCTTTTACACCAAATAACTAAACAGCAAAATGAAAATATTTTCACTTTCTTCACTAAGGTTCTGTGAAAGAAAGTTTTGGTTTAGGTAATAGATATGCAAGTCCTCATCCCATTTTTTACACAGTTGATTTGCAAAATCCCCAACAGAATAACAACTTGGTTATCAGTTTCTGGATCTGAAAGAAGTGAGGAAAAAAGTTGGGTTTTTTTTTTAAGTATTTTTCAACATTTGCATTCTTGACATCTTACCATGCAATGAAAATTCAAGATACATTCCATGATCCCCACTCATCTGAAGTAGAATATACTTCTTATTCAAGAAGATTTGGTCCTGTACTTTTGGAGAGCATTTATCTTATCTAAATCTGAAGATTTTAGATTTGCTGTGAAGACTGAATAATTCATTTATTTCATGGACCATTGAAAACCAATTAGTTGATTATTCAGATTCTTTTGGAATACTTTGCACTTCTCCAATTATATTTTTTTCTAAGAATTCTCTCAATAATAAGATGTAAATACTTAGCTATCGTCATGAAATAGGCCTGTAGCATTATTTAATCATTTGAAGGGAAAACCTTAAAAAGGTTACTATAAAGGTTCCTTTCTTTTTTTAACCAAATGAGATTCTATATATTTTTAAAAGTGCAAAAATATAAAACATCATGCATGAAAATTGTTGGGTAAGTATGAACAGATAAAAGAAAATCATACTGGAGAACATGCAAAGAAAAACAATGTCATTAGCGGATGATTTTTTTTCTCTGAATATCACCATCAATGCAATCTGTTGTTTTTTAGAAAAAGCATGTACAGATGGAAGAAGTCATATGGAACATCTATTTTCTAAGCACCCACTCAAAAAATAACAAGGCTGTACCATGAAAAAGAGTCACTGAAATTCCAAAATAGTAGTGAAGATGAAAAAAAGGGCTAATGGGGGAAAAAAACCTACATGAAAATCCAAGGGTATAAAACTATTCCCAAGAAAATCTCATAGGCTCCTCTGCATTTTATTGGATATGAAAGCACTACTGTCTGGTACCACCTAATTGGAATACTGCAACAAGAGCAGAATTAAAGCATGGACAACTTTCTGAAGTGGGAGATGTCATGCCCCGAGAGCACCCCCACCCCACCACGGGGCATGGCAACGGGGCTTGTGTCTCGTTTGGGTCTAAATTCAACTCTTCATCTCCGCTTGATGCCCAAGTACGTCCATCTCCTGTTTCCAGATGCCAGTCCTCGCTCAGGACTGCCATTAAGGCTTCCCAGTCCTGTTTCCCTTTGTGCTTTCACCTCTCAGTGTGCTCAGTCCTTTGTGGAGCCATCGTCCCTGCAATCTCCATCAACCCCGGAGCCTGCTGAGCGTCCCTCCTGGCAGCACTCTCAGCAGCAAATAGGTTTTCCTCTGTAACCATCTAAACATTCTTTCAACTTCTGAAGATCAGCCTCCTGCCCTTTTTGAAGTGCAGTCGTTAATAGGCCACACAAATGGATACACTGATCACCTGTCTTCCTCACACTATTCCACTCTTATTTTATGAGACATCTTCCACAGCGATACCATATCAGACCTATCTGATCTTCATCCCAAGGAAGAGGACTATGGGTTTTCACAGCCAATTCTTTCCATGGTCTGGACCAGCTGAGTACCACAAAGGCACTTTGGGAGTCGGGGGCATCCACCTTCTTCCTTTCCCCACTATCCTTCTGGGTGAGCACAAGAAGTCTTTAAAGCCACACACCCCCTTTTTTCCTAAACTACTGACCCTGAAAGAGCTACAAATTTCAAAACACCCTTCTATAATTCATCCCAAGCAGTTCTAATCACAGAGACACATTCACACACACACAGAGGTAGGTGTGCACCACCCTCCCCAGACTGTCCAGGTCCCCACCACCCTCCCCCAAGGGGTTCCCCCATTCTCCCTGTGGGAGAGGTGGTTGCTCCAGTGTCAGGTGAGCCCCCACCACTCACAACTGGCCACTGACGTGCATAGGGGGGAAACATCTCGTAAGGCCCCACACACCCTGAAAGGGTCCCCACGTGCTGCCCTATGTGAGCAGCCCCTGGCTGGACGCAGGCACCCCACATTGTCCAGCTCCGTCCAGGCTGGACTTCCCGTGGTGTCAAACCCTGTTTGGCTGCTGCTTTCTTCCCACTCCAATGTCTGTCCTCCCATTACAAATGTTCATGCTTTGTTAAATATTTTTTTTTTGCAAGCTGATTCCTTTACTTAAAAAGTCTTTTTGTAATTCCCTGGTTCCTGTTCAATAAAAATGGTTACCATCTTCCTCTCCAGCACTATCCTCTCAGTTTGAGGCACTTATTCTCAGATATCTTTGCATATTTCATTCACACACTGGTTGCACTCACATTCCTATTTAGCAGCTGTTGTTATCCACGCCATTTTACAAAGGTTGGGCTATGCAGACACGCCACACAAGAGAAAACCGGTTCTGAATCAGGGATGACATTTGAAAAGTAGTATAAAAAAATTCAATGAGACATCTTGTGGAAGGAAAGGTAGGTTGTTTTTTTATTGTTGTTTTTTTTTTTTACTTTACCTCTAATTTATTTTTACCTATTCATGCTCCCACATCCACATACGGAAAGCATCAAGATGTGTTTGTGAAAGTGGTCTGGCTAGGATCAATACAGAGGGTGCTGTGTGCACCCTCTTGTTTATACACAAAACAGGATGAAGCAAGCTACCTGTTACGACCTCACTACATCTCTGGAGTCCTTCTTCCTTGGTGACAACAAACTGACTTTCATCTTCCTCTTCAATATTGTTTGAGTGGATGCCGCTTGGGATTTTTTGCATCATTATTTTGTTTCACTCTTCCCAGGTTTCATGCAAAATTCCTGAGCTTCACAATTCTTAATTCCCTTAGAGAATCATAGGATCACAAAATAGTTTGGGTCAGAAGAGAGCTTTAAAGATTATGTAGTCCAACTTCCGTGCCGTGGCTGATTCTGGCTTTTTTTGCCACTTCAGTCCCATTCTTCATCATCTTGATATCTCATTTTTATGACAGCTTTCTCCTCCTCTTCATTTGAATGAAATCACACATAGAATGCTAACATATACCTTCTGGTCCTTGTTTTGTTGTTTCTTCTGGTGCTTCACTATAGACATGCACACTTCTACATATGCATGGTTAATTCATAGGTAATTCATAGCAATCTTAATATTTGTTTTACAAGTCTCTACAGTGGGATACTCTGGGAGACCTCAGCCTGCACTGGGCACCTATTTGTAGGCAGCTAAATCACAGAATCACAGAATGATTGAGGTTGGAAGGGACCTCTGGAGCACATGTGGTCTAATCCCTCTGACTCAAGCAAGACCACGTAGACCATTATACAGGAGAATGTCCAGATGGCTTTTGAGTCTCTCCAAGGAGGGAGACTCCACAACCTCTCTGGGCAGCCTGTGCCAGTGCTCAGCCACCCTCACAGCAAAAAAAAAATGTTTCCAGATGTTCAAGGTAACTTCCCATGTTTCGGTTTGTGCCCACTGCCTCTTGTCCTGTTAGTGGGCACCACTGAAAAAAAGCCTGGCTCTGTCCTCTTTGCACACTCCATCCAGGTTTTTCTATACACTGGTAAGATCTGCCCGAGGCAGAGAACTGAGACTGGTATTTTTGAAGTATTTGTAGGAATCAAGGAATCAGCTCCCCTCTTTTCTTGCTCGTGCCAGACCCAACTGCCTCCTCCCTCATACTAACCCAGTTCCATTCCTTGTTCTTTTTATAATAACCATTTTTACCTGTTCTGAGACTCCCCATTTGCTCCTTCTCTGCCATCCATGCTTTGTCTTGGAGAGGAATCTGAAGCCTTTGACTGAAAAGAAAACAAAGATATATTTGTCTTTTCTTCTTACAGCAACATTCCCACTTCTGAAGTTCCAGCGGAATTTAATTAAAACTGTTGCATTTCTATGAAATCTTTTGACTCAACCAGTACAAACTGACAAAGTAAAAATGCCTTCTAGAAGAGAATTTCTCACCAGAAGGTAATAGCATGTTGGGGCAAGGTTTTATTTCTCACAGAAAAACTCGGGAAGGAACTACATCTTCTCTTACACGTTATGATATTCAGGACGTATGGTGCTATCTGACTCCAGATCTTGATTTGCAGGATCAGTAGCAGCACAGATAAGGGGCATTATGTTATGAAGTTTTTCCATTCCCTCAACGTAGTGGCATGAAATTCAGCAAAGATGTACGGAAGGTCTGTTGCAAATGAAAACAGAAAAATCTGGCTAGATGATATGCTTCCAAAAATGTCTGAGCAGAGACTCACTGAACTGCAACAAAAAATGCCCTGAGGCTCTGTCTCATTGAACATAATCTATTCTAGGACTAAAAGAACCCTTTTTGTATTAATCATTAAGAGATGAAGGGTGTCTGCAGGAGCCAGGGCGCTAATATAGAAACTAAGATTAGGAGTGGGAGACAAAAAGGGACACCATGTATTTAATTTAGAAGAACAGAGTTTTAGAAAAGGAGGTCAGATCTGGCAAAGTTAATAGGACCGAAAAGCCACAGAAAAGAGTGGAGGGTGAGGTCATAGAGACACTGTAGAGAAATCTGAGAGGTAGGTTTCTGGTTGGATATCCTGGGTATCAATGCTGGAGGAAATTTTTCTCATCCAAAATAAGGCCTAGTGTTCTTTTGCACCACTTTTTAACAATAGCATTGCATTCTTGTTTGATGGCATCAATTATATTCTTTTTCCATTCTGTCGGCACAAAATGGACGCTATGTCAAGCTTTATAAATTCTAAGAACTTCAGCTTTGTGAATTGTTTACATTTTTGTACTTCTTTTCTACTTTTGCTGTCTTTACACTGCTTCACATAATTAAATTTAATGAATTTGATCTTGTTCGTGAGATCCTTAATTTCATTAAGAACTTGTCTCCTAAATTCATCTTACACTGACCTAATATTCTTCTTTCAAATCCTTTTTAAGCTAAGCTGTATAACTTGTTGTTATAATTAAGCTTTTATCCACAGCTATTGGAAGTCTTATTTCAAGAGCTGCTACACAGGGCTTAGTAATATCTTTCATCAAGCTGAGCTAGAAACTAACATTTAATTTAACTGTGCAAATATCAGCCTTAAACATACCTTTCACTTTCACTTTTGGCATTTCTCACCTGTTTTAAAGATTTCTGAGACACCAGCAATAAGCTAAGAAGGCAATTTCTTGCTTCAAAGCTACTTGAATTTTCTGGTTTTCACTTCATGGCTAGACATGGCACAACTGTCACTTAGAGAAAACAGCAAAATAGAACCTCTAGGGATCAGTTACCTAATAAAAACTCCTAAAACCCACTAAAACCAAAAAAACTCTGCAATTGTGCTCTTTCCAGGCTATGATTACTCATTATGCACTGAGAAACTCTTGTTTTCCTATTAACTAGAGTGACCTGTGGGCTTTAAGTATTCTGATTTTGAGAGTATTGACACCAGAATGATTTTTCAGTTCATTAATGTTGTCAAATATGTAAAGTACAAAATGTTTACATGCTTTACATGGAGTAGAAAATGTTTACAAAATGGTTGAGTTCTGGGGTTTTTAGGTAGCTGTTTGTGCGAGGGTTTTATGGTCTTGCTCTAGATTTCTAAACACTTTGAAAAACGTATCTGGGCAGAGTTTTTTTATTAGTAATTACTTGTCATAGTTGCCACTTGCTTACTCCTCCCGCCCCGGCCCTGGTGAGATGATGAGAAAATGTAAAGAAATGTTCATGGGTCGAGATGAGGACAGGGAGGGATCACTCACCACTTATGGGCAGAAGACAGGCTCAACTTGGGGAAAAACCAACACCAAATTAGTTTACTACCAACCACATCAAACCAAGGATACTGAGAAGTAAAACCAAGCCTGAGGACACCTTCCCCCCATCCCTCCCT
>JANXJC010000059.1:14151386-14165412 GCA_027564655.1 Leptodon cayanensis
TCCGGCTTGGAGCCGGGGAAGCTTCCAGCAGCTTCTCACAGGAGCCGGCCCTGCGGCCCCTCCCACTGCTACCAAAAACCCCACCACACAAACCCAAAACTTCATCATAAGCTTTTCTCTGAATAATTTTATAACCTTTTTCTACAAAGAGGGTATGTCCATGTCAAAAAATTTCCTTGGATACAGAGAAGCCCATACTTACTGAAATTGGTTTTACATTTTTAGTACCTGAAAATATCTTTTGAAGAATGGGACAGTTAAACTGGAGGAGGAATGAGCCAAGATCTTAAAGGTAAAATCCGAATATGTATCAGGGAATTATGCAATACTAGAGAGACATACAAATATTAATGTTTCAGATATCGTTATAATAACAGAGATGACCAAAATAAAAGCAAACACCAATAAAATAAACAAGCAGTGTCCCAGTTGTGCCGCTATTACCCTTTGCTATTGAAAACCTGTGTGACTGTGGGAGCAGTGTGAATAAAAATGTTTACTGCTACTAGAATGCCTAACAAATTATGATATCTTGTTAGAAAATCTATTTCTGATACATGATAAACGATACATCAGTAAGTTACTAGTAACTAGCTTTACGAGGTATAAACTACTCACTAAGGATACATCTTGTCAGAGAAGTGGAATTTAAAATAGAGCTAAATAGTGCTAAAGGTATCACATCCTCCAGTAAAAGGATTATGCAGTCAAATTTGTATTCATACAAGTCAAACTGTAAGAGAACACAAAGAATTATAATACGGGCTTCTTTGACAAGAAGTAAAAATTGTGTGACAAAAACGACTATGTGTTTAGAACTTTTCTCTCAGCAGGGACCAAATCAAACTGCAAAACAATTATAAAGACAAAGATTGAAAGGGACTTGAGCAGTTCTACTTACACTGTTGTAAATGAAGAATATCCAATATATTTGAGAAGGCAGCACACTTTAAAATGGGGAAAGGACATACTTTTTTGTCTATTCCAGAAACAGTTTGTAGAATTCTGCTTGCTCTTAGATGTCATTCAGGTAGTAACTTGGCATAAATCAAAAAGGAATCAGACCATCAGCTTTCGAGACATGAGGGGTCAGATAGCCATCAGCTTTCTAGATACAAGAATTTTTCTCATGGGAAGAAGGAAGTTGGGGGAGGGTTGTTTTGTTTCTTTTTGGGGGGTGGGGGTGGTTTTTTTTTTCACAGAAGACATCTAACATAATTTAGGACAGTTAAGAAATGCCTATACCATACTTCGGAGAAGTATGCAAGAACAGCCAAGTTATATCCTCCCCAAACTCTTGCAACCGTATATTTTACTGCAGCACAATTCATAGTTGGGATCCCAAAAGATGTGTAGGCTGAGCTCAAAATCTTGTTTATGGGCAAAGAAACACACCTTGTATCTATGTAAAGCCAAGAATTTATTGTTATTATAACTGAAATAGTCTAATCCATGAATCATTATTAGCCTATATCTAATTGTTATTTAAAAAAAAGAAAAAATAATAATGCAGTTAAAATTGTTATACACATGCTTAGTTTCTACCTCATTTCCTGGTGTTATGTTCTTGCTTTTTGTGCTCCTCTGGGTCCTAAGACTGGTGGTTTCATTCAGCTGATGTGGGTGGGTGTTGCAGTGAAAGTACTCCCAAAATAAAAGGCAAAATGGAAGAGGAGACAGAGCTATGGAGTACTGAACCTCCTGTACAGTGCAACAGTGAGGGTGGAGTGGAGTTGGGAAATCTTATGAAACTCGGGACATATCATGTAATAGTGAATGGGTGGTTTTAAATGTAACTGCTACTGTCAGGACTTCATCTATTAATACCATTCTGTGCACAACTCCAAGCAGACATATTAAAGAAAATAAAACTCGAAATTGAATAAGCACAAATAAGAGTTACTGGAACACATGGCAAAAGAAGAAGCTTTCATAGGAGAAATCATAGCTGATGAACTTGACTTACACAGACAGACTAACAGAGAGACAATAGGCTTCCACAGCAGAATATTTTGTTTTGTCACATGACTGGAATAAAACTCTCATGTTCAAGATAACTGTGTTAGAGAATTACTATTTTATTTTTTTCAGTTTGCTTTGTTTTGGTTTGGTTTTTTTTCTGTCCCAGATAAAGTCATTCCCCTTGTTCCCATGAGGCAAACAATACTCTGTCTTTGAAACAAAATGATAGGTCTTGGCAGTCTTGATCATAAGAATATGACGCCATGCCTTTGAGAATTATGAAAGGGATTTCCAACTAGCTACTGCAAACCAGCATTGTTGTAGGATCTTTGTGATTCCTAGCTGCACTGTCCCCTCGAAGTCTCATTAACATAACTAAAACTTATTCAGTTAACTAAAATTTATTCAGTTCTCAAGTTGTTTCAAAGGGGCTTATTATGCGCTTTTCCCCTTGGAGCACTAATTCACCCATTCAGTTCATCAGAGCTGCAACACTGAGAGGGAGCACAATTACATACCACCACAAATTGCTTAAGTACTTCTCGAAAAGAGGATGCCCTTTCAATCTGTTTCAAATAACATGGATTGGTTGGTGTCTCAGATAAGTTCTTAAATATTTATTACAATTTTTGGTCTATTACTAAAATGTAAATAATGAGTTTATTAAGAGATACTATGGTTTACTTGCAGGCACATGGATAATAATCAGCTAAACTGTCTTGCTTTACTACTGAGCATTTTTTGGTTCATAGCTGCACAAAGTAAGTGGAAGCAACATATTGCGCACTCATAATTAAACAGCCTTATGCCAATTGCTTCTGTTAAATAATAGCTTTCTTCTTAGAAGAGTGCTCTCTCGTCATTAAGGACTCTGTTGCCCTTTCAACTAATACAAGTCACTTTGATATCGGTAGGATTTTATCCACAGGGATCAATTCATTCACCTATATGAAGGACTGCGCTTTACTTACATGCTCAAAGCTCTCCTCAGGTGCCCCTCAGGTGGTACCCAGCCCTTTAACTAGCAGTACAGCAGGAATATGTGTGCTGCTAAATACATGAGGACCAAACTCAAACCTTCGGTCCCAAGCTGACCATGCTGTTCAATTGTTAGGCCACTCCTCAGCTTTGCTGCGAAACTTCGTTTCTCCAAACCAGGTCTGGTATTGGAAGTACATGGTCAATGCAGCATCAGCATGAATTCGCTAGTGCCGCTTGGCCTCCCAGCTGGGCATTCTTTAGCTTTTTTTATTTAGCAACATGAATATACATAGTGGGGCTTGTAGATGTACTTGAGTTCCCAATACACAGACTAAATATTTGCTGTTTTGTTGATGCAGAAGTTGCATATCTTTTCTTTTTTTTGGTCTATGGACAATATAATTATGGTATTTACATGCACTGAATGTTGTATGCATTAATAAGTTTCAGGGTTGTTTTTTTTTCCCTCTTAGCATACACATTCCACCGAAATATTATTAATAAGTTATTATAAGTAATAAATCATTGTTAATTAATAAGTAATTATAAGTAATAGGAAAAAATATGTAGAACCTGAAAGAGAAAAAAAGAGAGGGAGACAGAGAGAGGAAGGAAGGAAGGAAAGAAAGAAGGAAAGGAGGAAAAAATTTTTTTAGACGTGTTTAACCTGTAATGCCACTCGGAGCGGAGAAAGTGATCGAAACCTTTGACAATGAATAGATGCTCAAGTATTCCCTCTTTAGATGTGCAAAACAATACATGAGACACTGCTTTGCCTACCAGCTTTTGATAAAGTGAGAGAGTGGTGTTTCTTTGTGCCAGTTGGCTAGCTATCAGCCATCATTGTTTCACTGCAAATAATTCAGCTGCAAGACATTACACAGACCTATGGACTGCCTGAAAGAGCAGTTTTATATGGCTTATTTTTGTTTTTTTCCATGTTTCTTAACACAGATGGGCATTAGATAAGGAAAATATATTGTATATCTCTTTCTTCCCAACTCAGAGGAAGGACTATGCTCTTGCTACAGTGTTTTTCTTAGAGTTTCATTTTTCTCTAATATATTTATTCCTATCTTCATTTAGTAACAAATGCATTACACTGTTTACTGGTTTTAGATCCATAGTGCTTTGCGGTTTTATGATAAAGGCTTGTTAAACTACATTTCACAAGTGCTAAATCCATTAAGATTTCTTTCTAAAGTTATGGGGGGGGGTGCTGGGTTTTTTTCTCCTTTATTTCTGCTGTTGATATCTAGGCATGTTACAAATCTGTTACGCAGTTTAATCTTTCATTTCTCTTCTGATGGTTCTTGCAAAATAGTTTGTATAGTAGCCTAAAATTAATCTAATCGTCTCAAAACCTTATGCTTAAAATGTGTCAAAAGTTTGATTGCAATTCTCAAATATTTCTTGCATTATTTTAAATGCTTACGTTTTTCTTTAATATCTTTCCTTTTTAGTGTCTTTACAACTTCCTTTTTATACAGGATGACTTGTGATAGATTTTGTTGTTTTGGTTTGGGGTTTTTTTTTTGAGTTTCAAAGCAATACTAGGGACAGGGGCTGTAACTCCAGGTAAATACCACAGCCACCTCCAGACCCCTGGTCTCTACATAGCCTTTACTGCATGGTTGCTGGTTATGCATGGAATCTGTGTATGCAACTAGGAAGATTAAAAAGTGCCTGTGAACCAAGACCTGAATCTAGGCAATCAGTACAACAAGGACTCTGGGATATAACATAGCATGATTTCAATTTAGATCAGTTTAGGCATGCTCTTTAAAGAAATTTTTGGTTGGATTTGATTACTGGAGACATCATCTAATGTTCTTTTTCTCAAAAGCAGGAAGGTTCATCAAGTTGTTACTATGAAAATAGCTTCCTTCTGCTTACTATTTAATGATCAGAACTATATGAAACTCTCAAGCTAAATTCTTATCTCAGAAACGCATTAGAACTTTTGGTAATGAAAGCACTCTGTCAGTGCTCCTTCCTCTTGCATGGCCACTTTTTATTCATAAGCTGTAGTTTGGATATAATACCTTTATTTTGATTTTAAAATAGATATTTCATTGGAAAAACAGATAGATCTGATATTTATAACAAGTATATTGTATGTTTTTACTTGTTCTCTAGACATAAATAAGATGTCTTAAAAAAAAAGAAAACAGATTTCAGTGGAAGGTTGAGAAACAACTTTTCTATTGCACTGGTCTGTCAAGTAGCATTTGCATTTGTACAATTAATTGTAGCTCAGAAACAGACTTCAGCATTAATAGTGTCTTCACTTGCAGTCTTTGATATAGCTGGAAATCAAAAAAACTAACGTTAATCATTTAAGTTTTCATTTTTTTTTTTTGTTCTTTTCTCAGATGATTTCTGTTTAATATCTACCTGAATAAGCCTGACTGACATGGTTTTACTTACAGTTCTAAAATTACACTGGACTAAAGTGGACAAGCAAGGTAAGTGGTTAGAATAAATAACGCACACCTTACACATTGTGTTGCTGCAACCAAAAAATTTAGGTGCTGGCATAACTCAGCTTCTAGTTCAAGTTTTGTTTTTCCGTGTCATCAGGAAATCTTAATGAAAGAGCAGTAGAAAAAAATCCGTGCATGTGAATTTGGAGTGCAGACAGGACAATGCATACAACTCCCCTTTATTCGAACAGGGTCATTTATTACTATGGTGCCAAGAAATACTAAAGAACTCAGACTGACTGGGGATGCTTTCCATTATTTCTTCTTTCTATCAGATGTCTTCTATTGGATTTAATAGAATCTACTCCAACAACCAATTTACCAACCAGAAAACGGTGTTACAGTTTAGTAAATGTTGCTTTTCCTCAGTTAACTCATTTTGAACCCTTTTTTGTGCACCATTTTAGAAGTTTTAATCCACTTGCATGAAGTCTAGAAGAGTGAATAAGAGAAACTTTTCCTTTATTCCTATCTTCCACTGAAACCAAACCACTAGCAAGCTAGAGTTCTGTGCAAAACCTACCACTTAGCACTGGTGTGGTTTCTTATTCAGTAATAGATAAATGTTGCACTGTTTTTTCCAGCTGGCTTCTACACCAACATACAGGACCTCTAATTTTGGCACTACATCAGATGTCAAAATGTCCCATGCAAAGAATCACCCACTCTGCCACAAGGGTTCATGACAAAATGGGATTGACTATTTCAGAGCCTGCATATGACTCTGGTTTCTCCCAGTATCTCTCTAGTGGAACCAGGCTGTCAGAAGCATCTTTAAAACTGTTTTTCTACATGTCTCTTACTTAAAAAGAAGTTTTCAAATAGCAGGGGGAAATGAATGTAAATATGCACTGACAATATTAATTTACCTACCCCACGGGAGGGTTGTCATGTGGTGTCTTTAGCTGTCTCACTAGTGTCAGGCATGGTGATCCTCCTCTCAGCCCCTTGGGGCATTCAGTGGGTCTAAGAAGAGGATGGTAAGGAATGAAGCGCTGTCTTTGCCAATTTGCAAGACAGAATTCATTTAATCCTACCTTCCTCATTCTGTGAAGGCAGAGCAGAAGGCTGGCACTAAGAAGGTAAGGTCCTGATGGCATCACCCTCTTGTCTACCTGCAAAATGCTGATCAAATGTCTTGTACATGCCACTATCTGAAGTATAAAATTGGACTGAAAACGTAGGAAAAAAGGAATTTCCTCCAGCCACTTTATTTACTTGTCATTTAGTTTTCTGTCTTTAATTGGCTTAAAGGGATTAATGAAGTATTTGGTTACAGGAGTTCGTGATCTGGCAGTTTTATAGAGCTGGAAGGGATACATGATTAGCTTTGAGAAACAGGTAATTCTAAATGCAAAAGCAAGATGCCCATGTAACTTCGTCATTATTTGGCACTCATGACTCTTGGCAAAGAACTTGCTAACTTGCCAGCAGGCTTCAAGCCCTCCCTTTTGTAGTTCATAAGTGTGAAGAGACAAGAGAATATATCTGGACCGGAAATAATTTTAGAAAGTTCCATTATATACATTGTCCTCTGCACTCTGGTGGTCTGCCCAAAGAATCTGTGGACCAGTTAATCCAGCTCAGAGCTGGATTAATTCTAAACACTGAACATAATACTACTCTGTCACTAAAAAGCTCATTTTTGATTCAACAGAGTCGAGGAAAATGCTCCATGGCAATGGAGATGCTCATTATAAGGAAGTGTTCTTGTTGGTTTGCTGAAACGTGGTACATGGAAACTGAACCTTGTGCAAACAGGCCATGCTCTTGTTAAATTATTCCTTTTGGTTGCACAAGTTTGATCTCATAATTTTTTATTGCTGCTTTTTTTAAATTGATAAATACATCTACAATAGCACTATCTGCAGCACTATAATTTTTAGTCAATTTTTTTGTTTTCAGAGGTCCTCTATGTGTTCTATCTGCACAAGGAGAGGATGAATATATCTTGAAGTAGATGAGCAGCTGTGATGCAATTCCACTTGTTTTCAGTAATACTTCAAAAAGCACTGTAATAGCACCTGTCAGTATAATTAGCTTCTGTCAAGTACTATCACAAATTTCAATTCTAATACAGTGATAGGTGATTTTTTTGTCTGTGTGTTTTATTTATCAAGAATTATTAAATGTTATCTCTAAACTAGTGGGGAACCAATGAAGGCGTCATATAAATATGTATATCAAAGCTGCTGTATATATATAGAATGAGAAATATTTTTTTTTAGCTGCTAAAGATGCCAATAAAAGTAAAGCAGAACTCCCACTGAAGTGATTTTACAGTTATTCTAAAACAAAGTCTGGGAAATTCGAATGTAGCAGCATTTTGGGGATGTTTGGAACTGAGGCATCTAGAAATATTAAGTAGTGCTTTTCGTTTCAGCAAAGGGCAAGGACTAATTTGCATTCTTCTATGGCTCTTCCTACGAGCAGATCAACAAAGCAGTGTTGGCTTCAGTCCTGACAATTCTGGCTGATAGCCTCACTTCCCTCGCTGCATGGTCTGTGACTCATGCATTTACAAAGTGTATGAGGGATAAAGGGATTCATCCTGCACCTATTGACTTCAGTGGGACAGTATCAAACACAAAGACTCATTGAAAATCAATGGGACTTAGAATCCTAAGCAGAGCTGTACAAGAAACTGATTCTTTGGCTGTGGCACTGAATTTTTTAATTAGGTTTGAAAGAGAAAAAAGTGGGATGATTAGAAACATATCTGTGTTAATTTTTGCAGAACTATCAAAGGTCAAACAAAGTATCGCATTTGCCCTAGATAAAATTCTCCTTGTATAGGGGGAAAGGAAAACATTATGTTTTTAGTATTTTAAAAAGTTTAAAAATGGAAAAAGATAATTCAGAAAAAAAACCAATATAAACATTTCACTTTGAAAACATTGATGTGAAACTGTCAGCTAAAATAAAATATCTTTTTTCACTGGATCTGTTTACAAATAGTTTCAGTCTCTCCAGATTTCATCTTTTTAAAATAAATAATTTACAGAAAAGTGTATTACTCAAACCCTTCATACTAGATTATCAAGTTGGGATGTACAGTTTTGTTTCCTTAGTGGAGATGACTTGCTTTGAGGAAAGATTTTGTCCTTCTTCCAGTGTAGTCTCTTCCCTCAGAGATTCCTATCCTTACCACATAGCTGACTTCTGAAGACATTACTGAATCATCCTGCCTTTTTAAAAAGAACCATGCACAAATTTTGTCTTAATTAATACCTCAGGTTGTAAACTGTGCTCATTCAGGATCTGTTTCAGAGAAAACTGAACAGGCTATACAGCACACGAGAGGTGGAGGAACCCAGGAGAAGAGAGGACAAATTGGAGACACAGTGACTTGTACTCCAGCTGGATTTTGAACAGCACTTTTTTTTGTGAGTCAGAGCCATTGGACAGGCATTTTAAAGATATTTAATGAACTATTCCCATTGGTTACAGTGGGATGTACCTACATCCATCCACAGTCTGGTCTTCAGACAGCACAAGTCTGAGTAGCCCTGTACTTCAAATACCTTAAACATTTTAGACTCTAGTTGAACTAAGTTTTGTTCTAGCTTAGAATTGTCTCCCTCTCCCTCTCCTTCTCCCTCTCCCAGTTGCTCGTGTAGGAAAAAATCAGGGCTTGCAACTCTTCGCCAGACTGGATGGGTTAATTTACAGGAGTAAGCCTTTTTATGACTTAAAGTCACCTCTGCCACTTCTTGCTTGGTAGCTGCACTCATATATTACTCCTTTGAAAGATGAAAGAAGAGAGAGCTTGTATCTGGATGCCCAGGACCTTATCGCAGTCTCCTTGTAAAATTAAAATCAGTCAACTACAAAGTAAAAACTCTAAAAGAAGAAGACAAAACACTATCTGTAATTTGTTATACAGATTTAGGTTAGACATTTGACAAGGCTTTTCCCAGGGGGTATAAAAAAGATACTGCCAAGTTTATGAATCGACTTGGAACATCCTTACAGAGATTCTCTCTTTTCAAGCTAAGACTCTGATAGATAGCTATGATTTCAGAGTGTATTAGATGAAGAGATAAAGTGTTAAGGGACCTGTGGTGTATTACTAGTTTTACACAAAGCTTTGATAAAAACAAGTACTGAAGTACATTATTTAACTCCTTCTTATAACTCATTTCAAAACAGTGTAAGAACAATCAGTAAAAAAAAGATTTTTGATTCTTTCATACTGTAATCTTCATATGAAATTTTAAAAGGTTAAAGACCGCTTACTATGTATGAATTTCTACGTAATGGCAAATTAACTACTCACATAATTAAGCAATCTGCTCAAAGTTCTCACGCTGATTTTTGAAGTGCTAATATGACTAAATTGCTCAAATCCAGGAAAGAAATTAAGAGATGTGAAATGTTAATTAGACGAAGAAAGAGAACTAAAAGGAGAAGCAATGTGAAATAGGGATTAAACAAAAATAAATAAATATTTCAGTTGGGAATTAAGAAAAAAGATAAATGAAATAGAGACAAAATAACAATATATAAATTGATTGCCCTCATGATACAGTAGAATGTTAAGATCTCATTTTAAGGTACGTTGCTGAGATAGCACTATGGCTTCCTATTTACTATAAACGTTGGAAATACTTGGGATGTTCTGAGCTGTTGGGAGTCTCTGCATCATTATGGACACCAGGGATGAGACTCAGAGCTGTTGGAACCCAAATTTACAGGTAAGATGGCTCTGTAAAGTGTCGTTATAATCAAAGGTCTAGGCAATACTATCACCAAAGGCTAAAAAGCTCTTCAGCTGACCAGCAAGCTTCTACTTTAGGATGAATGCACTGGTTCTGTAAATTCAGCTGACTGTGGACTAGACAATAGCGTAGACAGACAATCTAAAGTGTACTGTAGACCCCGATATTACAAGCACCTACATTTAAGCATCTGAATCTGAAGGAGAATTTGTCTCCCATTTACCACTTGTTCTCAATAGACATGCAGAAGAACATGCAATACTGTTAACAGTAGCCTTGATGTAGTAGATCACAAAAACACATGACTGGATGCTACTTCCTAAACGTTCCTGCTTAATGCCTTTTGATACTTAATATACCTCTGTGCCCATGAGGCTGGTGTACATAAGACAAGATCTCTTGGAAACCTTTGTGCCTCCAGAATGGAGAACATCCCACGTGGTTAAAAAATACACTGGCTTTTTGCTGAAACCCCTTTTAATGGGAGAAAAGAAGGCACGGCTGTTTGCTGTCCGCTTTCCCCAGAGGAGCATGTAACTCGGCTTTCTAGGGCTCTTCACTGGGATCTGGAGGGAACATGTTCTGCTGTGGTTTGGACATGATTTTCCCCTTGTTTGACTCCTAGCTGTCCCTTCCATCTTTAACCAGTCCAGCTAATGCTGTTTCCATTTTCTCCTCCAAACCGTGGTAAAATTCATTTTTCTTCCCTCATACAGGCTTTTTTTGCATTTTGTCCCAGTTCCCACTCTAGGTATAAGACCTGCAATAGTCACAAAGCAATATGGAAGCTTAGACACGTTTCTGTGCGAGAAACTTAAAATATAATATGAAGGGGAACCTGTTTGTGGGAACAGAAAGATGAATGAGAATAAATCAGTGTAAGACAAGCACAAGGAAAATTTTGCCAGGAAAATGTTCGTTTTCAAATAGTTGCGGTTTGGCAAAAATACATTCAAAAAAGTCACAGCTCCATCCCAGGGCTCCATTTCCTGAATTTATAAAAGGCGGTGCTTTAAAACAGCTTGTTATCATCCTCACCTATAGTACATCCAAATGCTCATCTCATCCATACAGAGCAGTTTTCTGCATGTTTTTCAGAATTTTTATTGAAAACACAGGTTTTCCCTGTGCTTTTCTCTCAAGGTTAATAGTTGTGTTGCTATTGACTCTCAGGTGATGACTTCATCTTACTACCTGTCTGCTGGGAGATAAAGAATGTTGCACAGAAATTAATGTTCCTGCAAGCATGACTAGCCAAATGTAGTAGGAAGGGTTTGCTGGAGTGGAAACAGGTTGGAGAGATTGGCAGTCCTTTCCTTGTATTGTTCATGCAATGCCTGATCACCTTTACATCACGAAAAAGTAGCAAGTATGAATCATGACCAAATGGGAGACCCGGGTTTGGGGGTCATATGGGAGACATATTTTGGGGATAAGTGACAGACTGATCCATAACATACATGACAGTCTGAAAGGTAAAAATAAGAAAAATGAATGTCAGGTAAATACAATTTAAGAGTAGTACTTCACTAGGAGAAGTTGCATGTTTTCAACATTTTTCTTACAATATTTTTCTTACACAAAGATTAGTAACAAGGATAACATGATTAAGTATTAAACAGAAACCAAGCTGCTGTGTCAGGGAAGTATTTCTTTAATAAGACCACCCCCCCCCCCAAAAAAAAAAAAAAAAGGAAAAGGAATTGGAGTGACTTTTTCATACAGTGAAAGATACCTTTCTGGAGAGTCTTGAATGTATTACTTAAAAGGTCTCTCAACCTTTCCATACTCTCAAGAACAGTTAGCTATTTTTATGTGGTCTTGAGTTTTAACTATGTTGAAGAACATTGTGTTTAACTTTTTTTTTTTTCTTTAATTTGCTTGACAAAATGGCTAGAATGAATTGTTCTTCCTGATTGTAGGTACTTGCCACATAGATGAGTCGATAAGACTGAGAAAAGATTATTTACAGGATGCTCTGCAGACTTGATCAGGAAAAATAGAAATAAAAGATAACTGTAGTCCACTCCACGTTTATTCCTTGTGCAGTCTCTTTTCAGAACAAAACTCAAAACTAGTATAAATCTGTTCAAACTTTTGGATGTAGTGAGACTTTCTCAGCTGCACTTAGTCAAAAGCAAGGGTCTCAATCTACAAAGTACTAACTCTATAAATGCCATCTTGGTGTTTCCTTTTGTCCAGATGACCCATGACTCTAAAGGAAAATATTTTTCATGAAGCCTCTGGGCAGTATTCCTAAGAACACATCTCTGTTTCTGCTTCCTTTTTATAAGAATGAGGAGAAAAAAAACCTTGAAAATATCCCCAAGAAAGATGCAAATATGACTGAGGTTTTTTAAGAACCAAAAAAGAAAGAAAAAGGGCTGAAGTTCCTCACACTTCACACTTAGGAGGATGCTTCATATCTTTAAGGTACAGAAACTTGACATACAGTGTTTAACTGCTTTCAGATTGAGAGAATGATACTATATGAAGACAAGGAAAATTCAAACTAGCAAATTTGGAGTTAAACTACCTGATAAGGCAGCTAAAATTACAATACAGTTTCTTTTGAGCAAAGAGATTGAATAGATGGTGAGAACTAGAACTCTAATTTATGCTGTGCATTCAAATTCAAGACCAATTTTATTAAGTATAGTACAGTTGTGCAGATGAGAAAAGGAAGACGGGAATTGCATCTAAACTACTATGGTCAGATTCTATTGAATTCTGCCTGCCTGCCTCTGAATAGGCAATAATATTTTTCAGCTTATGAAATGGGAAATCGTGTTAGTTACTTTAGTTCACTTTACACTCCTTTAAAAAGAAATATGGGAATTGCCCTATATCAGGACAGCAGTAGAACACCATGACTTTTTTTTAATGTCAAATGCTGTATCAGGGGCCAAACGCTTCAAAAATGGCTGCAATATCCAGCAGTAGATTGTTCGGACAGGCGTTTCTTCTATCCTTTTTGCATCATAATATTTGAGAGTAAGAAAGTTAACAGTGAGTTATCTAGGTTTCCTTTCCTTCTCCACTTTATTCAGCTGATAGAGGTGGATGTGTTTACTGCCTCTTAAAGCTGTCAGTTTTGTCTTTGTGTGTGTACGTGTGTGTGATTTCTAGCTTCCTGAAGAGAGGTTAGGAATGCCCTTTTTCCAGGCCAGTTGTGGTCTGAGCTCAGGGCTATTTCTTGGAAGGTTTTGATCCTGCTTTAGCATAGGAAGGAATCACACCCATCTTTCTTGAATGAGTGCTTTAGCCATAGTTCTCCTAAAACAAAGGACTTGGCCCTTGTTTTGGTTTTGTACATCACAGGAAAAGGCTCTTAACTCTTGAGGAGTGTTTTAAAAGGCAGATCCAGGACAGAGCAAGGGCTCTTCCAGCAGCCTAGCACGAGACAATGTTTAAGAGGGGTGGGGGATCGCTTTAATGTTTCCTATCAGTTACTTAGATTTCTTAGCATGAGCAAAGCATCTTTGTTATTTTAAAGTCAAATAAATAATAGCATTTCAGTGTTGATCATATGCCCATAATATAGATTTTTGGAGACCTAACAGCATGAGACATATCCATCCCATGTGCTCTTTAAATGGTCCTGTTATTTAATGAAGGCTTATGTGTCCGTTACATTGTGCCCTCATGCATATTGGAAGCATGATAGGAAGGACCTGTGGTACCTTGTAATACTCTGAATGTGTCTTCTAATAGCACTTTTTCTCAGCAACTGTCGTGGTTTAACCCCCAGCCAGCAACTAAGCACCATGCAGCCGCTCACTCACTTCCCCCTCCCAGAGAGATGGGGGAGAAAATCGGGAAAAGAAGTAAAACTCGTGGGTTGAGATAAGAACAGTTTAATAGAACAGAAAAGAA